>JAMPIV010002753.1:0-391209 GCA_024509875.1 Oreohelix idahoensis | reverse complement strand
GGCGCATGCACCCGGTGCATTATACAGTTTTCAAATAGCCTACTGTGTAGTTATATTTAGTTCGATTTTTCTGGTTTTATATGTTTTACATCTCTGTTTTGGTCTTGTATATTTTACTTATGTGTTATTGGAGACTTAACGTTGGAAAAAAAACTTGGCATTGGTCACAAAAACATGAAATGCGAGAATGCATTGGAGAAAATTTGAATTTATAACTTTGGAAACACTGACACCGAAAAGGATGGGACTGTTTTCTGCTTTCCAACCACGCCCATTTATTCAGTTTTTTTTTTTCTTGGGAGAGGAATGGGAATTTTCAAATATAATTTTCATTTCTACACCTTTTTGACATATGCTTAATTGTTGCTAATATCGCTTAACTTCAGTTTTTATAAAAAATGGGACATCGTGTTATTCCTAATGGAGTCTTCATATATGTCTTTATATCCATATCTATAGATTTCATATTATTATTATGAATCGATGAGTTTTTTTCCTGAAACATAATGTGTTGTTACTATATTGTATCTGTTTCATATAAAGCTGACCTCACAATTTTTACTGCTCTGTCTCATTTTGGTTATGCTGGTTTTTCCAAGTTTCCACTCCATACAGCAGTGTTTCATTACTTATGTTTGTTATTTATTGGGTTTTTTTTTCTGTTTCAGATGTCAACCAAGCTATCACTGTACAGTGATACAGTTATGTCACAGATTCCTATCAGTTATCTTGTGCAGGAAGCCCTTTAAACATCACAAACAACTGCCAGAATCCTATTCCCTCCTATGATCAGGTAATTTCAGAGCTCCATGCTTCCAGAATTTCTATTTCTTGCTAGTTTCTTCTGTAGATCACACACATTTAATTAGTTCATTGTCAAGCACTCTTGTCTTGGACCATTTATTTGTTTATTCATGTTTTAAGAAAACCAAAGCAGAGAATTAATATACCACTTGACACTGTTTTCCTGACAGGCTATTAAATACTCACTTCCCGCACCTGTGTCTGGTAGAAGATTGGCTGGATGCTCATGTTGGCCTCATGTCTAAAGATGATCAGGTCTTCAAGAAGCGACAGATCTCAGTCAAGCCAGAGTCATTGCATGAAGGTACTGCTTGTTACCTAAATCATTAATATAAGTGAAAAGAATGAAATAGTGTAAACATGAGGACAAATTCTTTTCGTAGTGAACCTCTGTGAATGTGTATATGTGTTTGTACATGCAAACATGATTTCACCAAATACACTCAAACCCTTAATCCTACCTTTTGCTATCCATTCAAGATGTTTCTATCTCGTCTTGATCCCATTCATGTCTTTCTCAATTGTGTTCTCTATGTGTATTTTGGTCTCCCTGTTTTTCTTACCGTGGGGATTATACAACAGGGGCTGCCTTGTAATGCCATCACCTGGGGAGCCGCGCTGGTATAATGGCTACAACGTTGTACTGGCGACCAGGTTTTCAAGGTTCAAAGCCCGGGCGTCAGCGTTTTGAAGGAATGGTTTATGACAGGAATTTGACTGAATAACCTGAACGGCTCCTGCACATAAACCCTCTGGTGGATGGGGAAGGAGCGAAGAAAGGCCACTGACCCCCCATTCTGCACCATACAGATGTACACAAATTAAGCAGCTGTCATATATTTTAAATTTATTGTTTGTTTACTGTTCAGGGAAAATTTCCATACATAGATAACATATGTTCATTTACAATGTGGATCATGATTTCAGCCCTTTCTGAAGCTCAGACACATCCCAGCCAAGCCATCAAATGCTGGAGCAGCTTCTGAGCATGGGGGACTCAGGACACATCTGCCTTCAGGGGAATGCCAGGATGCTGTGGTGGCTGGCATTCCTAAATTGCTTGAGGCAAGGAACCCCAAGATGTCTCTTGGACCTGATGATGAAAGTTTGGTTCAAGCTTCATGGATTCACACCTAGAAAGTAAGTGTTCTGTTTACAGATCTGTCTGACTTTCAGTTTGTTGAACAGATGATATTCTGTTTGATGACATTGTGTGTTGTATGTTGTGTTCTGTTTGATGACATTGTGTGTTTTGTGTGTTGGGTTCTGGAACAGAAATCTGACATGTATGAACAGAGGCCTGTATTAATATATGACCCATGTTATAGACACTACTACCATGTGAGTGGAGAGTTTGAGAACAAATAAGGAAATACATCACCCTTATGGGTCACTGATGGGAAGGTTGGGCATGAATTTGTTGGAGGCTTCTGCACAATGAGCAGAGGGTAAGAATGATAGATATTACCACCTGTAGTCAGGATCATGAGATCAAACAGACTGACATCACTTCCTCATTTTCTCTTTCTTTGTTTACTGGTATTTCTCATCTTGTTGCCAGTTTGTCTTAGGTTTTCTCTCTGCTCACCACCATCGGTTTCTTTCAGTCATGTTGCCGTCTGCCTCAGGCTTTCTCTCACTGCTCTCATTATAACCACATCAGTTTCAATATGTTGCCATCTGTCTCCTTTTGTCTAGTCTTCATCGCATACAGTTTATTCTTCATGAGGGTTGGATGAAGGCCAACTGTCAGTCTGCTCTTCTTGTGGGGATGAATGATTCAGGACATTTTTCAAGCTACTATCAGAAGAATGGCAGCAAAAAGTTGGACATGGAAAAGTATGTATGGGCTGAATAAACAAATTCAGGATACAAGGACAGGGAGGCATCCAGTAGAAAGAGATTGATGGGGACAGCATAAAAAAATGGATTCCTAGATAAGAATGTACATGAAACTGTGTTTTAAAAAGTAGCTGTGTCTTCTATTTTTGTCATCAAGTACCATGCCCAAGACATTAGTTGATCATGTCTCTCTTCAGCTTTTCTAATCCCCAATTCTGTTGTCGACTTCTTTTTATGCCACGGAACTGTCTGGTATCTGCTCTCTTTGTCACTATCTATGTATGTTTTCCTTCAGCCCTTTTACCCTCTCTTTTTTTTTTCGTCAGTCTTTCCTGTGTCACGATATATGTTCCAGCTTTCCTGTTGTCACGATATGTTCCAGCTTTCCTGTTGTCACGGTATGTTCCAGCTTTGCTGTTGTCACGATATGTTCCAGCTTTCCTGTTCTCATAACATGCCCAGAGAAAGTGGATTGTTTTCTTGTTGTTGTTATTTTTTAACTAGGTCTGCTGAGCTTCTCGCTCTTTTTCAGCCAATACCAAGTTGGTATTATCTACACTGTAGATCTAGGCTTTTCCTGTGGCTTTTTTGCTACTCCGAAACGTGTTGAGTTGAAGTCATGAGCTCCAGTTTCTCCATCTTGACTTGCATTTAAAGGATCGTCACATTTGGTCCCAAGCTAGGAGTAAGAAGCATGTGGCATACTGTGCATTCCCCCACCATCCAAGGGGGCTCTCCAACTATGCAGAGCTAAAATACTATGCTCTGATTCTGGGCTCTCCCAAGGAATTGTCATGTCCTGCACAGAGTCACTTCTCAGCTTCACTGGGTCCACAGTTAGATCCTTCTGCATGCAGTCAACCAAGTCAAAGAATTACACCTGGTACTCAAGTGACTTCTCCAAGCTTAATGTGCAATGCTAGGTTCTCAACAAGTTTCACCACAGAGGAAATCCCTGGAAGTATGTGGATGATTTCAAGAGTCAATGGGGATGTAATTAGCCTCACAGACATAGGTTCACTTCCATGTATGTATATTGTAGCATTGTGCATAGCTAGTGGTCATATAAGGATGACTCCAGATATGCCTCCAAGCATGTTGTTTCCTTCTGACATGAGTAATAAGCTTCCATTGCTCACTGGCTTCTTTCTGGACATCCTCATGACTCTGTTTAGCTTCTTATGGGTGCTCTGAACATTTCTTCTGTAAAATCACTTCTCTGTGGCCTTTTCTTGCTTGCTTACTAGTTATCCATGACTCATCTCCATAGAAACATTAAACAAAGAATGCAGTTGTTCCATCTTGACTTGTATGAATATGATAAAATTTATTTGTACAAATCTGAACTCTTAGCTAAATATTCAAGTGACAGACTTTGTTCTTCCTTTGTCTACAGACTGCGACTGAGTACAGTGAATGCTCTACAACCTTTGAGGAAGTCAGCATTCAAACCCACCTCACAGCTGAATGAGCAGGACCTTGTGGTAGACCCACTGGTTGTTTTACGATGTGATGACCGAGTATTCAGGTAAAGATGTGATGTAGTGCCACAAAATGTTAGATAGCATGTTGGTATTTTGAGATACTGGTATTTCTAGAAAGGTCCATCAAAGACATCTGCAGTGGTAAAAGCAAAATTAATTATATGAACAATTTTGGTGAGAAGTTACTCATGTTTGAAGACAGTGTGATTGTAAATGTGAAATTCTGAGAAAATTGGGTTTAAAGTTTCGTGTTTCATTCATGTTTCAGAACAGGCCGTCCCTTTCACATGCCTTTTATATTATGTTATGCAAACCATCCCCTTCTTTCTTCATCTTCCTTATTTGCCTTCAGACTTCCACATTAATGACTCTAATAAACGCAGTATTCAGCTCAAGGTTCCTGACATCTCGTTCACCTTCAGACTTCCACATTAATGACTCTAATAAAGGCAGTATTCAGCTCAAGGTTCCTGACATCTCGTTCACCTTCAGACTTCCACATTAATGACTCTAATAAAGGCAGTATTCAGCTCAAGGTTCCTGACATCTCGTTCACCTTCAGACTTCCACATTAATGACTCTAATAAAGGCAGTATTCAGCAGCTCAAGGTTCCTGACATCTCGTTCACCTTCAGACACATTAATGACTCTAATAAAGGCAGTATTCAGCAGCTCAAGGTTCCTGACATCTCGTTCACCTTCAGACTTCCACATTAATGACTCTAATAAAGGCAGTATTCAGCAGCTCAAGGTTCCTGACATCTCGTTCACCTTCAGACTTCCACATTAATGACTCTAATAAAGGCAGTATTCAGCAGCTCAAGGTTCCTGACATCTCGTTCACCTTCAGACTTCCACATTAATGACTCTAATAAAGGCAGTATTCAGCAGCTCAAGGTTCCTGACATCTCGTTCACCTTCAGACTTCCACATTAATGACTCTAATAAAGGCAGTATTCAGCTCAAGGTTCCTGACATCTCGTTCACCTTCAGACACATTAATGACTCTAATAAAGGCAGTATTCAGCAGCTGAAGGTTCCTGACATCTCGTTCACCTTCAGACTTCCACGCATTAATGACTCTAATAAAGGCAGTATTCAGCAGCTCACGGTTACTGACATCTCGTTCACCTTCAGACTTCCACATTAATGACTCTAATAAAGGCAGTATTCAGCAGCTGAAGGTTCCTGACATCTCGTTCACCTTCAGACTTCCACATTAATGACTCTAATAAAGGCAGTATTCAGCAGCTGAAGGTTCCTGACATCTCGTTCACCTTCAGACACATTAATGACTCTAATAAAGGCAGTATTCAGCAGCTGAAGGTTCCTGACATCTCGTTCACCTTCAGACTTCCACATTAATGACTCTAATAAAGGCAGTATTCAGCAGCTGAAGGTTCCTGACATCTCGTTCACCTTCAGACTTCCACATTAATGACTCTAATAAAGGCAGTATTCAGCAGCTGAAGGTTCCTGACATCTCGTTCACCTTCAGACTTCCACATTAATGACTAATAAAGGCAGTATTCAGCTCAAGGTTCCTGACATCTCGTTCTCCTTCAGACACATTAATGACTCTAATAAAGGCAGTATTCAGCTCAAGGTTCCTGACATCTCGTTCACCTTCAGACTTCCACATTAATGACTCTAATAAAGGCAGTATTCAGCAGCTGAAGGTTCCTGACATCTCGTTCACCTTCAGACTTCCACATTAATGACTAATAAAGGCAGTAGCTGCTCAAGGTTCCTGACATCTCGTTTCATCAGACTTCCACATTAAATGACTCCAGGATAAAACCCGGCAGTATGCAGCATCAAGGTTCCTGACATCTTTTCGTCGACACGGTGATTTGGACTGGATTAACAGTATTCAGACCTGGTTCCTGACATTCGTTCACCTTCAGAAGATTTAGTCGTCTAATAAAGGCAGATTCAGGGGGAGCTGAAGGTTCCTGAGCCGTTCACCCAGACTTCCACATTAATGGGGTACTCTAATAAAGGCAGTATTCAGCAGCTGAAGGTCTCGTTCACCTTCAGACATCTATTCAGCAGCTGAAGGTTCTCTGTTCACCCTCAGACATATTAATGACTAATAAAGGCAGTATTCAGCAGCTGAAGGTTCCTGACATCTCGTTCACCTTCAGACACATTAATGACTCTAATAAAGGCAGTATTCAGCAGCTGAAGGTTCCTGACATCTCGTTCACCTTCAGACACATTAATGACTCTAATAAAGGCAGTATTCAGCAGCTGAAGGTTCCTGACATCTCGTTCACCTTCAGACTTCCACATTAATGACTAATAAAGGCAGTATTCAGCTCAAGGTTCCTGACATCTCGTTCTCCTTCAGACACATTAATGACTCTAATAAAGGCAGTATTCAGCTCAAGGTTCCTGACATCTCGTTCACCTTCAGACACATTAATGACTCTAATAAAGGCAGTATTCAGCAGCTCAAGGTTCCTGACATCTCGTTCACCTTCAGACTTCCACATTAATGACTCTAATAAAGGCAGTATTCAGCTGAAGGTTCCTGACATCTCGTTCACCTTCAGACTTCCACATTAATGACCCTAATAAAGGCAGTATTCAGCAGCTCAAGGTTCCTGACATCTTCAAACAGTTTTTTGTGGAGAGATGTAGGTTGTTGCCATATGCTACTCCATTCATTGTTGTATGTTGGGCAGGTCTACAGCAAATGTTCATCAGTCATATGGCTTATGCCCCAGGTGCAGAGATCTTTGTACCAATCCTGTACTTGTGGTACCTCAATCTGTTGTGTCCAGTGTGTAGCTGTAAAATGATGACCTGGTCTCACCTAGACAGCTGATGATAGGCATTATTTTTTTTTTATATGGCCAGGGTGTTCTCTTTCCCGTTTGGTGTGACTTTTATAAGTTGTCCTTATATCATTTTGTTGTAATCATACTATTTGATAGCAGACAAGTTGAAGTTTCAAAAGATATAAATTCTCAGAATCAATGTTTGCAACAAACTAACAGTTTTTCCATGTTACTCTTCAAATCAACAATGCAGGCTTGTTACACATTTGTTATGTCACACTTATTGATTTAGACTTGAGCTTGTGTGAATGCTACAACAAACTTCACAGAAAGCTATTTATTACATTTGCTTTTATTCATTTTCAAATTATATATTTTTTGTTCCTCACTTGGGATAAACTAAATATGTGGATGTTCGGGAGGGGGGGGTGGGGGGGGGGGGGGGGGGGGGCGCTAAAATAAAATTTGACATGATAATAGTGTAACAGGAAGTACCAACTGTCCACCACAAGAAAGAGCTATTGTTATTAGAATGCACTTTATTGTGGTTCATAATCAACATCACTGCACACCAGGCAAACCCATCGGTGCTCAGTCTCCCTCAGACAATGTCAAAGAGTTAATGCTAATTGTTCCTGTAGCATACTTGGTATATACACACCTAATACATCCTCTGATACGCCCATCTCTGTTTATTGTAAGTTTGATGCTAAATTCCAGCAGTTTGAGTAGTGTTTATTCGTCCATTTTAAAACTCTACAAAACACACAGTTTTTCTAGTTGCTTAAAGTACACTAAATAAAAAAGAGAAAATAAAATGTTGTTAATCCAGGTTAACCATAAGTATTCAGAAAAGAATTTCATTTGGTAAAATGCATTGACAGAAATAAATATTTTGAAAAGCATATCTGTCCACCATGTTTACTTTCTTCTTGAATATTACATTTACATTCATTCTTGTGTACCCGTCAGCTCCCCAAGAAGCATAGGCCCTTCAAGAAACTCTTGTCATCATCTCAAGGTCTTTCTATGTCTTCATCATTTTCATTTGTCTCCAGTTCTTTTCTCTGTCTATTTTTTAGGGTAATAGAATGGTAATACTATCAACAGGTTTTGTCCATGTTTTAGGGTTCTAGAATGGTAATGCTATCAACAGGTTTTGTCCATGTTTTAGGGTCTATAATGGTAATGCTATCAACAGGTTTTGTCCATGTTTTAGGGTTCTATAATGGTAATGCTATCAACAGGTTTTGTCCAAGTTTTAGGGTTCTATAATGGTAATGCTATCAACAGGTTTTGTCCATGTTTTAGGGTTCTATAATGGTAATGCTATCAACAGGTTTTGTCCGTGTTTTAGGGTTCTAGAATGGTAATGCTATCAACAGGTTTTGTCCAAGTTTTAGGGTTCTATAATGGTAATGCTATCAACAGGTTTTGTCCATGTTTTAGGGTTCTAGAATGGTAATGCTATCAACAGGTTTTGTCCAAGTTTTAGGGTTCTATAATGGTAATGCTATCAACAGGTTTTGTCCATGTTTTAGGGTTCTATAATGGTAATGCTATCAACAGGTTTTGTCCATGTTTTAGGGTTCTATAATGGTAATGCTATCAACAGGTTTTGTCCATGTTTTAGGGTTCTATAATGGTAATGCTATCAACAGGTTTTGTCCATGTTTTAGGGTTCTAGAATGGTAATGCTATCAACAGGTTTTGTCCATGTTTTAGGGTTCTAGCATGGTAATGCTATCAACAGGTTTTGTCCAAGTGTGCCCAATCCATCATCAGAGACCTCTTTTGATTTCTTGTTCCACTGGTACTTGTCTTGTTTGTGTCATCAGTTCCACATTGGTGACCTTGTTTCAATCCTTCTATGCAAGCACCTGTTTATGAAAGTTTTCTTAGTTGTTGTTCACTATTTTTCAGAACCATAAAATAGGACTAAATTGACATTTGAGTTGAAGATTCTTATTATTGTGTTAGACTTGTGTCGGGGCATAGCATGATGTCCTCATCAGCAAGTAGATACACAATCTGTGTTGCACCTCATTTTCAGTGCTTTAATTTCCCCTTCACAGATGTCCACCAATATTAGAAATAGTTTTGCGGATATTATCAGCCTACACACAAGCGTGTCGGGTATATCTCAACTCTCATGTAATGGATGCGGCAATCACAGAAAAGGAGAAGGATCGTCAAGAACTGAAGATGGCGCTGTTAGCAGCACAGGAGAGTGCCATTGTTCAGATCCTACTTGAAGTTTGTTTGCCTTTGGACAGTGAGAAGGTGAGAGGCTATGCAGGAATGTTAATGCTGAATTATTAGAAGTAAATATTTTATTGACCAGACCTTGGAAGTAATTGTGTGGGAGTGTTCAGATGGATGCGTTGATGAGTGGGTATGTGAGTAGATCAGATTTATTTCAGATAGAACCATAGTACTTAATTGATCACAGGGTAATGTTTTCTGTCACCAGTATCTGTTCTATAGTTCTAAGAAAACTAGAAAGACTGCAGTAAGAAATTGATTAACAGCAGGGTAAAAAAAAAAGAAATAAATGGCCTTAAGAAATATATAATTCAAAAGATTAAAAATATGATATGAGCTGTAGTTCTAAGTCATAGTTTTAGTTGCTCAGTAATTCTGTGTTTTGAATCAAAGTTTTAACTGCTCAGTAATTCTAAGTTCTGAGTCATAGTTTTAACTGCTCAGTAATTCTAAGTTCTGAGTCATAGTTTTTTAACTGCTCAGTAATTCTAAGCAGGACAGCAAATGTAGCTTTCAATTTGAAACCAGCCTGCAGAGGGATGAATATAACGGAGATCAAATCAAGGCATGCATTGGTCATGTGTGTATTGTTGTGTCTGTTAAACTTGGACATTAAATGCTAAACTAGATGAACAGAAGTTAAAAGATGTACACAAAATACAATAGTAGAAACAAGAGCTTTAGATTTAGAAAGATCCTCAGAATATTATGCAGGCATCAGATCTTCTTCTTCCTCGTTTGTCCTGAAAAGGACGTTGGTTGCGTTGTGTCTGTTTACAGCGGAGCTGCGATATCTGCACCTTTCGGCCGGCACATCCAACTTCAGCACAGCATTTTTGGGGACCGGGTTTGCCTTCCCTCTTCGATCCCTACTCTCTCAGCCAGACTGCAGTGATGCAGCCTGTTTCCAGGACCACAACGTGGAGGTGGAGTAGGGTCTTGGTCAGCTCTGGTTCGCTGACCCTGACGCAAGCAGTCAAGCTATGAGTCGCTGACTGCATTCTCTATTGCTGCATCTTTGGGTCCCAGGCATCAGATCAACAAGTGACATTGTTTAAAACACCATAAAACAGCTTTATAAAGACATGCTAACAATCATGCCCTAAAACAAAACTAAGAAGTTACAGACTTCGATAAATGGGTGCTTGTGTAGAATAAAATTGAAATTGTATGACAAGATCATTAATGTGGAACTGATGACAAGAACCAGACAAGTGCTAGTGGAACAGAAGATGAGAAGATGCTGGAAGTGGATAGGACACACACTGAGCAAACCTGTTGATAGCATTACAAGGTAGTCCTTGTTTTGGAATCCACAGGGTAAGACAGGTAGAGATAGACAGAAAAGCATGTGGAGAAGAAAACTGGAGACAGAAGTGAATGAGATAAAGAAGATAAAGATGGAACAGGACAGAAGAACTTGGCATGAATTTGTTGACATCCTATGCTCCATGGGGTACAGAAGGGTAATGATGTTGAACAGTCATACCCACATGCAAACTCAACTAATATAGCCAGTCTCAAGACTATTCATACTGAAAAATGTGCATGGAGGCATATCTGGAGTTATCCTTATTTGACCACCGGCTAAGGACGATACAGAATTCAAATGTGGAAGTGAAACTGTCTGTGAGGCTAATTACACCGTCATTGACTCTTTAAATCATTCACACACTTCCAGGGATTCCCCCTGTGATGAAACATGCTGAGAACCCAGCATAGCACACTATGCTTGGAGGAGTCACATGAGCTCCATGCAGGAGAGGATCTCACTATGGGCCCATGATGGGCAGGGGGAGCTGAGAAGTGGCTCTGTGTGTGTGTAGAACGTGACAATTCCTTGGGAGAGCCCAGAACCAGAGCACAGTATTTTAGCTCTGCATATTCGGAGACCCCCTTGGACGGTGGGGAATGCACTGTATGCCACACGCTTTTTCCTCCTAGCTTGGGACCAGATGTGATGATCCTTTAAATGTAAGCCAAGCTGGAGAAACTAGAGCTCATGTCTTCAACTCAACATGTTTCAGAATGGCAGAAAAGCCACAGAAAAATCCTAGATCTACAGTGTAACTCTTCAACTTGCTATTGGCTGCAAAAGAACGAGAAGCTCAGCACTCCTTGTTCAGCAACAACAATACAGAAAAAATAAGGGTAGACAACATGTATATTTTTGCACATTGTCATTTGTGATGTGCATCAATAAAAAACAACAGAAGAAAATCATTTTCAGGAACAAGCCAGTAGTGAGCTGTATAATCTACGAGAGATCCGTTGTCTGGTGTTCTCATACATCCATCAAGTATTTATTGCAGATCCAAACTTGGCCAAACTAGTTCACTTTCAGGTCAGTATGAGCCAGACTTCTGCTAAATGTAGACTTGGATTATGTTTACTTGCATTATGTTGCCTATTTAGCAGAGTTCAGCTTGGTGCATTTAAGTTTGTTCTATTTGCCCGTACAATATGTGCACAAAATAACCTGGCTTACACTTTTGTGTGTGTGTGTGTGTTATTGTTTGTCTTTTGTTTTGTATCTGATTTTAATATTCATATTTTATTCCTCAGTGTTTATATTAACTTTCGTCATGTCCTGCTATTGCGGAGAACCATGTTCCTTCTTGAATTGGTATTTTATACCATTCTGTTGTATTATTTTATCATTTCTTCTATTTTTTGCACTAATATTTCTTTCTTGTTCTGTAGTTTTACTTCTTTATTTAATTTTACTTCCTTATGTAAACTTCTTTGGACCTTCATGCTGACTGACAAAGCAATCGGTAACCATCACGCCTGGTGCCCCCAGCTCTGTTTCATGCTTCGCATCTCTGCCTCCACAGTTCTCCACCAGGTGGAGCTTTTGGCCATCCTCACTCGCTTTCCTTCTGGAGTCCATAGCATGGCAGTTCTGGTCATGATGTCTGGGTCTCTTCTGAGGATGTGGCTCCTTCTGTCATGGGGAAGGGGGGATACATGTTTAAATGGTGAGGTTTTTTCTGTATGACATCATAAGAAACCTCCGTGAAGGGTTGCTGGAAGTAGAAGTAAAATGTGGAAGTGACAACATAAGTGTCGCTAAGTGATGCATAAACAAATAATAAGATAAATGGTATGACGTAACAATTTAAAGTTAGCCAAGACCATAGAAACTTACTTACTTACTTACTTAGTCGTTCCCCTTCTACCGTGAGGTGTAGAGGTTTGGAAGAGAGAGCGCCAGACTATTCTATCGGCTGTCTTCCTCCTGGCCTGGTTCCATTCTAGTCCTCGGTCCTTCAAAGATTGTCTAATGTTGTCCTCCCAGCGGACTCTGGGTCGTCCTCGGGGTCTGGATCCTTGGCTCTTTGTTTCCCATGCTTGTCGTGGTAGCCGATCTTCTCCCATTCTGCAGACATGGCCAAACCATCTTAGTTGGGACTGTTCTACTTGGGTCTGTAGGGGGTGGCATTTTAGGCCTTGACGTATCGTCTGGTTGCGTACCATGTCTCTTCTTGTTACTTGAACCACCTTCCTCAGATACCTCATTTCTGAGGTTTGGATCTGGCATTTGTGGGTTGTAGTCATTGCCCATGACTCGCATCCATATGTCAAGACTGGGACAATAGGTGGAGCGGTATACAGCCATCTTTGTTTTTCTTACCAACTTCTCTCTTGCTGAGGAATCCTCGATTTATGGCCTGAAAAAGTCTCCCAGCTGCTGCTTTTCGAGTGGCCAACTCTTCTTTGATGCCTCCCTTTCGGTCTATAATAGCTCCGAGGTATTTAAAGTGGTCAACCTGCTCCAGGACCTGTTCTCCCAGCTTAATCTGATGCCTTCTTTCTTCTCGTGATATCACCATGGATTTTGTTTTAGAGCTGCTTATGACCATCCCTCTCTTCTCCAGCTCTTCCTTCCAGACTTGCAGGTTGGATTGGAGATGTGCCTCTGATTTAGCAATCAGGGCAACATCATCAGCAAATGCCAGCTCTGAAATATAGACCTGTCTCATCTTCCAGTACCCCACTGAATACTTTCTTGTTCTCTCCTTACATGCCTTGATGACATCGTCCATAAGGAGTATGAAGAGGTAAGGTGATAGGATATCACCTTGTCTTACACGAGTGGTGGTCCTGAACTCTTCTGACTTATGGTTTGCTGTCCTCACATAATTTCTGCAAGACTTGTAGAAGCTCTGTATAGCATAGAAACTAAGAAGAAAAATTAATTCAGTTGCCGACATCCTTTCAACCGAACAGGACTAACTTCCTTTATTCTAGACTCAAGAAAAAACATAACTCCGATTAGAACCAACATATTACATGCAACCAGTTAGAAATATATCATCGGTAATCAAATTAAATCTATCTACTTGACCAAGTAGATAGATGAAAACTTCATGCCAGTGTATTTTTGTGACAATGGCAGATTGAAAGTATTTTTAACTAAAATATCATGTTGACAAGTAAATGCTTTTCAAATCTAGATAAATGATTCAGTAGAAGATTGACTTTTAGTCAATGTTGGGAATTTCGGTACAAAAAGTGAGAAGAAAAGAAATCTGTCATTTAGCAGGCAATGTACATCAACAAATTCTCTTTTCATCAATGATTTTGTCAAAAATTAAGAAAGACTGAGACACATAGTCCAATTGTGAATCCAATTTAAGTCTTTAAGGAAAAAGAAAAGAAAAACTTTTCAGTAAATAACTTTTGTATTGGTCGTAAAACTACGTAACAGGAAACAAATAGGCACTTCATATAATAATTACCTTTTATTAAATGAAACTGATGTCAAGACTGACCCACAAGTATCTCTCATATAACAACACCATCTTCAGGAATCTTCATCAAATGAATTAATAAAGTCGACTACCATCCCATATCAGCATTTGTTAAGTTTTGTGAACAGTTGGTTCACCTGTATTTCCAGAAAGTGCTTCGTTTAGCATGTATTGATTTTGGTTGAACATCTGAATTTAATTACAACAATAATTATTTATACACAGGAAACTAATAAAAATGAGTACATCACTTAAGAGAAAAAAAATGAGTATAGATAACCTGACGATACACGGCCTTAGGTAACAGCAATTAGTGCACCTAGTTACCAACGGCTTATACTGCCACACTTCCTTATGTGATTACTGCTTTTTGCCTTTCTGTGTCGCTTGTCTTTTCGCTTGTTGTGTTTATTTTTATGTGTGTGTGCAGTGTCCATTATCTTTTTCTCATCTTTGTCTCATTTTTGTGACAGTGCATAACAAAGTGTTACCCCAAAAGATCCAGTGTTTCTATTTATCATTCATTTGTAAAACTGACTCTGTACCAGTTATTATTTTTCTGTTTGTAATTTTTGTTACCTATGGATGTTTAGGAGCTGCGGTAGCATAGTGGTTAGTGCACTGGCTTCCTAGCGCAGTGGTCTATGGTTCGATCCCCAGATGAGGCGGAAAATTTTTAGGCCACAAACGGCTCCTGGGTCGACCCAGCCCCAAATGGGTACCAGAGCTACTCTGGGAAGGTTAAGGCGGCCGGCGTGATGCCGACCACATCACCCCTAGTGTGCCGACGGTCAAGATAATATGGGCCTAACACCATATTCCCAATATGCCTCAATGGGCGTGTAACGGATTCCTTTACCTTTACCTTTATGTCAGATGTCTACCCTGTGTTGTTTCATGGGTCTGTGAGGGGAGAGAGAGGGAATAAAGTGACTGTTCCCACATGTTGTTATATGTGACTAGGGTGAGGTTCTGCATTGGGCTAACAGCCTCATCATGTAAAATAAATGGCTACATAAACTAAAACTGTAAGAGCATGTAGGCTACATCAGCACAGGCTACATGCATGGGGCTCATTGTAGTGGTGACTCAATGTGTCTTCACCAAGTCAAGTTTTCTAAAATTTTGTCAAAACTCCAGAAAAACCACTGTGGGCCCATTTTCAATTTTCATCTAATTTTTAAGGCAGTCTTTTTAAAGTGAAATTTTGTTGTAAATAAACGATGCCATTCTACATCCAGGACATTTGTAAACATGTATAGAAGCAGCCATATTGGTTGCACAGTTTAGAATGATTACAGTTGTTTATTTTTGCATGAAAGTTTAATATGTGTGTTTTACGGGGCGGGGAAAGGCGGTCAAACTCTGGCTGTTATGATTATGGTACATTAACTCATCAGTGTTGATTCATCAAACAGGTTTGTAAAAGGGCCAACATTGTAACAAGTAAACTGAACTTTGAATGCTCAATATATGTAACTCCGGCTGATTGATCCTGACATGTTTATTGTAGTTACATTTTCCACATATCATTCTTTCATTGCAATAAACACACTGACCATTAGTAAACGTCCCAATATAAGTATCACATGATTCTCACATTGCACAATCTCCCTGCAGACTGCCATTTTCAATATGCGTAACTTTCAAAATCATAAAAATGTAAATATGTGTAATTCTCTTATCATTTTTGCCTGCAAGACTTATAGTCATTAGTTGTCCACACATAGATCCATAAGTATAATAATATATTAGATATATCCAAGCCAATTTTACACAAGCTTCAGGCACTGAAATCCGCAGGGTTCCACGTCTGAGAAAAAAATATCACCCTCTCAAGTGTGTACTATAAACATCACCACCACATAACATTGCAAAACTCACACATGCCGATGCATTTTCGTGCGACAATTTATCTTCAAATTGTAATTTTCTGATTTGTACGTACGAAAATGCATCGTACGATTATGTGAGCATTATGAGTTCTTGGTTTTTTTTCAGGTCAGAATGTTAATTTTATTCATTTAGTTATTAACATTTGCACTGAGTACTTACAACACACTTGGATATTTAAGTGCTTTTAACATGTGAAAGATTTTATTTTTACACATCATTATAATTTTCCTGTGCTTCACACAGTTGTTCCCATTGCAGGAATCCTGCACCAAGCAAGAAACATGCATGAATGTTTTGAAGGTAGTTTTTCTGTAGCAATTTGCTTTACATTAGATAAGGTTTGCCAGCCCTGTGCACAATCTCATATTAGTCACCTCGTGTGTGATGTCCTGCCTGAGGGAGCATTAGTTCTGTTATTTCTTTTGTGTCTTTCAGAGACCCCTGGGAACTACTACCTAGGGCCAGTTTTTTAACAAAGCAAAAACTATTTCAGCAGGCATGTGACAAAAACTGATGGCTTGAGAAGATTGTGACCAGAACCTTCTGAATACAGTGAGCAACCAAAAAAATCTGGCCATTCATTCAGATATCTTACCAGAGGCTAAGGCATAGATAAATCAAGTTTGTTCATTGGGCTTATTCTTAATATTTTTGTTAGCTCACAAGTAATTTTGGCTTCAAAAACATTCCACTAAATGATTTGAACAGGGTTATCCAAGCTCATTGATACCTTTGGTGGTGTCAGGTGTCCCATCTATGCACATCTGTCTGGACTTCATCCCAGAATTGCTAGGACAACCTCAGAGAAGCAAACAGGTAGGGTGATTGTATGGCCAGATAGGTAATGTGAATTCTGTTTCGTTGCTACAAACATTGACTACTTTAGTGCTAAAACATGACTTCTTCCTTATACAGCTTGACTTCTTCAGTGCTGCATACATTATTTTTTCTTGAGTACTGCAGTCATGACTTTTACTTAGTGTACTGCGATGTATGACAGGAAGCATTTTTCTGTAGTGCTATACACGTCACTTCAGTTTTGCAAACATGATATTTCTGAAGTACAACAAGCATGGTTTTTGTATTGCTGCAAGCATGACATGACTACTTCATGAGTTTTCTTACCTTTTTTTTTTTTTTTTTAAATTTTTACAGTCAGTTCTTTTAGTTTTTTGTACAGTTTTACTTGTTGCAAGCATATGTACTTCTTCAGTACTACAATTATGAGTTTTCTTCAGTGTGCTGCAGACGTGCCTTTTTGTGAGTACTCTGATTACTATAATCATGATTTTTTGTTGGTGCTTTGATCATGACTTCTTCATTGCTTTCATTATAAATTCTTCTTCATTAGTATAATATCATGGCTTATTCTTCAGTGCTACCTATAGGTTATAACGTTCTTGCATTAGTATAATCATGGTTGATTCTTCATAATAACTTCTTCATTTGGAATTCTGATAATATATAACCTAATATATTAACAAATAAAATGGTATTGAAACAGTTTTACAAATTAACGTTACACGGGAAACACGGAATATTTCGGGGTTCACCCTTCATCAGCCACAGTAACAAACAGGCAACAAGGACAAGAAATATAGACAGGTTAAAGAAATATACTATAGTACACAACAAACACGTAAAGTATATATGTAATAAAATGTAACAACACGGGTAAAGAGCAATATTAAAGCAAGGAAAATACAAAAACCGAAAAAAATATAAAAGACAATTCAACAATCAACGAAAATCAAAAGCAGAAACTGACATAACAAACGTTCAAGAAGCCCTGCTATGACAATCTCTGCAAAAAATACGGTGAAAAGAGGTGAATACAATGATATCACAAATAAACGTGACGTCATAAAAATACACAAATAGGACATGAAACAAACTTATAAAAGAAAGATCGTGAAAAAGCGATGGATGAAATCAAGAAGTTTAAAATAGTGAAAAGCCAATGAATAACAGAGTTTAAGCAAAATGCTGTTGGACAATTTAGACCATGAGGAGAAAGGCAACCCATTTTAGAAAATGAGATGATTCTCTAGAGAAAAGCGAGTACGATCATCACAAAAGCAGGCGCGTAAACCGGTTCCCAGGGCATCAAGGGAACCGGAATGGTCTGGGCTATTGAAATGAAGGGCCACAGGTTTAGGTGCCCTGTGATAAATGTCATTTTAAGTGCTCACGGAATCTATTTCAAACATCTGCCAGTTTCACCAATATAGGTAATGTTGCATTTTTTACCATATAATGGCATAAAAAGTAAGATTATATGATTAATAACTTCTTATTCATTGGTAAAAATCATGATTTCTTCTTCGGTTCTTTGATTATAACTTCTTATTCATTGGTATAATCATGATTTTTTTCTTCAGTGCACTGATTATAACCTCTTCTTCATTAGTATAATCATGATAACTTCTTCAGTGCGGGTAAATCATGACTTCTGATTGTTTTGATTTTTTTTTTTGTACGCCCGCTAATACTCGAGGCGAAATCTCAGGTTATTATTTATGTCTAACCTGACATTGATTTTACGTGAGTATCCCTTTATTTCTTGTACAGAGACAGGTGTCCCTCGCCATTCAGGCAAATACTCGCAGATTTCGGAGGTACCCATTGCAGCTGGGTCGGCTCAGGAGCCGCCAGTCCCTGGTCGACGACACTCCTTCAAATGTCCTCGCCAGGTCTCGAGTTAATCCAGTCCAAATCCCGGTCGACGAAAAATCCTCAAATGCCGTCGCCCGGCTTTGATCCTGTATCACCCGGTCGCCAGAGCGGTGTTGTAACCACTACGCTAGCGCGGCTCCCATTGTTGGTGATGATGATAATGTATGTAACACATCTTGACTCAAACTTTAAGGAATCCTGAGTATTACAAGGCAGTCCTTGTTCTGGAATCCCCAGGATAAGAGGTAGAGGGAGACCCAAAAAACACATGGAGAAGAGAAAACTGGAGACAGAAATGAAAGAGTTAAACAAATATTTTTATGTTATTGAATATGTCTCAGCTTGACGTCTGTTTCAAGTCTGCCATTCCAAATAATAGTAAAATACTGAGTCAATTGTTTTGTTACATTTATTCAGATTTTTGGAATACAACTACTATCTCACTTATGTACTCAGTACCAACTACCCAAGTCTATGAACATTGCCAAGCTTGGAATAGACGTCATGTTTACTTTGTTGTCTGGTAAGTAGCTATATTACATTTATGGGTAGATGGATTGGCATATTTGCTTTGTTATCTGGTTGTTAGATTTGTAATGTTTATTTGTTATCATGTAGGTTTGTTAGATGTTTATTTGTTATTATGTAGGTTTGTTGTATGTGTTTTGTTATGTAAGTTTGTTGACTTTGTTATCAGGTAGCGAACAGGAGAAATGAGCATTAAGACCTACAAGCTGAGAGAGCCAGAAATTAAGACCAGATATCAGGGGCTTATTGCTGCAGCGATGAGCAACACAGAAGAACAACCTGATGACTTGGAAACCCTCTGGCTTAAATTCAAGGACATCATAAAGACAGCTGCTGCAGAAGCATGTGGTGAAGTCCGACTTGGGAACAAGAGAAAGAGGACACTTTGGTGGACAGAGGAAGTCAAAGAGAAAATAAGAGAGAAGAAAATGGCATGGAAACAATACTTAGGAGCTAAAAACACAACAGGGTAAATGAAGAAATATTGAGAATATGTGACACTTAGAACAGAAGCAAAGAACAAGGTGCTTGCAGCAAAACAGAAGTCCTGGGAAGAATTTGGAGAAAAGCTAGAAAAAGATGCGCAAGAAAACCAGAAAATTGTTCTATAAGACCCTAAAGAACATGAGGAAGGAAAAACAATGCCCTCTCAAATTTATAAAGGACAAGCAAGGCAAATTGCTTACTGCCCCGAAGGAAGTAATGGAAAGAATATTTCTCAGAACTCCTGGATGGTGAGCATGGTGAAGCATCAGAAATGATAACCACTAGCACAGAAGAGAAAACCAATGATGGAAGAACTGAAGGCAGCACTGGAGAAAATCAAGATGGGCAAAGCAGCAGGGCATGATGGTATAACACCAGAAATGGTTAAGTACATGGGAGCATCAGGCGACCTATTACTCTTAAGGGTCCTACAGGCAGCGTGGTGCAACAAGACCATACCAAAGGATTGGGAGATTGCCATCATAACACCAATTTTCAAAAAGGGTGACAATCGACAGTGTGGAAACCATAGAGGCATATCCCTTCTCAGTGTCCCTGGTAAAATCTACTCTAGAATCCTAGAGCAGATACTCCGACGCCTAGCTGAGCCACAATTAGATGAGGTCCACTGCGGATTCCGAGCAAACCGAAGTACTCAAGACCTAATCTTCACACTCAGACAGCTGAGTGAAAAGGCCCTTGAGTATAAGAGTGAGATCTATCTTTGTTTCATAGATCTGGAAAAGGCGTTTGACAGGGTCATTTGGAGCAAACTTTGGGACTGTTTGGCAAGGAAGAACATTCCAGCACCTCTGATTCATGCTATACAGAGCTTCTACAAGTCTTGCAGAAATTATGTGAGGATGGCAAACCATAAGTCAGAAGAGTTCAGGACCACCACTGGTGTAAGACAAGGTGATATCCTGTCACCTTATCTTTTCATACTCCTCATGGACGATGTCATCAAGGCATGTAAGGAGAGAACAAGAAAGTATTCAGTAGGGTACTGGAAGATGAGACAGGTCTGTATTTCAGAGCTGGCGTTTGCTGATGATGTTGCCCTGATTGCTAAATCAGAGGCACATCTCCAATCCAACCTGCAAGTCTGGAAGGAAGAGCTGGAGAAGAGAGGCATGGTCATAAGCAGCTCTAAAACAAAATCCATGGTGATATCACGAGAAGAAAGAAGACATCAGATTAAGCTGGGAGAACAGGTCCTGGAGCAGGTCGACCACTTTATATACCTTGGAGCTATTATAGACCGAAAGGGAGGCATCAAAGAAGAGGGCCACTCGAAAAGCAGCAGCTGGGAGACTTTTTCAGGCCATAAATCGAGGATTCCTCAGCAAGAGAGAGGTTGGTAAGAAAACAAAGATGGCTGTATACCGCTCCACCTATGTCCCAGTCTTGACATATGGATGCAAGTCATGGGCAATGACTACAACCCACAAAGCCAGATCCAAACTTCAGAAATGAGGTATCTGAGGAAGGTGGTTGAAGTAACAAGAAGAGACATGGTCCGCAACCAGACGATACGTCAAGGCCTAACATCCCACCCCCTGCAGACCCAAGTAGAACAGTCCCAACTAAGATGGTTTGGCCATGTCTGCAGAATGGGAGAAGATCGGCTACCACGACAAGCATGGGAAACAAAGAGCCAGGGATCCAGACCCCCAGGACGACCCAGAGACCGCTGGGAGGACAACATTAGACAATCTTTGAAGGACCGAGGACTAGAATGGAACCAGGCCAGTAGGAAGATAGCCGATAGGATAGTCTGGTGCTCTCTCCCAAACCTCTACTCCTCACGGTAGAAGGGGAACGACTAAGTAAGTTATCAGGTAGGTGTATTTGTTGTATGTTTTCTTTGTTATCTGTTAAGTAGATCTGTCACTTCTGTGGGTAGATATATTTACATTTTTGCTTTGTTATCTGGTACGTAGGTAAATCCAGAAAAGTTTGGATGTTTAGGAGTACACAGTTGTGAATGTATTTGAGAATGATTTCCCCTTTGCTAAGATGGCGACATAAATATTGACGTTAACAAATTTATGCTTTTTTTGGTCAGTGCCGGTCAAATGGAGACACTAAACTGCTGTCTTGCAGGTAGGCTTGTGACAGTCAAATGGAGACACTAAACTGTTGTCTTGCAGGTAGGCTGGGGACAGTCAAAGACTAAGGGACACAACCCAACATAAATGCATGTTGAAATCAGATGCACTGGTCCACAGACCTAATGAAACAGCGCAACGTACTTCACTTGATGATGACATCACAAAGAAGTAAGCAGAATGTCACTAACTCTGTAGAGTCCCGCCGGTCTGGGAGAGCGCTGAACCCACTACTTCGCAGGACTCCACCCTATGCTACTGGTGGTCACGCCGACACCAGTACCATTCCTGGAAAAACTATGGAGATACAAATAGCCTCAAGCTGACCACTGCTTTCTTTGAACATATTCAAGTAGACGATGTCTGAGAGTGTACGATGAAGGATGTATTTGTGCAGCATATATATAATGTCTCTCTTATTCTCCACTTTTGTTCCACGTGCGGAAAAGCGTTTTGTGAGTCAGACAGACGGTACCCTGCTTCTGCCATGTGTCAGGTCTTTTCCTCCCTCTTGTGTGACGATGCTGCCTGTATTGCTTCACAGCAATGGAGAGTTTGTTTACTCCACATATAACAGTGGCTAGGAAATGATCACAAAGCAGGCCAGGTGGACGGGCTGTTGTGTTGTAGCACGCATGTAGGTTGATGGCTGTTTGTGTACTAACATGTATTGATGGTGTTGTGTAATCAATATGTTAGGTTGTTGGCAAGTTGTGTAGTCATCACACATGTAGGTGACAGACTGTTGTGTAGCAGCATGTAGGTGAACGGGGACTGACCTGTGCTATAGCAGCATGTAAAGATGACGGCATTAGTTGTAGTAGCAGCTTCTGTTTGCTCATCATTCCCTTTTGCTCCTGTGAGCATGTGCGCTACCACATGGGTCCCTGCCTGTGCACCCATATGCATTCAAGTCTCTTGCATGTGGTCTTGTTTTCCTCTAGCTAGTTGTTTTATACCATCGTAAGCCAGTCCTTCTTGTAACAATCATCATTTAGTTTTTTGCCACTATCATTTGACATGCCTACCCCGACACTAAACAAATAACTCCACATTGGTAATTAAAACTGGGAATCCTCAAGTGTTATCAATATCTGTTAATTGTGTATGGTAGTTGATAAGAAAATTCCAAATTGGTGATTGAGGCACACATTTCTTGTGGAGATATTTATCACGTTAGAGTTTATGGATTTCCCATAGATCTGTATATAATATGGCGTTCTTATGGAGAGAGGAAAGAAAACAAATACAGAGGTCCCTAGAAAACCTAGGAATGAAAAAGATAAATAATTTTTTTGTGAAGAAGTTAAAAAATAGACAGCTAATATTTTGGCCATATAAATGAGACATAACACTCTTGCTGTCAAGACCATACTAGGAGGATTAGATGATGCAAACTTGCAAGAGGAAGAGAAAATCTGCAACTGGCACTCCATCATTTCTTCAGGAGAACAGAAGGACATTTGAAAGAAGTTTTATCTTTTAGTGGTGCACCATCAAGAACCAGAGACAGAATTGACATTTATTGACAAGAGTTTTATCACTGTGGCACCATCAAGACCACTGTAGACAGAAGACATTTTGAACAGAGTTTTATCACGTGGCACTGATTATGGTTAGACCAGAGAGAGAAGTACAGATCAAACTTTTAGAAAAAGAGTTTATCACTGTGCACCAATCAAGTTGAGAGACAGAAGACATGTAGAGGATCCCTATGCAGCTGGGACCTTTCGTCGTAAGAAATGGCAAAGCTGATACAGTGATGACACTTCTCACGAGGGAGCAGTGATCCAATTATTTACTCCCTGTAGACCTCAGTAACAACATTGGGGAAAATGTTGTAACAATCATGTAATTAAGACCTGTCTATTTCATTATCATCATCCCTTCTAGAAGCATATCAGTTTCAACAAAATTATTGCCAGGTCTTTCTGTCCTGTGCCACAGCACTTGATAGGATTGTTCCAGGATTTCCTGTCCTGTGCTCACCTAGCGAGCTAGGTTTGTTCATACCAAGATTAACTGCAGGTCAATGTACACTGTGCCACTAGCTTTAAATTGCCAGATTTTGGCGGTAAAGCCTGTCCTGTGCCACTAGCTCTAGGTTGTTCCAGGTCTTCCTGTCCTGTGCCACTAGCTTTAGATTGTTCCAGGTCTTCCTGTCCTGTGCCACTAGCTTTAGATTGTTCCAGGTCTTCCTGTCCTGTGCCACTGGCTCTAGGTTGTTCCAGGTCTTCCTGTCCTGTGCCACTAGCTCTAGGTTGTTCCAGGTCTTCCTTTCCTGTGCCCCACTGGCTCTAGGTTGTTCCAGGTCTTCCTGTCCATGTGCATCTGGCTCTAGGTTGATCCAGGTCTTCCTGTCCTGTGCCACTAGCTCTAGGTTGTTCCAGGTCTTCCCCTGGTCCTCTGCTGCCACTAGCTTTAGATTGTTCCAGGTCTTCCTGTCCTGTGCCACTAGCTCTAGATTGTTCCAGGTCTTCCTGTCCTGTGCCACTGGCTCTAGGTTGTTCCAGGTCTTCCTGTCCTGTGCCACTAGCTCTAGGTTGTTCCAGGTCTTCCTGTCCTGTGCCACTAGCTCTAGGTTGCATCCAGGTCTTTCCTGTCCCTGTGCCACTAGCTCTAGGATTGAAAATTTGCTTATCGGATCTTCCTGTCCTGTGCCACTGGCTCTAGGTTGTTCCAGGTCTTCCTATCCTGTGCCACTAGCTCTAGGTTGTTCCTGCAGTTCTCTTCTCTGTGTGGGTTTAGGTCTACCTCTGTTTCTTTTACCCTTGGGTTCTCGAAACAAGGACTGCCTTGTAATACTATCAACATGTTTCCTCTGTGAGTACTATCCATCTCAGTGTTTTCTTCTCATCTCTTGTTCCACTGGCACTTGTCTGGTTCTTGTCGTCAGTTCCACTGGCACTTGTCTGGTTCTTTTCGTCAGTTCCACATTAGTGATCTTGCCATACCATTTCCATCCCTCTATTTTACACAAGTATCCCTTTATGAAAGTCTGTAGCTTTTTACCTTTCCTGTTTATACCCGAAGTGTGCAGTTAGCAAAGTAGTTAGAATGTGTACTTTCCGCATTGAAGTTACCTGGGTTCAAGATCAAAATGTGGGAGTGACATGCTCCAGTTAACCCAGCTTTAAATGGGTAAAAAAAAAAAATATTACACATAAAGGTATGTCTCAGGCACTCGTGAGAAATAAAGTAGTCCTCTCTTTATTTGTTTAAATGGGTACTAAACTGCTCTTGAGTTGGGGAGTGCAAAGACAACAAAGGAGGGAACGGGTCACTCCACCTCATAAAAAAGTAGGACCCAGTAGTCTCTAACACTTCACTCCCCTATGCTAGTATCTACTATAGAACTGACTACCACTACACTTTATTTATACTCTATTATTACAGATAAGTTTCTAAAGACTTGACTGTAGATTGAGGTCTTGATTTTTGTCATTTTTGGGGGAGATTTCACTGTCAAATAAGTTTTCAAGCGTTGTCTGCATACCTTTAGCACGCTGCATTCTTTGGCGAAAATTTTCGCCTGCAGCTGCATTCTTTTTCACAGCGTCCCGTTTCTATAGTGGGTGACCCTTAATGTCTATAGTTTTTGTGTTTCTTGGTCAATTGCTATCATTTTTGGAATTTATATAAATAAATGAATGGTGAATCTGATGATATAAAATTTGTTTGTGTACATATTAGATGTGATAGGAAGAGAGGAAAGGAAAGATGAAAAAAAACGAAAAAAAAATTTAAAATAATAAAAAAATATTTTTTTTTAATTTTAAAATTTAAAAAAAAATTTTTAAAAATAACCAGCAAACAAAGGGTCCATATCCCTTGCATCTCAATGAAAGTCATTTGACCAATAGACCAATACAAATCAAATGACGATCTTTTCGTTACACCCATCATCAGTAGCAAAGCAACAAACGCTCTCGTCAGCTGTGACATTCGGCCGAAATTCTAAATCTTTCCGATATTCCTAGTCCTAACCCCTAACATTATACATACTTGAAAGGCCATTTTACTTTCGTTTCCATCTCAGCCATCAAACATATTCTGAGAAACGATATCAGCGCTTATAAAGACAAAAATCTTATCCCCACCGCATGGCGTCAGAATCCAATAAAATTAGAGCAAAAATGGCTGCATGTTGATGCCGATTCATTTTGATTTAAAAAATTTACAAAAAATAAATGCGGATACACCCATCGCTTTTTTAAGATCGGAAACGGAAGCTAACTTTCTTGCAAATAACATTAGAACTTAACATCCGGGGCTGAAATCACGTGTACACAAGTCCTAATGCTAGAAACGATGAAATCCGTAAGGCGACACATGTCGCCTCCAGCGTTCAGAACATAGGTTTCTGCGGGCGACATGTGTCGCCCGCAGCGTGCTAAAGGTTAAGTTATCACTTTTTTATTATTAACTGTGTACTGTGTTTTAAAAAAAAACATTAAGCACTAGAAGTTTATGGACATTTACGTTCTTGTGTTGAACTTTCAGGAGGTCATGTGGAGGACAACACAAACCTAAGTCCTGTGTCTACTTCTCTTTGTGGAGACTATGATGACCTATACCAAGCTGTCAAGCTGACATTTTCTCAGATTTGTGGGCGGGCTTTAGTCTTGGGGAAACTGTACTGAGTGTTTACAAGTAGAGGGTGTTATTTGGTCATTTTTTTGAGGCATGGAAATATTAACATGCACTTGTAGAATGGCTACCAGGGATCTGTTGTTGACAACTGTCTGACATATGAAAATATTGGAAGGTCATTGAGTGTGTCAGGTGCAGGGGAATGCTGCAAGGTTGTTGGGTTAGTTTGACACAGTACAATATTGTGAGGTCACTGAGTATGTGTGACACAGAGTAATATTGTAAGGTATTTGATGTATGCAGTGGGATGTTGAAAATCCATTGAGTGTGTCATAAAGGTGGTTAAGTGTGTCTGACACAGTGATGCTGCTGTGTTGTTGAGTGTGAGTGACACAGTGGGATGTTGCAGGTCATTGAGTGTGTATTATACAGGGGAATATTGTGAGTGTGTCACACATAGGGTGATATTGCAAGGTCACTGAGTGTGTCTGACCCAGTTGAACATTTCTAGGCCACTGAATGTGTTTGACACAGAGAATCATACTTTACAGTCACTGTACTCCTCACAGGAGGAAATTTGTGGTTATTTTATCCATGGTATGTATGGCTCTGTGAAAGTGACAGCTGAGGCTTTAATCCTTAAAGTTTTTCACAGCTGTGCTGAGAGGCACACTGTTGATTATAATTAAATATATGACTGTGACATAGTTTACTGCAGAGTGAATAATTCAGTAAGAATGACAAGATAATTTTTGGAATTCCATAACAGCATTCCAGGACATTTCTGTGCACATGTAGACAATATGTGATGTACCACATGAAGTTCCCTAAGAAGACTAGGAGAAAATAGGGCTACTGTTCACTCGCATGTGTCTTCAAATGTGACTAATATGAGGTTGTGTATGGGCTGGCAACCTGATCATGTAAACCAATGGCTACAGAAACTACTCCCACATTAGCACATGAATGCTCTGGTGTGGGCATCTTGTAAAGTGATGGCTTCATGCTCCATAAGGAACACAACAGGAAATAATGATATGCAAGTAACATAAATGTTATATAATATTTCATATGTAAATAGATTTAGCTTGTGTTAACAGACGTGTTAATGTTTGACAGCCACTAAGTCACTCAAGCAGTAATGTCTTGTAACTGGATACATGAGCATGTAATACCATATACATGTGTATGTAAAGTGCTGAATGTTCTGTGTGATAATGTTAAACTGAAATAAAATTTGTAATGAACACTTTATTTACTGTCTGGTCTTCTTCTCTTCTGATTTAATGGTGTACATTTCTTGTGAGTGAACAGTAGTTTACATAGTATTATAGTTAACAGCTAAGCTATGACACCCATGCCCATCAGCCTGGCACATCCAACATCAGCAGAGCACTTTTGAAAGGTCTCCTTTCCCCAGCCTTTGGCCGCCTCCTGTCTATCTGTAAGGAAGCAGATAGTTTGAAATCAGTATTTTTGAATTCCCAGAAGAGCTGTTTTACAGGCATGTGAGTCTCATCAGCCTGGAACTTTCTAGTTATGTTCTTGTTTAACTATGGGTCAGCTTGTGTTGCTCTTGCAGTTATAGGCCAGCTCTTACACCCCCCCCCCTCCCCCCCCCCCCCCCCCCCCCCCCCCCCCCCCCCCCCCCCCCCCTCACGCCCCCCCCCCCCCCCCCGCCCCCTCCCCGCCCGACCCCCCCCCCCCGCCGCCCCCCCCCGACCCGCCCCCCCCCCCCCCCAGATCTCCACAAACCAGCTCTCATCCCTTAGTGGTAACAGTCAATCAATGCGAAGACAGTTGGGCTATTACTGTCAGAAGCTCTAGGATCCAATTCTCTAATGGAACCAAAATGTTTCTTCCCATTAACACGCATCAGCAAGAATACAATTTTTTCAATCATAAATGATATCTATGAAAATACATCCACAGATTAAAAGAAACAAAGCATCGACTGTCAACTCAGTTTAACAAGGTTGTAATGTCTATATCTTTATTTCTGTTGTCTAGAGGAGACATTTTATAATAAGAAAATAATGAACTTGGTACAGTAGTAATAAGCAAACACTATTTTACAATTGACAGCTCTAAATATCAAAACAAATTCATATTACATTCATGTACACAGATCTATAACACTTTCACGCACATCAATCATCTGACTTGTCCAAATACGAGGGACGGTCAAAAAGTAATGCCTCGTAATTTTTAATTTCATTCAATAGGCAAGAAAACAGATAAAATTCACATTGAAATGTAGCCCCAAGTCTGAACTTCAAAAATTTATTTCTCAATGTAGTCTCCGTTATTTGTTACAGTTTTTGTCCATCTTCTCACAAGGGCATGTATCCCCGCATTGTAAAAATTTGTGTCCCTTTTCCTAAACCACTGGCGTACGGCGCGTTTAAGGGTCTCGGTGTCCTCAAAGTGATGTCCGTGAAGATCTTCTTTCAGTGGTCCAAACAGATGGAAGTCAGAAGGTGCAAGATCGGGACTGTAAGGGGGATGTGGTAATAATGTCAGCCAAATTCTGCAATCGCATCAATGGTGCGTTTAGCGGTGTGTGGCGTGGCATTATAGTGCAACAGTAGTGCAGTTCTCTGATCTTTTAATGGGTACCCACCGTGCACAAACTTTTGAATAACCCAGGTCTTTAATGATGTTCTGGACACTGCCTTTACTAATGGACAACATGGAAGAAAGTTCATCCAGTGTTACCCGATGGTCACCACGAATGATGCCATCAACTCGATGAATGTTGTGTGGAGTCACTGCGGTAGACGGACGGCCAGTCCGCTTTGCATCAGCCATTGAGGATTGACCTACTTCAGCTTCGTCACAACAATGTACCCAACAACGGACAGTGCTAACATCCACTGTTGAATCTCCATAAACATTCTTCAAACGTTCATGGATGCAAACTGGGGTCTCACCTTCAGCATTGAGGAATTCTATGACATAACGTTGTTTTAACCGAACGTCTTTGGCAGCCATTTTTAAACTGTTACAGTGGTGCCACCTGTTACTGAAACAGGTTGGTAATGCTATACAGTGCAGAAGAGTGTTTGAGGAATCCTGCTAAATTTACAAATTGCACACTGATGCAGTATTTACATACATAAAAAATAGGAGGCATTACTTTTTGACCTTCCCTCGTAGATCCACATATTTTACGGATACTTTCAGACTGCACCTAGAAGTAATATGGTTTCATAATGTTTGGTTTTTTAACGACTATCTTCCCTGCACACGGACAACTATATCAGTGCTCTGATCTCCTCCCTTAGATCACACAAGGAGGATCTCAGCACAGTGCGAGAACCCCAATATAGGAATCACATTCTAAAAATGTTTTTGTGGTGGATAGGTTTCTAATTTTTAAATTTTTTGCCACAGCAGCGCCTGATTATCTACCTACTCTTTACGATTTCCAACTGCCGTAGGAATTTTAATGTGCGCAACTTGCACACAGGACCTCATATTTTTTCGCCCTTATCTGAGAAGGCTAGGCATCCGATCTCACTACCCAGGAGACCAGGTGGGAAGTATGACATTATTAGGACCACTGGTTCTGAAAAAAAAAATTTCCATAAATTATATTTCCTCAACTGGGAATCGAACCTGTTTTCATATAGAAAACCTATAAAATATAATTCCTTATTAACCCTTGCTCACAACCTTTTCTGTAAGACATTTAAATATGTCCATAGTCTGCTTCTCTAAGTCTGGCATTATTTATTCACAACCGCAATAGGAATATACACTGATGTGCACGAACACCTACACTTGTACCAACTAACATGCATATACTCCTTCATTCGCTCGCACACACAACTGAGGACAAGAATTATATTGTATACACTGCTACACACACACATATACAGGCTCACAACTGCACACACACAATGACTGCCTGGTATCATGTCCCTGGTTGACCTGGCTGCTGTCTCCCATCTTTTGCTGCCTGAGTTTTCTCTGCCTGTTCCTGAAAAGAATTTAGAAATTGGGTCAGAAGGGTCAGTCACAAAATGTTTCCCCTCTTCATTTATGTTTATCTTCAGTTACCAGCAACGACACAAAATATATGTCTAGGGATGCCTCTTGAGCCACCAGAAAAATCCCACTGGTTGCCACTGTTCTTATCATAACCTGATCTATATCAAGAAAATAAATAGCAACAAGGGGCATAACAGTCAGACTTCAGTTATTATCGCAAAGGGGTCTAGGATCTGTTTTGTTGGAAAGCCGCTGTACTTCTTTCATCTGTTCATGGGTTTGCTCAGTCTCTGAAGGATAATCCTGCTCAACACCTTCCCTGGCTCCAATAGCAACACTATTCCTCTGCAACTGTTCACTCCACAAATCTCTCCTCCCTGGCAACCTGACCATACATTCCCCCATTCCAGTTTACTGGCACTTCCTATCTTCCCCAGACCCTGCCAAGCAGTTTGAATAATTTTCCTGCACAGGAGATCAAAAAACTCTGCCAAAACACTATCTGGCTCCACTGTCTCCCCCCACCTGTTCACCATTGGATCTGTCACAGCCAACCCGAAACTCCTCTGCTGGCCAAATTTTCTGGGGACTTGGTGAAGCCAGCCCGTCCAGCAGCTCCTCAAAATGCTCCATACATCTCCCCACCTTCTTTATGTTGGTGAGAAATTTTCCATTCTATCATGACTAGATAGTCATTAAAAAACCAAACATTATGAAACCATATTACTTCTTTTACCTCATCATGTAAAACTAACTGCGACAGAAACTACCACTGCTAGAACAAGTGACTACTTCGTGCAAGCTTCCAGCAAGGAAACCAGCTTCAGTGGTTGGTCCATGCTCCATAAGGTGCACAAAGAACAATGATGATGATGTACTGCACTTGTTTTTTTTTTTTTTTTTTAAACATAATTCGGGTGACAGAAAGAATATAGGTCCTTGCCTTAACAGCAAGAAGAGACAATGCAATGGTCATCTCGATGAAACATAATTCTGGTGACAGAAAGAATTTAGGTCCTTGCCTTAACAGCAAGAAGAGACAATGCAATGATCATCTCAATGAAACATAATTCTGGTGACAGAAAGAATTTAGGTCCTTGCCTTAACAGCAAGAAGAGAGAATGCAATGGTCATCTCGAAGAAACATAATTCTGGTGACAGAAAGAATTTAGGTACTTGCCTTAACAGCAAGAAGAGAGAATGCAATGGTCATCTCGAAGAAACAAATTCTGGTGACAGAAAGAATTTAGATACTTGCCTTAACAAGAAGAAGAGAGAATGCAATGGTCATCTCGATAAAACATAATTCTGGTGACAGAAAGAATTTAGGTACTTGACTTAACAACAAGAAGAGAGAATGCAATGGTCATCTCGAAGAAACATAATTCTGGTGACAGAAAGAATTTAGGTACTTGCCTTAACAACAAGAAGAGAGAATGCAATGGTCATCTCGATGAAACCTAATTCTGGTGACAGAAAGAATTTAGGTACTTGCCTTAACAGCAAGAAGAGAGAATGCAATGGTCATCTCGAAGAAACATAATTCTGGTGACAGAAAGAATTTAGGTACTTGCCTTAACAGCAAGAAGAGAGAATGCAATGGTCATCTCGAAGAAACATAATTCTGGTGACAGAAAGAATTTAGGTACTTGCCTTAACAACAAGAAGAGAGGAATGCAATGGTCATCTCGATGAAACATAATTCTGGTGACAGAAAGAATTTAGGTACTTGCCTTAACAGCAAGAAGAGAGAATGCAATGGTCATCTCGAAGAAACATAATTCTGGTGACAGAAAGAATATAGGTCCTTGCCTTAACAGCAAGAAGAGAGAATGCAATGGCCATCTCGAAGAAACATAATTCTGGTGACAGAAAGAATATAGGTCCTTGCCTTAACAGCAAGAAGAGAGAATGCAATGGTCATCTCGATGAAACATAATTCTGGTGACAGAAAGAATTTAGGTCCTTGCCTTAACAGCAAGAAGAGAGAATGCAATGGTCATCTCGAAGAAACATAATTCTGATGACAGAAAGAATTTAGGTACTTGCCTTAACAGCAAGAAGAGAGAATGCAATGGTCATCTCGAAGAAACATAATTCTGGTGACAGAAAGAATATAGGTCCTTGCCTTAACAGCAAGAAGATAGAATGCAATGGTCATCTCAAAGAAACATAATTCTGGTGACAGAAAGAATATAGGTCCTTGCCTTAACAACAAGAAGAGAGAATGCAATGGTCATCTCGAAGAAACATAATTCTGATGACAGAAAGAATACAGGTCCTTGCCTTAACTCTTTGACTCCAGACCAACGCTCTGAGCGTTGCAAAATTCAACGCGCCGTGCCAGAGCAACGCTCACAGCGTGGTTTTTAGTTTATCACGAATAAACCCTAAAAATCGTCCGTTTTATGCAGTTCATATAATAAAACTCGTAGAATGACTTCCGCTACTATTTAAACAACTAATTTGACTGTAGTTAATAAGCACATGTGCGTATTTTGACATTATCACAATTTTTGTGAAGATTTGCGTGTTTGCGTTTTTCGTTGTTATTGCTAGAGAAATATGTCACTCTTTATATTTACATTTTCTAAGTCTCCTAAGCAAATAACTGTGTCAAACTACTTTGAAACATTGCTGACATTGATGATGATTGTTTGGTAGTCACAGTTTGTTGTCAAAATCAGAATCTGTGCAGAAAAGCTAGACATACTAGATTTAGTTGATGAGTGGGCATAGTCATATTCTGGCCGATCAAAAAGCAACAAAACTAGACCTACCGTAACATCTAATCACTAGTTCTTGGTAGAAGATGAAGCTAGGGATACTATTAAAACATTAAACAAGAGTAAAAAAGTTTTTATATGACGTTATTCTTCTTTATTTGTTTGAAAATTACGTAATGCACGATTGCATAATTTATTTTTTTCTTACAAAGGACCACAGAAAAAACTGGTGTGAATAAACATTAAATGCACTAATTGTGGCCATAAGCATGTTTTTTTAACTTTGTATATGAATTAACTTGACGTTTGAAGACTAAAAAGAAAGTTTTATTGTCTACAACAGTAATTTGTCTTTGGTAAGATCGTATTCTACAGTCAACTTTTTTTCGTTTTTCAATTTTACATGCAAAATGTTTTAAGTATACCGAACATACTTGTGTTAATACTACCAAAGACATTATATATTACAATTCTCTATCAATTTCCCTACAGTTTGGTATATAATAAGTACATGTTCAAAGGAAAATTCACAAAAAAAATTTAGACTGAAAGATGAACACTCTATAAAATTCTGCCCACAAAAAAGTCTGGCACAGCGTGCAAAATAACTCTGGAATGAAAGAGTTAACAGCAAGAAGAGAGAATGCAATGGTCATCTCGAAGAAACATAATTCTGATGACAGAAAGAATTTAGGTCCTTGCCTTAACAGCAAGAAGAGAGAATGCAATGGTCATCTCGAAGAAACATAATTCTGGTGACAGAAAGAATATAGGTCCTTGCCTTAACAGCAAGAAGAGAGAATGCAATAGTCATCTCGAAGAAACATAATTCTGATGACAGAAAGAATGTAGGTACTTGCCTTAAACAGCAAGAAGAGAGAATGCAATGGTCATCTCGAAGAAACATAATTCTGGTGACAGAAAGAATATAGGTCCTTGCCTTAACAGCAAGAAGAGAGAATGCAATAGTCATCTCGAAGAAACATAATTCTGATGACAGAAAGAATTTAGGTACTTGCCTTAACAGCAAGAAGAGAGAATGCAATGGTCATCTCGAAGAAACATAATTCTGGTGACAGAAAGAATATAGGTCCTTGCCTTAACAGAAAGAAGAGAGAATGCAATGGTCTTCTCGAAGAAACATAATTCTGATGACAGAAAGAATATAGGTCCTTGCCTTAACAGCAAGAAGAAAGAATGCAATGGTCATCTCGAAGAAACATAATTCTGGTGACAGAAAGAATATAGGTCCTTGCCTTAACAGCAAGAAGAGAGAATGCAATGGTCATCTCGAAGAAACATAATTCTGATGACAGAAAGAATTTAGGTCCTTGCCTTAACAGCAAGAAGAGAGAATGCAATGGTCATCTCGAAGAAACATAATTCTGGTGACAGAAAGAATTTAGGTCCTTGCCTTAACAGCAAGAAGAGAGAATGCAATGGTCATCTCGAAGAAACATAATTCTGGTGACAGAAAGAATATAGGTCCTTGCCTTAACAGCAAGAAGAGAGAATGCAATGGTCATCTCGAAGAAACATAATTCTGATGACAGAAAGAATTTAGGTACTTGCCTTAACAGCAAGAAGAAAGAATGCAATGGTCATCTCGAAGAAACATAATACTGGTGACAGAAAGAATTTAGGTACTTGCCTTAACAGCAAGAAGAGAGAATGCAATGGTCATCTCGAAGAAACATAATTCTGGTGACAGAAAGAATATAGGTCCTTGCCTTAACAGCAAGAAGAGAGAATGCAATGGTCATCTTGTAGAAACATAATTCTGGTGACAGAAAGAATTTAGGTACTTGCCTTAACAGCAAGAAGAGAGAATGCAATGGTCATCTCGAAGAAACATAATACTGGTGACAGAAAGAATATAGGTCCTTGCCTTAACAGCAAGAAGAGAGAATGCAATGGTCATCTCGAAGAAACATAATTCTGGTGACAGAAAGAATATAGGTACTTGCCTTAACAGCAAGAAGAGAGAATGCAATGGTCATCTCGATGAAACATAATTCTGGTGACAGAAAGAATATAGGTCCTTGCCTTAACAGCAAGAAGAGACAATGCAATGGTCATCTCGTTGAAACATAATTCTGGTGACAGAAAGAATATAGATCCTTGCCTTAACAGCAAGAAGAGACAATGCAATGGTCATCTCGATGAAACATAATTCTGGTGACAAAAAATATAGGTCCTTGCCTTAACAGCAAGAAGAGACAATGCAATGGTCATCTCGAAGAAACATAATTCTGGTGACAGAAAGAATATAGGTCCTTGCCTTAACAGCAAGAAGAGACAATGCAATGGTCATCTCGAAGAAACGTAATACTGGTGACAGAAAGAATTTATGTACTTGCCTTAACAGCAAGAAGAGAGAATGCAATGGTCATCTCGAAGAAACATAATTCTGGTGACAGAAAGAATATAGGTCCTTGCCTTAACAGCAAGAAGAGACAATGCAATGGTCATCTCAATGAAACATAATTCTGCTGACAGAAAGAATATAGGTCCTTGCCTTAACAGCAAGAAGAGACAATGCAATGGTCATCTCGATGAAACATAATTCTGGTGACAGAAAGAATATAGGTACTTGCCTTAACAGCAAGAAGAGGCAATGCAATGGTCATCTCGAAGAAACATAATTCTGGTGACAGAAAGAATATAGGTCCTTGCCTTAACAGCAAGAAGAGACAATGCAATGGTCATCTCGAAGAAACATAATTCTGGTGGCTTTTCGAGTGGCCAACTCTTCTTTGATGCCTCCCTTTCGGTCTATAATAGCTCCGAGGTATTTAAAGTGGTCGACCTGCTCCAGGACCTGTTCTCCCAGCTTAATCTGATGTCTTATTTCTTCTCGTGATATCACCATGGATTTTGTTTTAGAGCTGCTTATGACCATCTCTCTTGAAAAGATAAGGTGACAGGTTATCACCTTGTCTTACACCGGTGGTGGTCCTGAACTCTTCTAACTTATGGTTTGCTGTCCTCACATAATTTCTGCAAGACTTGTAGAAGCTCTGTAAAGAATGAATGAGAGATGCGGGAATGTTCTTCCTTGCCAAACAGTCCCAAAGTTTGCTCCAGGGGACCCTGTCAAAAGCCTTTTCCAGATCTGTGAAACAAAGATGGCTCTCACTCTTATACTCAAGGGCCTTTTCACTCAGCTGTCTGAGTGTGAAGATTAGGTCTTGAGTACTTCGGTTTGCTCGGAATCTGCACTGGACCTCATCCAATTGTGGCTCAGCTAGGCGTCGGAGTCTCTGCTCTAGGATTCTAGAGTAGATTTTACCAGGGACACTGAGAAGGGATATGCCTCTATGGTTTCCACATTGTCGATTGTCCCCCTTTTTGAAAATTGGTGTTATGATGGCAATTGAAAATTGGTATTATGATGGCAATCTCCCAGTCCTTTGGTATGGTCTTGTTGCACCATGCTGCCTGTAGGACCCGAGTAATAGGTCGCCTGATGCTCCCATGTACTTAACCATTTCTGGTGTTATACCATCATGCCCTGCTGCTTTGCCTATATTGATTTTCTCCAGTGTTGCCTTCAGTTCTTCCATCTTTATGTCATCTTCACCATCATTGGTTTTCTCTTCTGTGCTAGTGGTTATCATTTCTTATGCTTCACCATCCAGGAGTTCTGAGAAATATTCTTTCCATCTTTCCATTACTTCCTTCGAGGCAGTAAGCAATTTGCCTCGCTTGTCCTTTATAAATTTGAGAGGGCATTGTTTTTCCTTCCTCGTGTTATTTAGGGTCTTATAGAACAATTTCTGGTTTTCTCCAAATTCTTCCCAGGACTTCTGTTTTGCTGCTAGCACCTTGTTCTTTGCTTCTGTTCTGAGTGTCACATATTCTCTATTTTTCTCCATTTGTCCTGTTGTGTTTTTAGCTCCTAAGTATTGTTTCCATGCCATTTTCTTCTCTCTTATTTTCTCTTTGACTTCCTCTGTCCACCAAGGTGTCTTCTTTCTCTTGTTCCCAAGTCGGACTTCACCACATGCTTCTGCAGCAGCTGTCTTTATGATGTCCTTGAATTTAAGCCAGAGGGTTTCCAAGTCATCAGGTCGTTCTTCTGTGTTGCTCACCGCTGCAGCAATAAGACCCTGATATCTGGTCTTAATTTCTGGCTCTCTCAGCTTATAGGTCTTAATGCTTATTTCTCCCGTTCGTTTATTTAGTTTCTTGCGTGATGTTTGGCAGTTCCTAGGCTGAGCAACTCTTTCAGTTGTTCTTTTGACTGTAAGCAGGTAGTGATCACTTCCAATCTCTGGCCCCCTCCAGACTCTAGCATCCCGGACATATTTGAATGAGCTCCTCCTAACAATGGCATAGTCGATCACTGACTTCTCATTCTTAGTTGGTTCACATCTAGTGTATGCATGTATGCGCTTATGGGGGAACTTTGTGTTTGTAATGATCAGATTCTGCTCACTGCAGAATCTAAGGAGTTGCTTTCCATTGTCATTGAGAGTATCTTCTCCATATCTTCCAATAACTCCACCCCATCTAGCATGGTCATTTCCAACTCTGGCATTGAAATCTCCGAGCATGATAATTTTATCTAGGCAGTCATCCACTGTCCTTTGAAGCAGCTCAAAGAATTCCTCCTTGACCTCTGCTCTCTCATCCTCATTTGGCCCATACACTATGACCAGGTTGACTATGGTTTCTCCTTCTTTTAGTTTTACAACCATAATGCGCTCCGAGACAAAGTTCCATCCCTTGATACTATCTTTTTGGTTTTTGGCCACAATGCAATCCAAGCCCCCTTTAGCTCTTTCAGATGTCGGAACACCACTGTAGAGCAGCGTGTTGCCATCGAGATCCATGACTCCTTGTCCCTTTTTCTTTGTTTCCATTATAGCCAGGATTTCTAGTTTTGCTTTCCTCATCTCTTCCACCAGCTCCTCTTCTTTCCCATTTATACTTCTTGTGTTCCAAGTTCCATAAGTCATAGTCCGTTCCAGTTCGTTACCTTTAGAATCAGTCTGGTTTTCTCTCTTGTAGTTCTCGTAATCAAAAGTTTATACAGGGTTCATAGCAAATTTCTTCAAGCATTTTCCAGGCTTTTTCCAGGTCCAGCACATACTTTTCAAGGATGGGAAACTCTAATATTTTCCTCATCTAATTTTCTCAGATATAATTATCACTTTGCTGACCAGCAATCCGGAGCATTACCGTCTCCCATTACCAATGGTGTTTGCAGATTTTTTTTAAAAGAACTGTTTTTTTAAATAAAATTCATAAAAGATTGAAAAACAGACATCTTTTCCAAGTTTTTAGTGAATTTGTTCAACGTCAGCGCAATAAAATGTTAGTGACATGGATGGTAATGAATAAAATAAGCTTGAGTCGGCATGCCTTATCTTCTGTCGCACAAAACACAGGATGATTTGTCTTTTTTCAATTTGAGTTGTTTTTTCTTCAGTGCTACAGGAAAATGCTACCTATTTTCAGCTACTGTTCCAAATGCACCAATCTGAATTTCAGGTCTTGAAATAAAGGTGAAGGCTGAGTAAAGACTACCACAGAAGAAAATATGTCCCATGTTGCCTATCCATCAAGAAGATCTTTGACAACCCTGAAAGTTGCCCCAACACAACCTTCAAATCAATGGACATATAGGGAGCCGCGCTAGCGTAGTGGTTACAACACCGCTCTGGCGACCGGGTGATACAGGATCAAACCCGGGCGACGGCATTTGAGGATTTTTCGTCGACCGGGATTTGGACTGGATTAACTCGAGACCTGGCGAGGACATTTGAAGGAGTGTCATCGACCAGGGACTGGCGGCTCCTGAGCCGACCCAGCTACAATGGGTACCTCCGAAATCGGCGAGTATTTGCCTGAATGGCGAAGGACACCTGTCTCTGTACAAGAAATAAAGGGATACTCACGTAAAATCAATGTCAGGTTAGACATAAATAATAACCTGAGATTTCGCCTCGAGTATTAGCGGGCGTACGAAAAAAAAAAAAAAAAAAAAATTGGACATATATTCAGTTGTGGCACCATGAACTTTGTGCAGCCCACAGCTTCCAACATTCAGTAGTTCTATGCCATAGTTCTGGTTCAGTAGCACATTAATTTTGTCATGAAAAGACCAATTTACATTAGGCCCATCCATGGACAGTTGGAGCAAATGTCCTAAATTTAATGATGAGCATGCATCATCAAATGCAGTCTGCATATCAAGAGCTCTAGCATGTCCAAGAAACTTTGATGTTAGATAATGTGCTTTTATTACATTCACATCCCAGAAACGAACATGGAAATCCATTTGCTTTTGCTGCATTGATTTGTTCATGATTTCATCAAACAGAACAATGTAACTGTTCTTGCTAAGCTGGCTCTCAAGAAGTGAGGTGAAATATGGAGCCAGTCCAAAAGAGGCCAGGTAGAAAGTTTTCCTTTCAGATAGACCAAACTGTCTGGCAATAGAACTATCAGGACACATTTTCTGAAAAATTTTATTAATTCCTGTATTTGAATTAAAACTATGGTGACTTTTCACTGAAAAAAGAGTCCAAATAATCTCAGCTCTGAGAGTTTCTTCCTTGGTCACAAATGATGTCACTCTGTAGGTCTCCTAGTAGTGTTAGACATTTTTGACGTGTCCGAGGGAGTAGTGTTAGATGGTTTTGATATTTCTGAGGGAAAAACTGCTCCTTGGGGTTGTGTTCTTTTCTGTTTAAAAAAAAAAAAAAAGGAACACAAATAACTTATGAGTAGGCCTAAGCTATGTATATTTACCAAGTCAAAGTTCTAAACGCATGAATAATAAAGTCAAACAATATTTAACCAGAACAAGAAAAGTTAATATGTAGTAATTGGGAGGGTGAAGGTATGATGATATTCTTATAGGATATGTGAAAATCAATTAAATATCTAACTGGAAACAGCATGTCTTTACCCCTTCCCCATCTTTACTATCTTTGTTTGGTGTTTTTGTTGGGTTTTGTTTTGTTTTATCTCGTTTGTTTGTTTAGATATTTTTAAAAATTTTATTTAATTTTACTTATTTACCTATTTATTTTTAAAATAACATAGGCCTATACTATGCACAAATTTGGTAGTCTAATTTTCATGCATCCTAATTAGGCCCTACAGTGATTTAACATAAGTTATGGCACTTTCATGAATCAGCGGTTATTCATGTTATCTGGAATTGAAAACATGTAGGCCTATCCTAATTATAGGCCCCTAACCCTTCAGAAGTTGAACGAGATATGTCCCTTTAGGCTGTCATTAAGAAAAAAAATCATTCAAAATATATTTATTTCCAAAGAATGAACAGTGGGACATGGGTCTGATAACAGGGTATATGATATGGAATCGCCATCAATTTCTATTCCTGACAATCTTAAACTGTGTCAAAGATGTTCCCGTAAACAGTTGTAAACTAAGAAATTTCATTCAAACACCAGGCCTATAAATTTTGTCCATGGTTAAAAGTAAAACTGTAGCCTAAATATATTGTAAATTAAAGACGCAAATACAGTAGGCCTATCTATAAATTGGACTTATTTAAATGTTTTATAAATGAGATAAATAAATTTATTACTTACCTCAGTTGAAATGAACGATTTAATACAACTTGAATGTGCAGAGACAAGTTGTTGGTGTTTTTTTTTCCAGTAACATGCGACTTTACTGCACTTTCTCAAATGCTGGTCAAACATATTTCTTTTTTACACATGGTGCAACTTGCGTAATTTGCAGTTTTTCCAGGCGCTATCCATGTTTTATAACTTGGCATTTCTAGCCATGAATGCTGAAAGTTACAACCGGGCATGTTTCTAAAAAATAAATTGAAGAGTGAAGGATGCTGTCAAAATGTCAAAGTCTCGACTTTAAAAGGTGGCGATGTTTCATTCGAATGAACAGACTACAGACGCTAGGCCTATAGTAGAGTGACGACAACTAAGGTTCGACCGAAAATGGCAACCAAACCCGTATCGCTGGAAAAAGGACGCAATCGCGACTTTCAAAATTAGCTACAAATACAGTAGCACATATTTGTATGTAAGGTCCTTTTTCCAGCGATACGGGTTCAGCACCCGTATCGCTGGAAAAAGGACCTTAGATACAAATATGTGCTACTGTATTTGTAGCTAATTTTGAAAGTCGCGATTGCGTCCTTTTTCCAGCGATACGGGTTTGGCCGCCATTTTCGGTCGAACACGTCATAAACGCAAACCTCCGAAAACGCAAACTCCCGAAAACGTCTGGAAATGGATTTAGTGCGCAAAGGGAAGTAAAAATTCTACGGTAACTGAAGTTTAACGAAAAATACCATCAATAACAGAAAAATGGACGAAAAGCGTAAGACTTCCGATTTGTATTTTTTTTCCAGGTCCGACGCGGAAAATTCAAGGCTTTTAGCCATTTTTCCAGGCTTTTCAAGGCCTGGAATTTTTTATTTCGTTTTCCAGGTTTTTCAAGGTCGCTACGAACCCTGTTTATAGCAAACAGGTGATTGGCCTGTTGTGCCTTTGCATGGTGGAGGGGCTGCCTCCTTACGGCCTCCATGCAGGCCGCCCTCCTCCCTTTTCAGCCGGGCTTGGGACCGGCCTAGGCGGAGTTTTTCTCACTAACCACAGCTTTTAAATAAAACAAATGTCAGGTCATCATTCTGGACTAGTATATCCTAAAACTGTCACCTGCAAGAGTGCACTCCTCTTTCTCTGGTAATGCTGCCAGTGCAAAAGTTGTTGGTCGTCAATAAATTTGGCACACTGGGCATTGACCAGTTCTTTCCGGAAATGTTCATACTGCAGAAGTTCAAGCATGTGCAGGCACTGTGGATACCTGAGAAAAAAACAGCATTCAAGTATGCTTGAACATTAACAAATGTGTAACAAATTATTTAACAAATACGTAATGAAATGTTTAACAAATTTGTAACAAAATATTTAACAAATTTGAACAAAATATTTCACAAATTTTAACAAAATATTTCACAAATTTGTAACAAAATATTGAACAATTTTTTAAACACAATATTTAACAAAATATTTAACAATTTGTACTTTCTCTGTATATTCCTGTTGCACTTAACTGGAAAGAAAGCAAAGTCAAAGACTTAAAAAAAAACAGCATCGCATACTTGACCGAGTTTATGAAGTATCCCATTTTGAAGGATATATACAAATAAAGTATAATTACTTGAAAATGCCTCATCTCTATGCCAAGCCTACAAGAACAAGTTAGCCTTTCCATTAGTAATATCAGACTTTCTATTTATAGTATCTCCTTCTTCTTTAAAGCTTTGTTTTTTAGAAAGCATACAGCTACCACTATAGATGACCTTCTTGGAGGAAGCCTGTACCAATGCATCTCATGTGCTGTGCAGTTGTGGCTTCTATAGCTATCTGTTTTACATGATAAGGCTGACAGCCCAATGCACAACCCTACTTTGTAGCTTTTTATTCATTTAACTGTTTGCATCCGGCCTGTTGTGAAAGATATCAGGGTTCATTCCCCTCCTAATGTTTCAACTGACTGATGTTGCCATGGCAGCAATGGGTACTAAAGTATAGTGGAGTATGTCTCTGAACTCTGCTTAACACATTAACTACCGCGAGCCGGTGAGACCGGCTTTTGAAATCCTATCATTTGGACCGCAAGCCGCTCACAGCGTCGATCTACATTTAGTAATAAAACGAATGAAAAATGTACTGAAACACTTTCTGATCTGGTTCGAGATTTTAAGTTGCCACCGGAAAACAAATTCCCAAAGTACGGTTGTTGTAGAACACTGGAAAATTGATATTATGTTCATATTTTTCAGCGTTTTGGGTTAGTTACCAAATCGTGTAAAACTGTTTACCGTGGCAATTAGTGATAGAACCACAAAAAATGCTTGTACATCTCGTCTAATGGCTGAATAGTCTAGAAACTTGTTTCAACAATTGACTGATAGATCTAGCGATGAGGACAAGAGTGAAAACAGTGTGCACAGTGACTGAAATAGTGATTTTGATAGAGATGGGGCGCAAGCAGTTATAATTGTGAAAATATTGCAAGTCCTCAACCATCGGAGGGCCATTAAATAGCAAAAACTCTATCAGAGTTACAAATGGTGCTTATTGTAATAGTACATTCATGTATCTTTAAAATGACGTATAATTCATAAAAATATGTAAACAATTACGAAAACTACATCTTACTTTGTGCAAACACCTACAGGATGAAAATGGGGAAAAATTTAATTCGGCCACAGTGTGTTTTTCAATTCGGTAGTTAATGTGTTAACGGTGAAAAAGTTGAAAAATATTTGTTTTCTTAATAAAGTGCAGTGTTCCTATTCTTTGTTTATCAAAAAAGGGCCCTGAATCACTTTACATAAGATGCTGAACTTTACTGTTCAAGATGCTGAACTTTACTGTTCAAATGTTTTTGCTGAGATGGCATCCAATCCATGAAACCTACTTAAATGGTGGTCCACAGTAATCCCTTTTACTGTTAAGTAACATAATCATGACAGTGCCAGATGTGTTATGTTTAGTGGAATCTAGTTATTTTGGTCAACATTATTATCCTCGGCTCCCTGTGGAGCATAAGCCTACAACAAGCAGTTATTTTGGTATCACAGCTTTATATTATGGTCATTATAATGTAACAGTCCTCTCTAAGTCCCCCTGGAGTCAATTATTGTAATGATTTATGTTCTGGTTAATGTTCACGAAAAGAAAAAAAAACATACAAATTCATGACAGAAAATCTTGACAAACCAAGTTTTTGAAATATAATGAAATCCCATGGTAGAGATCTTGATGAACATGTCCTATCTAGTCCAAGAAATGCAAGGGAGTCCATGATTTAAACAAATCCTGACAAGTCTGTCTAATCAAGATCACAATAAAATAATGCAAATCTGTGGTAACTAATTCTTAATAAATTTGTCAAAATTCATGAAACCTAAGTCTGTGACACGATACCTCGGAAACATGTGTCTGCAGATCACAGGTAATTAAAGAAATTATTTCATTTCTTGACCACCCTTCAGCTCCACAAGGAACATAAGTTTTCAGCTAATTCAAGCTACATCCTTCTGTCCTGTGCCATCTGTTCCAGCTCTTCTTAAGTCTTCTTTCTACTTCCCATTTCTGCCTCCAGTTCTCTTCTCCATGTGTTGTTTTTTTATCTTCCTCTACTTCCCTTACACTGAGGATTCTATAACAAACACTGCCTTGTAATGCTATCACCAGGTTTCCAATCAATGCGTGTCCTGTATATTGCCAGCGTCTTCTCATCTCTCGGTTCACTGGCACTTGTCTGGTTCTTATCTTAAGTTTTACATTGATGACCCTTGTCTTACCATTTTAATCCTATTTTAAGCAAGCATTCATTTTTGAAAGTCTGTTACTTCTTGGTTACTCTTTTGATTGTTCTCCATGTTTCACAGCCATATAATAAGACTGACTTGACATTTGAGTGAAATGATCATGCAAAATAAATGAAACATAACAAAAATTTAAAAAAAACCACACACACAAAAGAAACAAGTTGGGGGAGTGTGGTGAGGGAATACTTATTGTAAGACACGTGTTATGTTTGCTAGTACTTACTTCAAATACTTTGCATATTTCGGTTCCTTCCAATACTGCAAATATTTTAAATAATTCACAAAGTTTGGATCTTTAAGGATACCTCTCTGAGCAAGGACTGAAACAGTAGAGAAAACTTGAACATGTCAGTAATATGATTTGTGAAAATCAGCTGAAACAGACAATTATCAATACTGCATATGACACAGTTAATACAACAGAAGTGATTGCGTCATTAATAGGCTGAACTGCCCATGGTGGACTTCCGGTGTCGTGTATTGTGGTTCGCACTGATGACCTGCCATTGAAACATCATTTTTTGATGATGCGTAGATGGCAGGGAGGATAGTGTGATTCACTTGCATGGCTAGGTGGGGTTGTCGCACGGAAGGTCCAGTGTTCAAATCCTGGGTAAGCCACTCATGTCTGTTGTTTTTCTGTTGTCTGGTGTTCTACTTCTTTATTTCCTGCGAGCGCCTGATAACATACCTTTATATTTGTTTCATATTAAGTTAATACAATGCTTTGGTCTTAACATGACCTTACAGCAGGGATTGAAATTTCCAGTCAACAGGTCTCCCTGGGAGGCCAACTGGTGATCAAATGTGTAATAAGAATTTCAATGTTTTATTTAGTTCATATTTCAAGAGTTTTTTTTTAAACCAGTGTGCATGCTGCCCCTGGGGGTGTGATAAATGCCAGCCATTTTAGAAAGGGAATCATTATATAGACTATATAATAGTAATACACAGAACTCAAATGTATTTGTACAAAATATAACACTGACAGCGTTTATCTAATACCGAACCCTAGACACATTTCTAAAATATCATTTTCTCAAAACATACTTTTATCTCTTTCTCAGTTTTGCCATATTTTGCGAGATAGAAGATAATGGGGGTGCAAGGCTTCTTTACATGGTTTAAAGGGGTACAAGGCTTCATAAGATGCTGTAAAGGGGTGCAGGACTTCTAAAAGGTTAAGAAGCAGTGCGTTACAAGACTGCTGCATTCAGAGTTAAATCTAGCTGCCATTTTCACCACAAGCACAATAAGTGCAGGCTACTTGCAAGGGGACCAGCTGTAGTGATGGCTCCACTCTCCATACAGGAAATGACATCGGTACGTACAGTTCATAGAAAATAGTGGCAAACAAAGTTTTAATCTGGTTTGTGTCTTAATAATTGAAATTTTATGCCCTGACATAAAGACAGCCATTACTATCACCACCATTAGTCCTTTACACTTCCTGCAGAAAAAGACTTCAAATGTTGCTCACCACAAATTTCTATTCCTGGCTATCTCCTTCATGAGCTCTCTGGTGTTCTGACATCCTTTTTCTACAGTGACAATAAAAACTCACAAATGATTTTGAGTTACTGTACATCTAACCATATTACTTACAGTTCAAATAATTTGGATTTGCCAAACATTGCACAAATTCAAGCTCAACTTGGAAACGAGTTCTTTGCTGTTCTTCTGTCTCTGAAAACATACAATATGATAATGAAAAAATCAGCAGTCTGTAGACCATACTGATGGAAGTGTTATTCAAATTGAGACGCTGAGCATGACAATTTTGTGATTATCATCATCAGCATTTCTCAAGTCTCTAAAAACATTCATAATTAATTTAACAAAACTATTATGGAAAAATTTAAACACTTAGACCGGGACTGTTCTTCACATGGGTGTAATCTTCAGGGTACTTTTTTTTTAAACAGAGGAGTTATCTATCCTACCTCGTGTAGTTCCCAGGGGTCTCTGATGAGTCCAAGAAATAACAGGCCTACTGTTTCCCTCAGGCATGTCGTATATAATATGAGGTTGTGCGTGAGGCTGGCAACCTCATCACATAAAAGAAACTGCTACAGAAACCACTACTTCAAGATCATGTGAAAGCTTAGTACAGGCTTCCTAAAAGGGTGTAGTGGTTTTGATGGTACTGTATGGTTGTGATATTACCTAGTGTGATGCATGAGGTCAGCTGTGAAGGCTCCTGAGATAAATGTAGCTGTGAATTTACAGAAGGCCCTTCTTGCTACCACTTACGACCTCACACATCTTTTTTTTCTAATGAATGTGGCTACGTTAAAAATCTAGGGTACTGAATGTAAGGTGTTGTATTAGTATATACAAACACACACACAGATATTTAATAAGTCTAATAATATTAATAAAATTTATAACACACTGAACTAACTCAAGTTGTGTAAAATTTTGATATTTAAATTTTCTTTAAGTTTATTTGTTCTGAACCAAGGTTTTATTTTGGTCAGAACATATGAAAGGTTTTGAAATGACATGAACGAAATGCATAGAAAATATGGCAAATAAAGTTTTAATCTGGTTTGTGTCTACATAATTGAAATTTTATGCCCTGGACAAAAGACAGGCCATTACTATTCACCACCCATTATCCTTTTACGCTTCCTGCAGAAAAAGACTTCAAATGTTGCTCGCCACAAATTTATATTCTTGGCTATCTCCTTCATGAGCTCTCTGGTGTTCTGACATCCTTTTTCTACAGTGACAATAAAAACTCACAAATGATTTTGAGTTACTGTACATCTACCCATATTACTTACAGTTCAAATAATTTGGATTTGCCAAACATTGCACAAATTCAAGCTCAACTTGGAAACGAGTTCTTTGCTGTTCTTCAGTCTCTGAAAACATACAATATGATAATGAAAAAATCAGCAGTCTGTAGACCATACTGATGGAAGTATTATTCAAATTGAGCAATTTTGTGATTATCATCATCAGCATTTCTCAAGTCTCTAAAAACATTCATAATTAATTTAACAAAACTATTATGGAAAAATTTAAACACTTAGACCGGGACTGTTCTTCACATGGGTGTAATCTTCAGGGTACTTTTTTTTAAACAGAGGAGTTATCTATCCTACCCCGTGTAGTTCCCAGAGGTCTCTGATGAGTCAAAGAAATAATAGGTCTACTGTTTACCTCAGGCATGTCGTATATGAGGTTGTGTGTGAGGCTGGCAACCTCATCACATAAAACAAACTGCTACAGAAACCACTACTTCAAGATCATGTGAAAGCTTAGTACAGGCTTCCTACAAGGGCATACGCTGCAGTGGTGGCTCCATACTCCATAAAGAGAAAAAAGGAAACTCATGATGATGATGAATCTGTGCCGGGTACATACAATGAACAGAAACTAATTATACAAATAACTGTACAGTAGATTTACTTTTATTTACTCTGATTACAGTCAGATGATGACTTCATATTTATCTATTTTCAAGTTTTTCTCCAGCTTGAATTCTGAAGGTATGAATTACAGACAATCGCTTTATCAGATAACCTATAGTCGTACAATTCACCCATACCATACAACAGGTGTTGATAATTGACAGACCTAGGGAACTGCACAAAATGTTAAATAGTATGTAACAAGAACAAAACCTGATATATAGTAGTCATTAAAAGTCTAATAAAGTTATGGTAATAAATATTACTGACAGATTATGAGTAAATTAAATACTGACCAATGTACACCAAACTTTCATACACCACTGCCCCCTCTCCCCCTTTAAAAAAAAAAAAAAACAAGTATGAAAAATCGACCACTTTCAGACAAATGAGAACATACATATACACAAATAGGTATTCTTCATTTATGTTATATTCAATAAATGACCAGGAGGGATAATGGCATAAGCAAATAGCAGCAAATGAACATACCATCTAAAATTATAGACTATATATCCTTATTATAAGCATCAAAGGTTGAGCGGGATAATAATAATAGCCCCTTCAGTCGGCAGCTTCATCCTCCCAGGTTACTGGATTTATGCCCAGTGCCCTCATTTCTCTCTTGCGCACATCTTTGAACCTCAGCTGCAGTCACCCAACTGTTCTTGCCATCTGCCAGCTGTCCGTAGAAGATATCTTTCGGGATGCGACCATCTTCCATGCAGCGGACATGGCCAAGCTAGTGTCATGAAATATTCTAATCCACATATATAAATTATTAGGTAAATATGAAGCCTAACAAATAAAATTAATAAAGAGAAGAGCAATGGTAAAATGACATTGCTGTCACAAGGAATGTACTCGAAATCCCCCTTGTTTTCTGCTTCGTCTGCAAATTGTAACGCTTTCACGTTGATAGTAAAAGCTTACTGTATTATACCCGCTTTCTTCAATGAAACGTGTGCTGTATTTCTTGGAAAAAACATTGAGAGACTGCGTAATGACCTAAATTAATCCTAACATTAATTATATTACGTTACCAAAACGAACGAACAGATGGACAAAAGGATAGCGAGAGGGGAGGGCTGAAAATCAGGAACGCATGCAACACGCGACGCGCGATATACAAATGCTGGCATCACGCGTGTAAGTCTACAAGCACTAACTTTTTCAGACGGACAGTGATAAAATACACTACCCTTTCCCAGAGTTAGGTTTATAAATCATAACAGACTCTTATTAGAAAAGATAACAATAGATGGGTTTACGTTTGAACACATAACAGTACCCAGACAGCACATCTTCGAAACAGGAGGTAGAAGAAATTGCATATTTTGAACGCAGCCACGTAGCTCCTTTAAATTAGTATTTTTGGGTTCCTTAGGGCTTGCTGACAAATAATATGTAAAACGTTACGCAAATAGTCCAGGAATTAATAAATTATACCCAAAATAAAATATTGGGGGTGCCTGACAGCATAAAATCATTTCTGCTCATAAGATTTTTTTTTAACGTGTTTGAAAAAAACCTTACGTTACATAAATAGCCTACCATGTAAACTCCAAATTGATTGGAGCGCAACAAATGAAAGCCTAACCACGATTGGTCGGGCTATAAATACTATCTTGGTTGTTAGGGGAAACGGGGAAAGGTAACATTTTTTCAAACACTAGTCGAAACGTGGCTCATTGGCCAGTCTCGCTGATATACACACACTTGGGAGCGTTAGTTCGAGACCACTTGTTTAAAATAGCTTGATAAAGCATCAGTGCGTTGAAGCCAGCATATATTTGGCTAAATAAAAGCCTGGAAGATAAGCAGAAGGAAATTTGTGCCAGTTTGTGCCAGAATTCATTGCTAATCAACGTATCTGTGTTATTCGTATGAATTGTGGGACAGTGGTCTTGATGGTACTGAGCAGCATCTGGTCAGAGATTTGCTGAATCCAGAGTCGGACAGCATACTCCTTGGTCTTTTTAGCTATCAGTGAGGTGTCTCCTGAGCCCAGAGGAGAATTCGAGCAGAGGAGTCCTTTCCTGCCGCCATCACTCAAGATAAGCAGAGTTGGCCAGCTGAGCTCAACATTATGTCCCCTCATCTTGAAATAACTTTATAAAAATACTATTCAGAGGGGAATTTACTTGTCTTAAAATCAGGAACTGTGAACATCTCCAATACTGGTCCCTAAAGACAAACTATTGAAGTCATGATGACAAATACCAACAGAGCTTGAACAAAACAAAACCAGTATTACCTCATTTTACTACTACACAACTGACACACATAGAACATTTGTACTAATATATGTCACTACAATATTCATATTAAATACATTCTGTACATAACTTGTAATTTAAATTGATTGTGATTCCTGGTTCCCTTGTAGTTGAATCAGGACACATATTCATTCATGCTAGTAATGAATACATATTGTTATTTGAACCGTTACGAGTGACTTCTTTAAGCTATTCTCATAGAGTGTTATATGTATGTGAGTGTCACAGTGTTGTTAAGAGTAGTGGATTAAATTAAATTGTTTATCTGTCTGTTGTTGTGACTTACACTTCACCATACACATACCCTAGACACATAACGTAGCATCACACTATTCCAGAATAATTCTGACTGAGATATATAGAGATATGTGGTAGCAAGTAAGGTTATCTATAATACACTACTCTTAATAGATATAGATACCTTCACAGCTGATCTCAGTCAGTACACTAAGTTCCCTATAAGTATTTATAACATCCCACTTCACCACATATATTGGGGTCTCGCTCTTGGGATTTTGAATCTTTAACTATTAAAAATATTGGGGGTAATTCACTTCAGGGAATATAAGAATTAAAAGGTATCCTTGGGTGGAATTAAATAAGGTTGAGCTCACGGTGCCTGTGTTGTCCATTAGAGATTGAATTGTTGGTTAGACATTGTATAAATTTACATAATAGACAATGGCGGACCTGGCCAAATTTCGATCTGCTGCGGTTCAGACTGCAAAAGAGTTAGGATTAGATGGGCAAGTTATGGTTGCCTATGTCACGACGGAATGTGACAAATTTATTGAACGTGAAGAAAGAAGGTTTGAAGCCGAAAGAAAGTTAGAGGCTGACAGGGAAATTAAGAAGTTACAATTTGAAGCTGAGGCTGAGACTAAGAGGTTGCAAGCTGAGGCTGAGACTAAGAGGTTGCAGATTGAGGCTGACAAAGAGGCTAAGAAATTGGAAGCAGAAGAGAAGAAATTAGCTGCAGAAAGGGAAGCCGAGGAAAGAAGACAGGCTGCAGAAAGGGAAGAGAGGAAATTAGCTGCAGAAAGGGAAGCAGAAGATAAAAGATTACAAAGGGAACATGAGTTACGACTAAGGGAGTTTGAGTTTCAAGGCCATGCTCCTGAAAATGGTGCCAGTCCCTTTGCCTCTGATGCTACGGTTACTCAAGGAGCCTCAATCTCAGCTATGAATTTTCATTTAGATCATTTTGTTGAGAAAGACGATGATATTGAGAGCTATATAAATAGGTACGAACTATTAGCTATCACGTATGGGTTAGAGAGAGAAAGGTGGAGCTTAAAGTTATCTCAGGGACTTCGTGGGGCAGCTTATGAAGTTTTTGCAAAAATGAGCAGAGGTGATCAGGAAAATTATGACATGCTAAAGCAGGCTCTTTTGTTAAGGTATGAAAAGAATGCAGAATTCTATAGAAAAAAATTAGGAATGCTAAACTACTGTCAGGTGAAACCTATCACCAGTTCTCTGCACGAATAGAGACATACTTGGAGAAATGGACTTCTCTGGGGAAAACCCAAGATCTTAAGGAAATGGTCCTTATAGAGCAATTAAGAGAGTCCATGGCTCCAGACCTGAGAAAGTTTCTCATGGAACAAGGTGCAGAGAGGCTGGGTGAGTTGCTAAATGTTGCTGAAAGGTATCAAGCAGCTCAAGCAGAGGTAACAGGTAATAAAAAGAAACAGGTGGACAACTTTAGGGCACCACAGAACTTTAATAAATTTGATCCTAGGGATCAAAATAAAGGTAAGCACCAATTTGATAGGCCACGGTATGACAATAAAAATAAATTCCCACAATTCGATGAAAGGAAATATGATGAAAGAAAATCTTTCAACCAAGGAAAAAGGTGGTGTAAGAATTGTCAGATGGACAATCATGACACTGACCGTTGCAGAAGGAAACCTGTGTATATGGCAACCCTTCAGGTCAGGTCGACCTCAAGACAGGAGGAGGATATTATGTTAGATACCACTCCAGAAGAGATGAGGAAGGCACAGGCTGGGGATAAAACACTCAAGCCTTGTTTCAGAAAATTGTCAACTTGTCATACAACTCCAGGCAAGGGAGATTTTTACATGAAAAACAAGTTGATGTATAGGAAGGCCGGAACTAGATCCCATGGTCACGGACAGCTGGTTCTTCCAAAAAGATACAGGACAGAATTAATAAGGAGCCTACATGTGAAACCAGATGGGGACCATGAGAAAATAGGTACCCTCATTCAAAAGGTGGCTCACAATTATTATTGGCCCAAAGCAAGATGGGACATTGAAAATTTTGTAGAAAGGTGTAGCATAGCACATGAGGGAACACCCACAAGTGGGAACATGGATCAGGACCTGGACACGCCCCGGAGCAAAATTAGGCCTGATAATAAAAAGAAAAATAGATTTGATAAAGTGGACCAAATGGAATGGGAAGCCCCTTTTCACGGACAAGCTTCACTTAACTGTTTTACAATGGCCACTATGCGGAGAGTGCAAAAAGGATGTCTTACCCCAGGATAAGCCGAAAATCCCTCAATCGGACTTAAACAAACTGGAGGAAGAGGATGTAGAGAGGAAATCTCTCATCAAGAATTTTAAGAGGGGAGACAGCCCCAAAAGAAAAATTGGTAGCGGTCGTTTTGTGAATGATAATTCTGGGAGGAAAAATCATCACTATAAAGCTTCGAGTGGAAGAGACCATACCGGTGCATGGACAAATAGGTCCACACAATTAAAGGTCCATATGTAGCTATGTTAAGAACGTGGACTGATGAAAAGGCAGAGGAAAACATTACATCTTCATACCAATATGTGAATGAGCTGACCACTCCGTTAAAAACTGGCTGGAAACTTGCCAATGAAAATTTGAAACAAGCCAGGAAGAAACATGCTGCCTATTATAACAGGAAGGCGAAAGACAGAAATTTGGCTGTGGGAGAGAAAGTACTGCTTCTTTTGCCTGGGAGTCAGAATAAGTTACAAATTGGATGGCAGGGTCCATATACAGTTCTAGAGAAGGTGTCTAGAACAAATTATAAGATAGATAAGAAGGGGAAAGAAAAAAATCTATCATGTGAATCTCCTGAAGAAATATTTGGAAAGAGAACATCAGGAAGAGACACACTTGTTGACCTTGTCCATCGCCATGGAGATGAAAAAGGAACCACTTTCATCATTTGAATATCCATTACACCCCCTGTGAGACAGCAGCACAGGTGAAAATCAGTACACATTTAACGAAAACTCAGAAAGAGAGAGTGCAACAGGTTCTAAATAATCATGCAGAGGTGTTAACAGACCGACCAGGGCATACAAACCTATTGGAATATGATATGAAACTCATAGACTCCACACCTGTCTGTATGAAACCATATTCGATTCCGTTTGCTAAGGAAAAAGCTTTGAAGGAAGAGATAGACTATCTATTGAAGGAAGGAATTATTTCGCACAGTGAGTCTTCGTATAGTTCCGGTGTTGTACTTTTAAGGAAGCCCTCTGGAGAACATAGACTCTGTATAGATTACAGGAGACTGAATGCTATTACAGAAGGACAGGTGGATCCATTGCCGGATACAAATCAGCTGTTTGCCAGGCTAAATAAAGCTAAATATTTCTCAAAAGTGGATCTGAGTAAAGGATACTATCAGATTCCAGTAAAGCCTGAGGTTAGACCATACCTAGCTTTTAGTACCTCAGAAGGACACTATGAGTTTAATAGATTGCCATTTGGATTGAAGAATGCGCCTAGTGTCTTCTCTAGAATGATGAGAAAATTATTGGATCCTCTGAATAATCCCTGTATAACAAATTTTATGGATGATATCCTTATAGCAACAGAAACATTTGAGGAACACATTGACTCTCTGAACATGCTGTTTGATCGACTTAGGGAGGCAAATTTAACAGCCCGACCAACCAAATGTTGCGTTGGATGTAAAGAATTGGAATTTTTGGGACACACAGTTTATCAGGGAAACATGACCCCTGACCCAAAGAATTTAGAGAAACTACAGAAAGCCCCGAGACCACAAACCAAGAAGGACGTGAGATCCTTTGTCTCATTATGTGGTTTCTACCAGAAGTATATCAAAAACTTTAATTCCATATGTGCACCTTTAACGGAATTGACACGTAAAGGACTTCCAGATCGCATTACATGGACACCACAATGTGAAATGACTTACCAAGAATTGAAGGAAAAGCTCACAAGTAAACCCATTTTGAAATTACCTGACTTAAGTCAAGAATTCATAGTAAGGACGGATGCAAGTAATATTGGGTTAGGTGCAACTTTACTACAGAAATCAGATGCATTGGATGGGGAATTAAGCCCAGTGGCATATGCTAGCAGAAAGTTGAATAAAGCTGAAATCAACTACTCAACTAGCGAAAAAGAATGGCTTGCAGTAATATGGGCAATAAAGAAATTCAATATTTATCTATATGGGAAGGCATTTAAGTTGCAAACTGACCACAAACCTTTATCGTTTTTAGCACAGGCTAAGCATGAGAACTCTAGGTTACTCCGATGGTCTTTGCTTCTGGCTCCATATAATTTTAGCATTGAATATATATCTGGAAAAACCAATCTGGGAGCGGATTTTTTAAGCCGCCATCCGTGTGATGAGAATCACCGTAAACCCCAGAAATAATAATAAATTTCTCTATGTGTATATAGAATAAAGGACTGACATATAATGTCTGTTTTAAGAGGGGGAGGTGTCATGAAATATTCTAATCCACATATATAAATTATTAGGTAAATATGAAGCCTAACAAATAAAATTAATAAAGAGAAGAGCAATGGTAAAATGACATTGCTGTCACAAGGAATGTACTCGAAATCCCCCTTGTTTTCTGCTTCGTCTGCAAATTGTAACGCTTTCACGTTGATAGTAAAAGCTTACTGTATTATACCCGCTTTCTTCAATGAAACGTGTGCTGTATTTCTTGGAAAAAACATTGAGAGACTGCGTAATGACCTAAATTAATCCTAACATTAATTATATTACGTTACCAAAACGAACGAACAGATGGACAAAAGGATAGCGAGAGGGGAGGGCTGAAAATCAGGAACGCATGCAACACGCGACGCGCGATATACAAATGCTGGCATCACGCGTGTAAGTCTACAAGCACTAACTTTTCAGACGGACAGTGATAAAATACACTACCCTTTCCCAGAGTTAGGTTTATAAATCATAACAGACTCTTATTAGAAAAGATAACAATAGATGGGTTTACGTTTGAACACATAACAGTACCCAGACAGCACATCTTCGGAACAGGAGGTAGAAGAAATTGCATATTTTGAACGCAGCCACGTAGCTCCTTTAAATTAGTATTTTTGGGTTCCTTAGGGCTTGCTGACAAATAATATGTAAAACGTTACGCAAATAGTCCAGGAATTAATAAATTATACCCAAAATAAAATATTGGGGGTGCCTGACAGCATAAAATCATTTCTGCTCATAAGATTTTTTTTATAACGTGTTTGAAAAAAACCTTACGTTACATAAATAGCCTACCATGTAAACTCCAAATTGATTGGAGCGCAACAAATGAAAGCCTAACCACGATTGGTCGGGCTATAAATACTATCTTGGTTGTTAGGGGAAACGGGGAAAGGTAACATTTTTTCAAACACTAGTCGAAACGTGGCTCATTGGCCAGTCTCGCTGATATACACACTTGGGAGCGTTAGTTCGAGACCACTTGTTTAAAATAGCTTGATAAAGCATCAGTGCGTTGAAGCCAGCATATATTTGGCTAAATAAAAGCCTGGAAGATAAGCAGAAGGAAATTTGTGCCAGTTTGTGCCAGAATTCATTGCTAATCAACGTATCTGTGTTATTCGTATGAATTGTGGGACAGTGGTCTTGATGGTACTGAGCAGCATCTGGTCAGAGATTTGCTGAATCCAGAGTCGGACAGCATACTCCTTGGTCTTTTTAGCTATCAGTGAGGTGTCTCCTGAGCCCAGAGGAGAATTCGAGCAGAGGAGTCCTTTCCTGCCGCCATCACTCAAGATAAGCAGAGTTGGCCAGCTGAGCTCAACATTATGTCCCTCATCTTGAAATAACTTTATAAAAATACTATTCAGAGGGGAATTTACTTGTCTTAAAATCAGGAACTGTGAACATCTCCAATACTGGTCCCTAAAGACAAACTATTGAAGTCATGATGACAAATACCAACAGAGCTTGAACAAAACAAAACCAGTATTACCTCATTTTACTACTACACAACTGACACACATAGAACATTTGTACTAATATATGTCACTACAATATTCATATTAAATACATTCTGTACATAACTTGTAATTTAAATTGATTGTGATTCCTGGTTCCCTTGTAGTTGAATCAGGACACATATTCATTCATGCTAGTAATGAATACATATTGTTATTTGAACCGTTACGAGTGACTTCTTTAAGCTATTCTCATAGAGTGTTATATGTATGTGAGTGTCACAGTGTTGTTAAGAGTAGTGGATTAAATTAAATTGTTTATCTGTCTGTTGTTGTGACTTACACTTCACCATACACATACCCTAGACACATAACGTAGCATCACACTATTCCAGAATAATTCTGACTGAGATATATAGATATGTGGTAGCAAGTAAGGTTATCTATAATACACTACTCTTAATAGATATAGATACCTTCACAGCTGATCTCAGTCAGTACACTAAGTTCCCTATAAGTATTTATAACATCCCACTTCACCACAGCTAGCGTAGTCTGCGCTGACTAAGCAGTGTATACATGCTTTGAAGGCCAGCACATGACAACCCTTCGACATTTGTCACTTTGTCCTTCCACGAAGTACCAAGGTTGTGGAGTAGACACCGTAGATGGAAGGTATTGAGCCTTCTTTCTTGCTTAGCATAGGTTGTCCATGTCTTGCTGCCATACAGAAGTGTGCTGGTGACGCAGGTGTTATACGAGGTCTGTCCAAAAAGAAACCGAACTTCTTAAATAGGGTACCAACGAGCCAACACAACAGACTCGCGATAGTGGTGGTGTGTAGCGGTGACTTTGAGCTTTAGCCTCCCACTTGCTTGATCACGCCACGTGAATCAGTCATCCAGAAATGGAAAACACGTTGGGAGCAGTGTATAAGTAGAGGAGGGGTATATTTTGAAGGAGACAAGTCTGATTAAGTTGTAAGCATATTAATACATTTTTTTGTTTTAAAGTTCGGTTTCTTTTTGGACTGCCCTTGTATACCGCAGCTTTAGTCTTCATTGTGAGTTTGGAGTTTCCCCAAACACGAGTTAACCCACGCAGGATTTTTTTTCTTCGTTAATTTTTGTTGGTTTTAAATGTCGGATTATTTTCTGTCAACTAAGCACCATCATAGCTGGCAGACGCTGGAGCTGGGTTGGCCATATCCTCAGAAGAGACCCCGATGCCATCACAAGAACAGCTATGCTTTGGACCCCTGAAGGAAAACGAAAGAGAGGCCGACCAAAAACAACCTGGCGGAGGACTGTGGAGGCTGAGATGCAAAGAATGAACCAGAGTTGGGGCACTGTACGAAGGATGGCCACCGATCGAGCAAAGTGGAATCAATTTGTTGTTGCCCTACAAGACGCCACTAGGCATGATGGCCACTGACTGCTTTGACGGTCGGTGGTTAACTCTTTGACTCCAGACCAACGCTCTGAGCGTTGCAAAATTCAACGCGCCGTGCCAGAGCAACGCTCACAGCGTGGTTTTTAGTTTATCACGAATAAACCCTAAAAATCGTCCGTTTTATGCAGTTCATATATTAAAACTCATAGAATGACTTCCGCTACTATTTAAACAACTAATTTGACTGTAGTTAATAAGCACATGAGCGTGTTTTGACGTTATTATCACAATTTTTGTGAAGATTAGCGTGTTTGCGTTTTTCGTTGTTATTGCTAGAGAAATATGTAACGCTTTATATTTACATTTTCTAAGTCTCCTAAGCAAATAACTGTGTCAAACTACTTTGAAACATTGCTGACATTGATGATGATTGTTTGGTAGTCACAGTTTGTTGTCAAAATACGGAATCTGTGCAGAAAAGCTAGACATACTAGATTTAGTTGATGAGTGGGCGTAGTCATATTCTGGCCGATCAAAAAGCAACAAAACTAGACCTACCGTAACATCTAATCACTTAGTTCTTGGTAGAAGATGAAGCTAGGGATACTATTAAAACATTAAACAAGAGTAAAAAAGTTTTTATATGACGTTATTCTTCTTTACTTGTTTGAAAATTACGTAATGCACGATTGCATAATTTTTTTTTCTTACAAAGGACCACAGAAAAACTGGTGTGAATAACATTAAATGCACTAATTGTGGCCATAAGCACGTTTTTTTTACTTTGTACATGGATTAACTTGACGTTTGAAGACTAAAAAGAAAGTTTTATTGTCTGCAACAGTAATTTGTCTTTGGTAAGATCGTATTCTACAGTCAACTTTTTAGCATTTTTCAATTTTACATGCAAAATGTTTTAAGTATACCGAACATACTTGTGGTAATACTACCAAAGACATTATATATTACAATTCTCTATCAATTTCCCTACAGTTTGGTATATAATAAGTACATGTTCAAAGGAAAATTCACAAATAAAATTAGACTGAAAGATGAACACTTCACTCTATAAAATTCTGCCCACAAAAAAGTCTGGCACAGCGTGCAAAATAACTCTGGAATGAAAGAGTTAAGGATCTAAGAAGAAGAAGAAGCACCCAGTGAAAAATTTGTGCAACAACAGACATTACATGAAGGTTTACGGACTTGCCGTATCATCTGGTTGCTGACCATGTCTCGTCTTGTTATTTCAACCACTTCCTCAGATACTTCATTTCTGGGGTGTGGAGCTGGTTTTTTTTTAAAACTACCATTACTGGTTTGTCATACATTGCTGTATTCCGTGACATTGCCATTTACGATTTTTCATTCCACAGACTGATATCAACTGTCTACAACACCAATGTTTCCTGCCTACGAATAACAGATAATATTATCAGCACATTTCAAAAGGAATAGAAAAGTACATCTTGGAAAAGAACACTTAGAGCAATACTTCATTCTGTAGCTGGTGAGGATGTCAAGATAAATGTGCCGACAATTGAAAAATGAACCCTACACCCAAGCTTACCAAAACCTGGACGTTTGTCCTTCCTATCCATTTTGGAAACTCAAAAATCCGCAGTAGCTTCTTTGTGGAGAACAGTTATTATAATTTACTTTGTACTTTCGGAAAAATCCTATTTTAGAGGTTTCTTCTTAGAGTTACTTCCCTTGGAGCTTTAGGGAGGGTTCATTGAAACGTAGGTACTGGAGAATGTTATTGACGATCCACAAAGAAACAAAAAAAAGTAGGTACTGGAGAATGCACAAATGACCTCGACCGGCGACGGACACCTATTCTGATGCAGTCGGCTCGGAATTATGTGCTCGATCGGCGTATCCAATAAAGTTAAAACGCTCCGGGGGGAAGAATGGTTAAATGTGTATTCCCGATACACGGAAAAGGGAGAAAAACAAATACATAAGAACAATGAACGGTCATTCCTAAGGGAAGTAACTCTAAGCAAGACACCTCTAAAATAGGATTTTCGTACTTTCTACAACCTTGAACTTGAAAAATAAAACGAAATTTCCGCAACCAAAAAGCGAAACCACTTCGTCATCAGGCACATCGGTCTGTGAAATAGCTACCGCTTGCTGTGGTACGGTCCTGAGAGTTGTGATAGAGGGAGAAGGGCCAGTTCTACTGTGAAGTCTCAGTTATTAACAATGTCATCAAGGAGAGCGCTACATTTTGTTTTTAAGGTTGGAAATAGAACAGAGACCGCCAAATTTTTTCGTGATGTCCTCGGAATGAAGGTAGTGAAATCGTTCACAAGTCATTTTTTTTTTTTTTTGGGTTCGGTTTTTGCCTTCTTCTGGCGAGGCGCTTTCCTGTCAATGTACTTGGTTATATCAGAGCGCATTTACCATTTTAAAAAAAAGTCAACACTGTTGACTGCTAATCCGATCAGCGTTGATAGATACCAAGGACTAACATTATCCATCTGCTAGCATAAAGCCCTAAAAAGGACTTGCCAGCTACGCCAACGACCGAGCTAGATTGTTATATTCCAAGTCAGACTATTAATTTGCTTTAAGTACTGCTGTATATTGAACAAGTAAAAGAAGAAACAATTGTTATGAACCACTGTTATTGTTACAGAATGCCCTGAAAAGCAGGAAATACATTGTCCATATTTTTTTTTTTTTTAAAGACTAGGCCTATCCCGTTCAACCCTTGATGGGTTATTACTAGGATAGGCTATGCAAAGTAGTAAATTTCAAGATAATAAAATTTGATTTCCAATGTCTAGCCTAAATATAGTATCGTCCGAAGGGAAGGATAGTGAACTGGAGGCTGCCATATTGGTCTATTTTTGGCAAGTGGCTATGATTACGAATAATGTATGTAGTTACGGCGTTTACACGGGCAGGCCTATGTACGAGATGATATATGTAAATGCGAAGGTAGTTGGGGCAATTTTTTAACTGTTGATGGCTTTGAGAAGGGAGGGGGAGAGTGCAGGTTTGGGGGGGGAGAGGTTAGGTCTATGCCTACATTTTCGCGGTTAACTTTGGGGGGGGGGAGGTGTTAAGGTTAGGTCTATTTTCGCATTTAACTGGTTTTTTTTTTTGGGGTGGGGGGGGGGGGGACACGATGTTAGGGTTAGGTCTATTTTTCGCATTTAATGGTTTTTTGTTGGGGGGGGGGGGGGGGGGTAGGTTTATGTCTGCATTTTCGTTTTTAAAAAAATTTTTTCGAGGGTGGTGTTAGGGTTAGGGCTATGTCTGCATGTTTGTTTATAACGATTTTTTTTTTTTGGGGGGGGGGGGGGGGGCGGGGAGGAGGGGGGGGGGGGGGGGGGGGCTTAGGGTTAGGTCTATGTCTGCGTTTTCGTTTTACAACACTTACGCTATCATTTTGACACACTGTGTAATTTTGCTGCACTTCGCGCGCTAACCTTGACCCAAAATCTGACCTTTTTTGGAGCTTGCGCCACTGCAAAAAAAAAAAAAACAAGAAACAAGAAAATTTACAAAAAAGAAAAAGTAAATTCTCTCATAACTGTCCTGTTGTTAACAAGGTTAAAAGGGGCGAGAAAGCCCAGGGGTGTCCGGGATGACACCCAATTTACCAATTATCTGCCGTCATCCTTATGAGCACCCCATCAGACTACCCCTTATCCTCACGACTTCGTGGATCTTATATGCTAATTTTAGTTCTTGTTATATACTGTGTTACTATATTGTGCAGTTCTCTAGGTCCATCTATTCTAAATCTATCTATACCTTCTGTTCATCCTCATCGTTTCCCTGTTTGGTCCTTGTGGAGTAAGGGGCCACCACTTCAGCTGGTACCCTGGCAGGAAGCCTGGACCAACACCTTTATGTGCTCTTAAAAGTGGTGGTTTCTGTAGCAGTTTATTTTACATGATCAGGTTGCCGGCTTTATGCACAACCTAATGTTAGCTGGTTCTTATGGCTTGGCTGACGATAGAAGTCTGAAAGGCAGGTATGCATAAAAGTTGTTCAAGGCTCCAACAAGAACATGCCAAGTATCTAGAGAACTAAAAATTCCAAGCAAAAAGATACTAAGTAGATGACAACTGGGAATGGGCTATTTTAGAAATAGAAGAACCTTACTATGTAGGATGTCTATATGAATGTTTTTGTTTTTTTTTAGCATCGATACCAACTTTATTCAGTGGCACACTATTTTTAAAAAGATACATTTTATAATGTACTGAACAAAAACCCAAAAAATTGGATCAGATGTAGAAAACCTGGAATCAACACCATAAACAAATTACTGTTTGCATATGACTAAGCCTTTTACAGATGTAAAAAAAAATCTCAACAGACACAAAGATACAGCACATCATGCGAGAAATAGAATTTGAAGATTTATCATCATTTGTGATTTCCCCTTTCGTGCCTTATCGAACATAGAGCCACCAGTTCAGCTGGTCTCATTGCAGGACTCCTGCACCGAAGCACTTATATGCTGTTGTAGAGGTGCTTTCAATAGCAATTAGTTTTACTTAATGAGGTTGCAACCTCATATGTGATGACATGACTGAGTGCAGTGGACTCATTCTTTCTTTGTTTCATCAGAAGCCCCTGGGAACTTAAGATTAGTATGTTTAAAACAGAAGGATTGAAGGCCAGCAGAAATACAAGCCCACATATCTGTGTAAATACCACTTTGATGGAATCAAGTCAGAGTTTGAATACCTAGAAAACATTTTCACAGAAGTGGGTGGAATGGACTGAGAGAATTAATATGACAAAAGGCTAATGCATTAGCTTATGGGCTGACTCCACTCATACATCTGTTAAAAGCACAAGAGAAAATCACAAAATTTGGAATGAAATATCAGGCAAAGTTGTTAATCTCTATAACAGACAGAAATAAAAATGAAGAAAGCAGAAAGTAAATGGGAATAACAGGCCCTGGCAACACAGGGAAACAGAAAGTAACATATTTGTCAGAATCCAACAAAATCAGCTGCTGCCACATCCTTCATTTGACTCTAGGACAGAAAAACAGTTGAGAGGAAAGTGAATAACTTACTTACTTACTTAGTCATTCCTCTTCTCCCTGGGGTGTAGAGGTTTGCCATACTATCCTATCGGCTGTCTTTCTCCTGGCCTGGTTCCAATCCAGTTGGTCCATAAATCTTAGTCCGTAATCCATGCCAGTTTGTCACCTTTAAGGTCACAAGTTGAATAGACAGTTTTAAATATAAAATTAACATGGTATTATACTGGCCAGAACAATGCACTTTGTACTGGAATAATTACTTCTCTTCACAGTGCTTCAAACCACATATTATGTGGAAAGAAAAGTACAAAAGTATTGTTTCAGAGTTTAATATGAACATTTTGATACAGAATATTCTTCTTTTTCTTCTTCTTCGTTCACCCTCAGATGTCAACTTGAATAAGTTCAAAGAAAGCAGTGGTTAGCCTGAGGCTGTTGATATCTCCGTAGATTTTCTCCAGGAATGGTACTGGTGATGGCCATATGCGCTTTCTCTGTTCCTCATATGTTGGGCACCTTTGAAGCAGATGTTCGGCAGTCATTTTATCGGTGCCATAGTCACACTTATCAGTAGTTCCTATCTTTAATTTGTTGAATAGATGGTATCTCAATCTGTTATGACCTGTGCGAAGTCTGAAGATTATCACTTTGTTGCTGTCGTTTTTTACGGTTTCATAAGACGTAAATCTATTTAATACTTTTGATGATCTAAGTTAGAGAACTGTTTATGAACTCCCGGGGACAGGTTGATTTGGGGTTATCTTCCCTTTGTTTTATTCATTGTTGTTGACCTGTCTTAAGTTGGGGTTAGCTTTACTCAGATCAGTGGGTCTAAGCTGCGCATCGGACTGATTGAGGACATTATCTATGATAACACACATTCATGGTGGAACTACACATTGGAAACTGGACAAGATGATTTATACTGTTCAGCACATAACAGCAACACACCTTCAACAGTTTGAAACTCGTCGATGTCCTTCATTGTGAACGATCACGACTTGTGTTTGCATACAAGTTCAGCTGTTGTTGACAAATCTCATCACTGTAATTTTCAACGGTGGAGCTTCCTCTCATTGCTGTATACTGTTATACACCATTGTTGACTAAGGCCAGGATTGTACTTAAGATAAGTGGCGGTTTGTTTTTTCAGAAACTTTGTACCGTTATATTGTGTATAACTGAGCCTTCTTACAACACACTTTATTAATGCTACTTTATGTTACATGTTCTTTGGTGTGTGTGTTTCTGCGGGTCTGGTTGGGTCAGCGACTCCTATAGATATCCCACTTAACCGAGGGTCTATTGTGAGTGTTCTGTAGGGACTGTGCAAATTTCACTTTGTGGAATTTGCTAGCAACATTTGTTGCTATTTTCCTTTAGTTGTGACGAAGTGTACCTTTCGTTGTTTTTGGAATATTTTTTCTGTTCTTTAGTTTTCAGTTGTTTTGTTGGTATTTCTCCGCCTCCTCTTCCTTTCATTAAGTTTTATACACACTTATGTTTATACATTGTGGCGTCATTTGTTTTTGTTGATTATTCACAGTTATCATCACATGTTTTGTGATATTTTCCTTAGTTTTGCTGTAGTGTTTATTTGACTTCTGCATACGTTTTCGGTTGTTCTATATTCTTGTCTTTGTATTGTTATCGTATACATGTTTATCATACACAGTCTAGATATATATATATACTTGGTCATGGACTATTATTATTAATATGATGCACTTTTCAGATAGAGGTTATTTATGATGATATTATTATAGAGAAACAAGGTGATTATACAAGTTTTTAATTAAAAGACTTGTCTCCCACGGATATTGGGATAGAATAAAGTGAAGTGAGTATACAAGTCTAGTATTACAGACTTGTCTCCCATTGAGGTTGGGATAAGGTAATTTATTTAGTTTTTCAGGTCTGATCTCACACTATTAGACATAATGTCAGACATGATGGATATTGTGCATCATTTTCTTCAGGAAGGAAGAAAAAAATTACGTTTATTTGGTGAAGACTGTGAGAATTATGCCACAGAACAGTTTCTACTTCAAGCGAGCAATGATCTTGAAGAATATGCTATGAATAATTATAGAAGCTGCTGTTCCAAGAATAGAGTATTTAGACTTTCTAAATCACTATCCACACTTTTTTATAATGAAGGTAATGTTGTTGAGTTGGATGCGTTGAAAAAAATGATAAATGACCTTCAGGGTGACAAGAAAGCTATTATTGATGCGTTACAGCAGATGAAAATGCAGCTGATGCAAGAAAAAAAGAAGAGCAGAAGAATTAGAAAAACAATTAATACAAAATAAGCATGACAGGGAGAGTAATGAGTTACTTAATAATGAGGTGACCTCATTAATGAACATAAATGTGGAAGAAGAGAGTAACGATTATTGCAATACACATGTGGCTCAAATTCAGAGCCTGGAATTTGAGGTAAATCTTTTGAGAGAAAAGATTACTAAGCAAATCATGATGGAACAGAACATGGAAGTTCTGGATAAAAGAGTAGCAGAACTCGATTGGGGTAATCAAGAACTCAGAAATGTTCTATGTCAACAAGAAAAAGTGACTGAGGAAAAACAAAAAAATATTGAAAGATTACTCATTGAGAAAAAGGAGCTAGAAGATGAGATAAGCTCAATTAAAGATAAATATCTATGTAAGGAACAGTCTCTTATTAATGAGCTGGAACAAGTCAAAATGGACGATGAGAAATTGAAGATTGAGTTGCTGAAAAATAATGATGCATTTGAGAGTTTGATTCGAAATTTAAGCTTGGAGAATGATAAGTTGAAATCAGATTTTGTAGAAATGGAGAAACAGAAATTAGAAGCTGAAGAGAGAATGCAGATGCAAGCTGAAGAAAATAGGAACTTGCATGAGAGAGTCTTAGCTATGGAGCTGGACAAAATAAAGGTGGTGAATGAACATAAGCTAGAAGGATTAAAAGCTCAGGCCAGACAAGACAAGAAGTCTTATGAAGAAATAATTCTGGAGTTAAGGAATAGTAAGGATAGTGAGATTCAGGCACTACAACTGGAGAATAAAGAAAAGGATGAGAAAGTTGATGAACTTATGACTACTCATCATAGTGCTATGGAAGCACTCAGACTTGAACTTGTTCAGGAGAAAGCTAAGGTTTTAGAAACTACATCTCAAAAGGAAAGATTGAGATTGGATCTTAGAGATAGGATGGTTAAAGAGAAGACTCTAACTTCACAGTTAGATGACTTAAGGTTAGATTGCAACAGACTTCATGTTAAAGTCAACGAGAGAATTCATAAAGCTGTTGCTAGGGAGAAAGCTGTTGCAGAAGTAGAAATTGCAAAACTTCGTAACAGAATTGATGGATTATTAGATATTGTTTTGAACAACAGGATGTTGTCTACTAATAAGGTGGATAGATTTAAACACAAACCTGATGGTCAATATGTTAATGCAAAGAGCCAGCGACATGCACTCAATGCTAGTAGTAACATTAAACAATATGTGACCAAATCTTTTCGTGGTAAATATAGTTTCCCACGGGATAACGATACTGCCTCTAATGGGAGTTGGCGTCAAGCCAACAAAAGTAATCCGACTGTAATAGTCAGTCCTGATAAGGTGGCATCAGAAAACAAACCTATTAGTACTCATTCCCAAAATGGTAATCGGCGTCTGTGGCCTAATGGATATGAACGCAGTTTCATAATCCAGATATACCAGGTTCGAAACCTGCTGCAGGCGGTTTGGTAGCAGATCGCTTTGTGTGGATTTTTAACAATGGTATAAGCGCCGTACCATTCAGAAAGCAATGGCAAACAACTGAATGAAAAAAATTGCCTAGAAAAATCACAAACAGCCAATAAAAGCTGGGGTTGATTGCCACGTCCTGTAAAGGATAAGCAACTAACTATGTGCTAAACAAAAAAAATTCTACCATTCCGGTTACTTGTCATACTCAGCCAAAGCAGTATGATCCATCTGTTAAGCACATTGCCACAGGCAAAAATAACAACAATTTTGCTTGGAAAGATAATCGTGATTATGAACAGCGCCAAGGGCGTTCATCACGGGGTAATTTTCCTTTTTCAAGTAATTGGAGAAATCTAAAGGTCCTCAGAATTTTGGTTCTAATATTTATAGGAACTTTGGAAAAGGTGACTCCAATAGAGGTTGTCAACCTTGTGGTAATTTTTCCTGGATACAACAAAATCCATTGAAAAGATATTTTGATCAAAGAGAAAATAACAAACACAACTATGCTAACTGGGGTTCAAATCCGAACAATGGTTCCAATGGATATTATAATTGTGATAGATCTCAACATGACTCTACTTAACTCTCATGTCTAGATTTCATGATACACTTCTAAACTTATGTCTCTTCACTATAACAATATATATTAACACATTTGTTTTCACCTTAGAGTGGTAAATTAATTGTTTTTTTCTCTATTGCCATCTTTGGTGTAATGGAGAAGGTTGAGTTGACATAATATAAAGGTCAAAAAAAAATTAATGCGGCCACATGTAATACTTAGACATGTAGTAGTAATTATAGTACATTATAGCATGTTGCTAATTGTGTCATTTATATTGTTCTCAGTGCAAACTAGTACCAGGTACGGAGTGCTTTTGAGAATCATGATGATGCCATATGTCTCCCTTACATACTATTTGGATGCTGCTTACATTGATCTTCGGGATACAGCATTGTTTTGTACTGTGGATGCCATCTTCTATTAGTTAGATTGTACTCTTGTATTGTCATATGTATGTATAATGACTTTACAAATTTTGTTATGGCCAACCATTAGATAAAAGTTATATAGCATGAGACTTCGATAGATTTATATGTTCATATGACTTCTCGATATATGTTGTCATTTGCATTGCTATAATATTGCATTTTTTTTAATATGTATGTGATTTTTGTTACCATCGCCAGCAACAGAGGTTTCTTTGATGGTACCTCCTGGATATGTTTTACTTGGAGAAAATATTTTCTCTTATCTTGTGAGGTGATTTTTTGTTCTTACTAGACGCTCTATTGTGCGTCGATTGAGCCTGTCATTAAGACATTATTTTATGTTGTATGTTTCCTCGGCGCATCATTCATGCGTTATGAGCATGTTGTATCTTGCTCATTGATGTATTTCAAACAAACAAAAATGTGTGGTTCATTTTTTTTATCCGGAGGGTGCGGTAATCTGTTGCTGTCGTTTTTGACGGTTTCATAAGACGTAAATCTATTTAATACTCTTGATGATCTAAGTTAGAGAACTGTTTATGAACTCCCGGGGACAGGTTGATTTGGGGTTATCTTCCCTTTGTTTTATTCATTGTTGTTGACCTGTCTTAAGTCGGGGTTAGCTTTACTCAGATCTGTGCTGTCTACACATGCGCAAGTTTTTTGAGCGCGAACGGAGAGACTTCCGTCAGAGAGTGATGATCTGGGTTCTGACCGGACTAGTATGTCCGTGGTACTTCTCTGCATTATCTGGGGGAAAGATAGTCTTCAGTGTGACTGTGATGTCAGTGATTCTCCTTAGAGTTATTCTGTTCGTCAAGAATGACGACAGTTGTTATTTGTGTATTTCTCAGATTCTGTCAAAGGTAAAAGAAACTTAATTATTATGCCTAAGTTGCAGAACATTTTGTGGCAACCTGTGAGTAGAGCTCACAGTCCTTTGAGATGCAGAGTCCATTATTTGTGCTCGATGTAGCCAACTAAGACTATTCGTCTAACTGTTATACAGAAGCCCAGTAAAGATATATTATTATGAAAACCGCATGTTGGCGGTATGTTTTTGGCATGGATGATTATGCCTGCCTATGAAGAATACACAGTTGTTTACATTATTATAGAGGCCCGACATTACGGCCGATATCTTTGAGCAGAAGAAGATGTATCTGGCATATTATGCTGGATGTATTACATTATTATTATGCAATTGAGAACTCGCCTTTTGGTACGGCGGAGTTGTTTAAAGTACCTGACGCGCTGAGTCAGTGGTACGTGAGCTGCAGTATGAACTATGTGTTAAAGGACAGACCATTGTCGATAACGTCCTGATAGATGAGTGGTGCAAGCTTTATAATGCCAGATGTTTTTTGCCAGTCATTTCCAGTTTATATGATGTCCTTGATCCTCGTCCATTTGACTGTAACTGTTGATGTCACTGTGTCTCGTAATTAAATGGTTGAAAAGTTCCAGCAGTTGCAACAATTACTGACTACTGCATGTGAGTGAGTGGGTGCATTGTTTACCTGTCAAAGAGCCTAAACGCATTCGTGTTGTCTACACACCCACATCACTTATCAACCCACACAGACTTCGAGTACTTCACATTCAAGAGATGTATGATGTTTGAATGTCAACATGACACCCTGTTAGCGCCTCAACGCCTGGTGAGCTAATCATGCACAACAACGCTGTTTGGCCCAGGTCGTACTGACTACGCATGCACAGAAACCTACAGTAACACCGTGCAGGAACATTGGGGTAGATCGTACAGCCTTCAACATTCTAGTGGCGCATCAACACATCCATACAATAACAGTACACAGTAAAGATTTCGTTACATTCCTGGTGGTCATGAAATAAGGAGTGTTACATTTGTGGTGGCCAGAATGGCCCTTTACACACTTGTTCACTTCTACTGAGCTGGTAATACGGATCATTTTTTGTGTGGCCTGGATGCTCTTCATCCCACTTGTACCTGTATCTGCGCTTGATAAAACTCTTGAACTCCTCATAAGTTATATTTGTGTCAAGTTGAGGAAGTTTTCCCCCTTCCTTTGCCAATCTGTCAGCCTCTTCATTTCCAGGGATGTTGCAGTGAGAAGGGATCCACTGTATCACAACTCTTTTGTACTGCTGACATAGTCTGTGAAGTGTTACTTTGACTTTTCAACATTGTAATCACTGACAGCGCATCTGAGAAGATAGCTACTGGTCTCTCTGAGCTTTCTTCTGTCATTAGAATTTCTTATGCAGTTTCTAAGGCCTCTGCCTCTGCTCTGAAGTTAGTTGAAAATTTCCCTGTTGCGACTGCTATCTTTTTTTGTGTGCCATTGCTTAAGCTCAGGAAGACTCCTCCACCCCCATCTTCTGTTGCATTAGTTGCTGATCCATCTGTGTATGCATGGATCCAGGTGTTGCTTGGGTAATGTTTCTCTCTATATTTTGTGGTTAGGACTCTCCTTTCTGTTTCATTTTGGCTGTTCTTTCTCTTAATACCAGGAACGTTTTCTATCATTTCAGGGAAGCACTGTTGTTTCCACATTGGTAGCTTGTGTGCAGTACATATTGGTGTAGCTGTTGACATTGCGTTAATGGGGTCTGCTCTCATCTTTGTTTTGACTGTCTCTACAAAGTTGCTTCACTTCAGTCTTCCCCTTCCAAGTCCATTTATTCTCTGGTGCATTGGGTGGTCTATCAGCCTCCTGAATTTCTCGGCTTGTTGCTAGGCTCTGCTATCTCTTCTATCCTCCATAGGTTGGAGATGAGTAATCTTTTCCAACTCTTTTATGGGTGTTGACTTCATGCCCCCCTGTTATGATTCTCATTGCTTGGTTTTGGGTTCTGTTTATTTTGTCAAAGTTCGACTTAGCTGCCGTTGACCATGCTGCAATGCCATATTCTAAGACTGGTCTCACTCGCCCAGTATATAGCTTCTTTATACAGAATATTCAACTTAATGCAAAATATTATAAGAGATAAGAAATTATTGTCGTGAAATGACGTCTGGTTCACATCACGAATTCAAATAACTCTGGTCTTAACGGCGCGCCATACATTGGAAAAAGATATGATACCCCGACCAATAAAAAACGCTTGGTTTGGTCCTGTGTTTACAACTGCAGGGAGCATCAAAATGGCGAGTCCCTATTTGTGTAACATGATTAACTTCAGAATTTTGCTACAGTAATATAAAAGAAGTATCACTTGGCAGAGGTTATCAAAGCGATATTAGGGATGTTACTCTACCCGTAAGTAGTAATACTTTTACTAATAATATTATAGGAAGGGAGAAATCTTAGGTTAAATGCATTAGAAGCTTCAGGTTGGCCTAAAGTTAGCTGTTTAAACTATGCATAACAGAAAATGCTAGTAGTAACCAAAGAGATTATTAAATATATATGTAAAGCCTAATTCTAAGTATAAGGGAAACTTTACTTGACTAAAATCGCATCAGGAATAACGGAGATAATTTAAAAAGCATTTTTCCTACATTGAACGATAGGCAGAATAGTCCCACATTTTCGGATTTTGATTACATTTTTTGGGAGTTCCGTCTCATACGGACGAGGCTAAACTATAAATAGAATCGCCTAACAAATTGTGGTCAGTCACAATTTGAAAACACAGAAAGCGGGAGAAGCAGTGCATAGATTAATGCCAGCGTTTGCCTTTCTGCAACTGTAGCAGACCTTATTCACCATTGAGGGCCAGTATGTGTGTGTGTACCTGAGGGTAAGACCGAATTTATTCATATATATATATATATATATATATAATAGTGTGTAATAATAATAATTAATCCACTGTGCGATACGATGTGTATAAGATGTGTAGGAATGGACTGTGTCTTCTGATGAAACTTACAGGCTCATGTGTACTTCTAGAGGCAAAGCCCGCCTTCGGAAAATATTTAAATATATTGAGAGAGATGGCTAATTGTGTCTGTAAGTTGGGAAATGTATTTAAAGAAGTATTTCTTGAATGAAATGGGACACTTGACAGGAACATAAAGAAGGATGAAAGGGATTGATTCACAGTATCGTTTGACATATTGTTAAATAGTTTTACTCACAACCAAATTATGGTATGGAGGCAAATCATGGGACGATACTTATAAATTAAAAGGTAGAATTGAATTGTGATCATTTTGTATTAAAATGATTGTTGTTGATTACACTATATCTTGTGCGTCTGCTGGCATGCTTATCTGAAACTGTCTATCGTCCCCATCTGTGTCATAAGAGGGGTATGGATAGAAAATACAAGGATTATGTTTGAATTCATTGCAGGTTTAATCCTTTAAACACAAGCTTTGGGGACCCCAAGATGCAGCAATAGTGAATGCAGTCAGCGACCCATAGCTGTACTGCTTGCATCAGGACCAGCGAACCAGAGCTGGTCAAGACCGCACACCACCTCCATGTGGTGGTCCTGGAAACAGTCTGCAGCAGTGCAGTCTGGCTGAGCGAGTACGGATCGCAATGGGAAGGCAAACCCGGTCCCTAAAAAATGCCGTGCTGAAGTCGGATGTGTCGACCGAAAGGTGCAGATATCACAGCTTAAACAGACACAACGCAACCACCATCCTTTTCAGGGCGAACGAGGAAGAAGAAGAAGAAACACAAGCTTCAAAAAGCAAAAGAGGCTACTTTTACTAAAGTTTCATCGTATGCAGTGCCAGTTGGTTATAACAGGCCCGTCATCACGTGAATACTTACTGGAACAAGTTCAGCTGAAATTGTGTTTCCAGCATAAAAAGGAGCCAGCTGCCGTGATACAGATAAGTTGCATACTGCAACTGTCAAGTTTATCCAGCTCAAATACACAAACATATTTTCCAGTTCAGGATGACTAAAACAATATAGTGTTTCACAACGTTAAATAATAATAATAAACAATTCAACTAGTGAATACTCCAGCCAGAGAAGTTGTCTACAAGATGATAGATATTGTGAACCAAGAAACAAGAACATTTATTTAACTATTATTATTTATTTCATACTGTAAAATATTTGAGTTCAACATTTTCAAACAGAGAAAAATATCTGTTAATTAAATTGTAAATATTCACCAGAAGACTTTTCTTAAGTTCTTTAAGTTGAATTTTAGTTCTTGTTGGTGAATATAAACATAGACCGGCTACCAAGACAAGCATGGGAAACAAAGAGCCAAGGATCCAGACCCCCAGGACGACCCAGAGTCCGCTGGGAGGACAACATTAGACAATCTTTGAAGGACCGAGGACTAGAATGAAACCAGGCCAGGAGGAAGACAGCCGATAGGATAGTCTGGCGCTCTCTCTTCCAAACCTCTACACCTCATGGTAGAAGGGGAACGACTAAGTAAGTAAGAATATAAACATAAATATACTATATATATATAAATTACCCCTAGTAGAGTCATAAACATATTAACTACCATAACCACAGAGGCGGATCAGGAGAGGTAGCAGTTAGGGACTCAGAGTACTACATCAACATCTTCTCTGGGAACTTACATAGCTTGACCCTACCTTTGTGTCTATACACCCTTACTCTCTTCAGAGAAGGGGTATACTGATAAGACCAGACTCTTATCTGGCACTATCCTGGTATCATCTGATACACCTTTATGTCCAGGATATCTTATTCTTAATAACATCTCAAACCTCTCTCGACAATTATACTTGGTATCATCTATAAGGATAAGTGAAGATGACATATAAGAGATGACATATATCAAGATACATAAAAATGACTGATTTTGACACATTGAAGATAAACTGATGTCATTTGTATTTTACTATTCTCTCAACTGAAATGTTTTTGCAGTACGTTTTTACCCATATCAGTTTGTTTGTTGAGGTTATTAATATATGTTAAATATATTTTTTAAACTGATAAAATATTTTATACACAATTTTTTTTAAAGTTTCTCCGCCATGAAGAATTTGAGGAAGGTTGCAAGGCAGCTTGTAATGGGTGAGTGTTGTGAAAAATCCTTAGAACTAGGAATAATTCAATATTGTGTGATAAATGAACAGGCTTTGAAATAAATGCTTATCATAACTACTGTAGGAGCCACAGTAGTGCAGTGGTTAGTGCACTGGTTTCCTATCTCTGTGGTCCATGGTTCGATCCCCAGTTGAGGTGGGATTTTTTTAGTCCGCAAACAGCTCCGGGGTAGACCCAGCCTCAAGAATTGGGTACCAGAGCAACTCTGGGAAGGGTAAGGCGGCCGGCGTGATGCTGACCACATCACCCCTAGTGTGCCGATGGTAAAGAAAATATGGACCTAACACCATATTCCCAATATGCCTCAATGGGCGTGTAACGGGATCCTTTACCCATAACTACTGTATATACTTTGTCAAGACATTGTTTAGACGATGTCCCCAGATGTAAAGATCAATATATAAGATATATGATGATGGGGTGTGGCGTGTGTGTAGATGACGATCAACAACGCTAGGGGTATGCAGTAACACAAACGCCACTGGTTACAGTTCCTTGACATTTATTGCACATTCACATACGTTTCCTGAATATCACTTATATTGGCAAGCATACCGACATCACATCCAGGCTGACATTGCCTGTAGGAAATAACATTCACTACAGTAACCATGGACTGGCTTCACTGACGTACACAGACAGCACATTAAATATCTATATGTGCTGTATACCCTCCTCGCCACATGTAACACCATCCAGGTGTGAATCACTTATTCTAAGTGGTTGGTGGCATTAATCATTGCCATATAGATTCTCTCAGAATCTCCTCCAGGCGGGAATTCAACAACGCTTGTATTTATTCTAATACAGCTACAAGGCGGGAAACGCGTCGTCTTTCTTCACAGTAGCTCCAGGGGCGGACACTGCAACGCCCTATACTGTCCTCCATGAACAGGAATATAAATATAGTTCCAACAGGAACACTCCTAGGCTGGAAAAGTGTCGCCTATGACATAACCATTATGTCTACTTCATAACCATTAACAAAGTTCCTATGCGGAAAAAGCATTGCCTACATGATAATGCATAGCACCTATCACATCATTAATATAATAATCACATATATGAATTATACAGTCACTAAATACGAGCCCACAGCTCAGCTACAAATCACAGACCCGAGCACCCAGCTCGGCTGCCAAACACAGAATAATCCCAGTCACTAAACGCTTTCTCCCATCACACACACAAGTCACACAATGTTGACCTACAGTCAGACAAACTCAATCCTTGAGTTACACTTACAAGTATTGACAACAACAGTTCAGTGACCCTTAACACCAATCACTATCATCATTCACACTCATGAAACTGTTCTGTGACATACTTCTCCATGTGTTTTTTGGTCTACCTCTGCCTCTCTTTCCCTGTGGATTCCAGAACAAGGACTGCCTTGTAATGCTATCAACAGGTTTCCTCAATATGTGTCCTTTTCATCGCCAGCGTCTTCTTCTCAACTCTTGTTCCACTGGCACTTGTCTGGTTCTTGCTAAATTGCAGAAATTGAGAATGTTTAATTTTGTGTTTGTTTTTGTCATGCATTACTTAAAATGTATTCATTAACACAATTCACCATAAATACTTATTAATTGAAAGTTATTAGCTGTTAACATTTGTATACATCTGGATTATATTTGTTGACTTAGGCCATATGATGGTAAGTGGAGCAAGTCCATGGTGGGATATGGACCTGAGGACACACACTTTGTTATTGAGCTTACATACAACTATGGCATCGGCAGTTACAAGCTGGGCAATGACTTTCTGGTGAGTGTTTCTTGTGCTTTCAACAATGTGTAATAGATTAACATCCAGATTGATAATAAAAACATTGAAAAACTGAGCTCTATGTGTGTGTGTGTGTGTGTATATAAACAAACATTATATCATATTAAACATGGCAGATGTCATTCTTACCATTAGTATCACACTTAGCATGGCTGATGTCATTGTCATCATTAATGTAATATTAATCATCCAATACCATAATTCCCGCCGTAAGTACGTCGGTCGGTCACATCATGCACACCGTCATTTGCGCACTTTTCTATTTTCGAGAGAGTACATTAACCTTTAGCACGCTGCATTCTTTTCCAAAAAATTTGTCCTGCAGCTGCATTCTTTTTCACAAAACCCCAATTTTTATAGTGGATGACTTGTAAATTCTATATTTTTTTTGTTTTTTGGCCAATTGCTCTAATTTTTGGTCTGTATAGAGATAAATGGATGACGTCACTGATGACGTCATTTTGTTGATGTGATAGGAGAAGAAGACTGGTGGAAAAAAAAAAAAAAAAATTAACAAAAAAATAGCCTTACCTCACTCCTGGTGCAGCCTTTTGGTGCAATCTGCCTTAAAATTGAGCAGAGTGTGATAACGCTCAAAGCAGGGATATGGACAGAGAGGTATTACACACCTACGGCACACGAATTGGGTCTGGTGGCGCTTCTTGCCCGTGTCCCTGCTGGAACACACAACACAGTCTGGCTTGGAAGGCGTGCCGCTAGCCAGACGTTTAGGGTTAAGAGTCAGGTAGTGTTCCCCCATAACCAATCTTGCTGGTGCAATGTCAGATAACCTTCCTCTGCGGGCTGTGACCCAAGACTGGTAACCATCAAGAAGCCCATGAGCAATCCGCAGACGGAATGTTTCCGCCTTGATACGAGACGGATGCTTGGCCCTCCACAGGACAAGCGAATTGACAAAGCAAACTTCCAACAGATAGAAGAATATTTTCTTCCACCATTTGCTGCTCCTGTGTAGAACCATGTAGTATGTCAACTGTTTGTCCACACGATCAATACCTCCCATGTGACAGGAATATGCTTGGATAGCGCATGGCTTGTCCACGATCCGCACATTGCCAGCGTGATGTTTGGATCTAACCTCCTTCCTGAAGGTCTGCGCATCGTGTGCAGTTGTCATTAGATTCACTGGCCTCTTGTCAAACCATGACATATAGAGGATGTTGCCTTCTCTAACAGTCATGGGAGGGTCACCAGCTTTGGGTTTCGCCAACTTGAGTTGTGGGGGACCCCTCGGCGGTTGGTCCGCAGTGTGCCGCAAGCCCCTGTCTGATTATCCCCAAGCTCCGTGAACAGGGCAGGCGAAGAGAAAAAGTTGTCCATGTACACAACATGGCCATGCCCATACAGGGGAGCAACAAGGGAGGTGACAACGCGGTGAGCAACCCCCCTAGTAGGGTCCACATTGTCTTCCTTCCCAAGGTAGAGCTGCCAATTCCAGAGGTAGCCTGTCTTGGAGTCAGCTAGGCCCCAGGCTTTCATACCCCACTTAGAGGGTTTGTTGGGCATGTACTGCATAAGGCTGGTCCTACCTTTGAAAGCTATCATACTTTCATCAACACTTAGCTCTTTAGATGGTATGTAATGGCTTTGCCATAGAGGGAGAAGAGTGTCAACAAACGATTTGATTTTGAAGGCTTTGCTGTGGTCAGGGTGCCCTCGTGGTGCAGCAGTTGTATTGTCCACGAGGTGTAGAAAAGATAAGATAGACAGAAACCTGTCCCTACTCATCACTTTCTTGAATCCTGGCATGTCAAGGAAACAGTCATTTGACCAATACAAATCAAATGACGATCTTTTAGTTACACCCATCAACAGAAGCAAAGCAAGAAATGCCCTCATCTCGTCAGCTGTGACATCGGTCCACAACGCCACACGGGATGCGGCACGAATATCTTGCCCTCTTGTATCACCAACCTGATAGGCATAACGATTAGTTTCTGTAACTAATGTGTTCACAACATCATCTGTGATGAACAAACGGAACACATCTACCTCAGAAATGTCATCGCCAACGCCCACAGGTCCCACAACTTGGTCGAAGTTGCGGAGCCAGTCGTGGTTGTGGTTGTAGCCAGATGGTGCCTTAACAACATTCACTTCTTCAAAATCATCATCAACACTTGACACATCACTATCTTCCCCTTCAACATCACCCATATTCGGACCATGGACCGCAACACCAGTACTAGTAAACCCTTCCAAACACTCATCATCTGAATCAGCATCCATGAAAACTTCAGGTTCTTCTTCTTCTTCTTGCGATCGCATCTTTGATGATTACACCGTCAGACGAGTTCTCATGATGAATTCGACTGTTGTTTGAAGTTCCTCTTTAACTCCATATGCTGTTGAAGTTTTTAGTGTTGAGTCATTGGGCCAGTATATCTTTCTTAACTGGTCATACAGAGGACAGTCCTGTAGAACATGCTCAGCAGTTTGTTCGTTTAATCCACATGTGCACAGTGGTGAAGCAGACAATCGTAGCTTGTGCATGTGTTTATTCAGTTTGTTATGCCCTGTCCTGAGTCGAAAAATAGTTGTCTGTCCCTGCCGGTCGAGAGTGTGATAGTCGTCTTTGGGTTGGTTCTGTTCTCTTCTGATAGTCTGGATAGCTCTCTTTTTCTCAAAGTATGTGACTTCATTATCTTCTTGTTCACATTCTCCTCCCTTTTTTGCAAGTTTATCTGCCTTTTCATTTCCGGGTACACCACAATGAGATGGTACCCACTGAAGTATGGTTCTCTTTTTTGGCAGCTACCTTGTTTAGTTCATTTCTCAGATGCGGGAGTTTACCACCCTTGAGAGCTTGCAGGACAGACAGTGCATCTGTGAGGATGACTACCTGGTGGCAGTCAGAGTTGGTGTTGTAAATCATATTTGCAGCTTGCTCTAGAGCTTGAACCTCAGCTGTATAGTTGGAACAGAATTTACCAGTGGGAATGTGCCTAGTCTCATAGTGGTTGTCAGGATATGAGATAAAGATACCGGCACCTCCATTCCTAACAGCATTAGTTGCTGATCCATCTGTATAGGCATGTATCCATGATTGATCGGGATAGCTTTCTTGGATCATACTCAATGCAGCAGTTCGTTTTTGCAGATCATTATACTCACATCCACTTGTGAGACCACTGACTGTTGTATTAATTTGGAGGGCACTGCTGGCCTGCTCCCATGGTACAGGGTATAGGGTGGGCTTCAGTGGTGTTGTCTTCATGGATAGGTCTTCTTGATGCTGTCTTATAAGTCTTTTCCCCCGATGCACAAAGCTGCTACGCTTTAGACGTCCCAATGCCAGATCATCTAGTCTTGCCTTCATTGGGTGCATTGGCATACTGTTGTACTTTTCCATCTGGATCATGGTTTTTGTGTCTCTTCTATGGGACAATGTCTGTAATCCAGCAACCTTCTGCATCTCTGTTATTGGTGTAGTTTTCATGGCTCCTGTAATGAGCCTGAGAGCTTGATTTTGCACCTTGTCCAAAGACTGCAGATGTGAGTTAGCAGCTGATGACCATGCTGCTGAGCTAAACTCTAAGTGTGGTCTTATTACTCCATTATAAATCTTCTTTAGATTTCATTCATTTGCTCCCCAGTTGGTACCTGCTAATTTTCTGAGTATGCCTAGTCGTCTTCGGGCCTTTCCTTCTGCATTTTCAATATGCTTATTCCATGTAAGCCTTTGGTCAAATGTCACCCCAAGATAGGTGGGGTAGCTTTCTTCCTTGATCACGGTTGTCCCTAGGTGTATGTTAGCTGATTTGTCCTTGGGGGCGAGGGAGAACAGTGTTGTGGAGGTTTTGTCTGTGTTTATTGTGATAAGCCATTTCTCTGCCCATGACACTAGCATGTCTGCTGCCCGCTGCATTCTATAATTTGCTGTGGTGACATTTTCATCAGCGCACCAGAGTACTAGGTCATCTGCATATAAGGCAGCTTTAACTCCTGCAGGGAGATCTTTCACAGGTCATTGATGTAAACAAGGAAGAGTGTTGGGGAAATTACTCCTCCTTGAGGTACCCCCTGATGGAGCAACACTTTTCTGCTCTGCAGACCGTCAAGAGTGACTCTAGTTCTCCTGTTATGCAAGTATGACTGGATCCATTTCATCATGTTGCCTTGGATTCCACTTCTCCTAAGTTTTGCAATGAGGCCATCTTTCCACACCTTGTCAAAGGCCTGCTTGAAGTCGACCCAGATCGTTAGGACCTTTTTCTTCTCCTGGAAGGCATCTTCTATTGCTTGAGACAAGTAAGTAACTTGGTCTTCTATACTGTAGCATTCTCTAAATCCAGCTTGTTCCGGCACCAGGATCTGCTCAGACTCTAAATACCATTTCAATCTGTGGTTGACTATTCGCTCCATAGTCTTCCCAACACATCTTGTGAGACTGATTGGCCGGTAACTTGCAGCCTCAGTCTTACATTTCCCTTTCTTTAGTATGGGTATTGTGATGGCTTCTCTCCATACTTGGGGTACCGTTCCTTTCAACCAGCTGTGGTTGAATATCTCAAGCAGTTTTGTCTTTGCTGCTGAGCTCAGATTTACTAGCATTTCGTTGCTGATTTTGTCTGGGCCGGGTGACTTTTGAAACTTAAGCTTGGAAATAGCCTTCTGTAGTTCTCCTAGTGTGATGGGTTCCCTCATTGGGGCAGGAGTATCTGTCTGTCCCATGGTTGCCAGTATTTCTTTCCTTATCTCTCTCTGATGGTCTATGTTAATGGGTAAGTTGCTTTCTGAACTGTATCTTCTAGCAAACAAGTCTGCAGCTTGTTTTCCTCTGAAAAGTTTGCCACCTTCATCCAATGTGATAGTCTGCCTTGGTGAGGAATGCTCTTCATTTAGAGACTTGACTAATCTCCAAAGTTTCCTGCCGTCTTTCTCAAGGTTCAGCGATGCCGTTTTAGTTCTCCAGCTTTTCCGCTTTTCTTCTAGCTTTGTTCTCTGAAACTCTGCTACAGCCTTTTTCCATTTGTTGTGAGTTTCAAGTGAAGGCTGAGACTCTGCGTCCTTTCTAGCCTTGTCCATAGCTTCCTGACGTTCTTGGAGTGTGCTGGACCAGTATGGTATGTAGTTACGCCGGCATCCTTTGGGAATGGTTTCTTTTGCAGCTTGTAGTATGCATCTGTTGAAGTCTTTTACCACTTCATTAATGTCTCTGTTCTGTACCTTGAGGGTAGACAGCAGCGTGTTCACCTGATGCCTGAATAAACCCCAGTTGGCTTTTTTGTAGTTCCATCTTGTAATGGCTGGGCCTGTACTGAGAGTTGCACTCTGGACAGTAAGAAAGATTGGGCGATGGTCGCTTCCCCCTAGTTGGTCTCCTACTTCTCTACTAATAGATCCAGCTATATCTGGTGTGGAGAAGGCAAGATCTGGTGTTGAGGTTGTGTGCCATCCTCTGGAGTAGAAGGTAGGAGTATCTGTGGCATTATTGACTAGGATTAGGGAGTGATCATCTTGCCAAGTTTCAACCTCTTCACCTCTGTGATCCAGATGGTTATAGCCCCAGCTCTGGGAGTGGCTATTAAAGTCTCCAACTGCTATAAAGTTGGTGGCTGGTACCTGTATAGAGCTGAGACTCAGGGGTTTGTTGTTCGGACAGTAATAGTTCAGGAGTTCTATTTCCATCTTGTCTACCTTTATCTGCAGCAGCTGATATTCTGCTCCATCCATGAAGGTTTTCCTTTCGTGTGCAGGAATGTTATTCCTTACAAGAGTAAGTACTCCTCCTTTTCGTCTATCTTGTCTGTCGGATCTGAAGCATTGATATCCCCCTTATTTTAAAGGTTTGATCTGCTTTCAAGTGAGTCTCTTGGATACAGCAAACACTGACTTGCTTCTCATACAAGATGTTTTCCAGCTCTGTCTTTTTGCTGTATCCAGCCTGCTTGCTGTTCACTCCCTCTGCATTCCAGTGCATCATGACAAGTGGCACTCTGGGTTTCTCTTTTTCTGTTTTGTTTTGGTCAGTAGTTCTCCTCCGCCGTCTGTTGACTCCACAAGACGGTCTAGAGGGTCCTCCAGTAGCTGAGGGTGGGCTCTGTCGAGGCTCAGAGCCCGGCACTGCACCTGCCTGGTGGAGCTCCACAGGGCGAGCACCAGAACGAGATTTATTTGACGGTGTACTCTCCATAGAAAAAAAAAAAAAAAGCGAGTTGCATGATACTGTGGTTTCCGGTGCGCCTTCTGGCCCAGTATCTATGACTTTAGCACCTGTTCAACGGGAGAGTGGGCTCATCCCTAATCTGTTTATGTTCCCAGTAGTAGACTATTCGCAAGCAGCCTGGGGGTGTCACTGCTCTGCGCGGACCTTGTTTACCGAGGCGGCGTCCGAGCTCGTATGGTGAAAATATGGTTGCGTTATCTTCAAAATAGCCCTGTCTTTCCCGTGGCTTTTCTGCCATCCTGCAACTTTGAGTTAGGGAGTTCTGAGCTCCAGTCTCTTTCCCAGGCATTTTATCCTGGCCTGGCACGCATACAGAGGACCCCACTTCTGGTTCTAAGTTAGCAGTTGGGGATAGGTGGGGTAGCACACTGTGCATTCCCCGTCATCCAGGGGGCTCTCCAACTATGCAGAGCTTGCACAATGCTGTGCTCTGGTTCTGGGCTCTCCCAAGGAATCCTCACGTCCTGCACAGAGCCACTTCCCGATACCCACCACCTGCCAACCCTCCATTGTAGAAATCTCCTGCATGCGGCCATCCAGTCAAGAGCCAGTATTAAGTCTGGTGCCCAAGTGATCCCCCCAAGCTCAGTGTGCAATGCTGGGTTCTCATCATGCTGCAACACAGGAGGGATTGTGATGCTCAGCCATCTCTCTCAATTCTGCACCGATAAGTGACATCGGGGACTTAACTTTGCCTCAGTACTGGGAGGCCCCGTTTCCGGGTACACCACACACAGCCAATTGAGGCAACGGTCGCCATGGGCGTGATAGACGACAAACAGTGAAGAATGAGGCAAGAAAGCATTTAACCCATGAAGTGGGGGTGGATTGGTGCAGACCAGAGCATGTACCACTCGCCGGTGGGTTCTGCATCTACACCTATAGGGTTCCACCCACTCCTCAGCCCATTTAGTCTGGCCCCTCACCCAGGACCTGTCCGGCTTGGGTGACCCTGCCAGGAGTAAAACTCCCGCCGGCATAGCTCCCGGGATCATTGAGGCGCTCAAGCTCTCCAACCACGGCAAGGTAGGCTTACATGTGGAGAGAAAACTTCAGGTAAAATGGCAGCTTGATCCATGCCGATTGATTTCGATTTGAAAATTGCACAGAAAATGTACGCTATCACACCCTTTACAACTAAGAGTCAGAAAAGGAAGTAAAATCTCTTTCACAGAAGAGTCAATTTTTGCATCCGGTTTTCAGATCACGTGTACACACATTATAAATCAGTTTCCCGATGACAGCCGCAAGGCGAGATATATCGCCTCCAGCTGGCAGAACATAGGTTGCGTTCGGCGAGATATCTCGCCGGCAGCGTGCTAAAGGTTAACTTTCAACCACAGCTAAGGGGTGCAACTGTGGTTGAAAGTTAGACAATAATTGTATTGTTTCCCTTATATGTACTCTCCTGAAAATAGAAAAGTGCGCAAATGACGGTGTGCATGAACAGTTTGATTATGGAAAGAAGCCCACAACACAATTGATAAACAGTACATGAACTGGAGACGGGAAGGTGTGGAGATGCAGATTAAATCAACAGACAATCATGATACTCATCTGTCCAGTTTCATTTGGGAAACGGATTTAACTTATCATTTTCTTAAAAATAACCTTAAAATGTAAGTTTTTGATTGCTTCTTCAAGACAAAATTTTAATTTAAAGTATTGCAGACTTATTATTATGGATCAAAATGATAAGATGGCTGCAATTAAAAACCTGTCAATTTTGACAGGTTATTGCTAGTACTAATAATAATTGGTATGAGTGTCATTTAATGCAGTTGATTTCATGATTGTCTCATTGAACACAGATAATGTCATTCATGACGTACAGTTGAGATCAGCCAGGTCTTGTACCCTTTAAATATGCCTCTTTGTATTTATGAAACACAGGGTATAACCATACATTCTACCACCATCTTGGACAGAGCGAAAAAGTTAGGATATCCTGTTACATCTGAAAATGATGTTGGTATCTTGACATCACCTGATGGGTACAAGTTCAGAATTATCAATCAGACTTCAGAGGGAGGTCAGAAGCCTTTATTTATCATATTTATGTTTTTTTCCTCAGTGTCTTGGTCTGTGTTAAGTATGTTTACATTAAATTTATTAATAACATCTAATGGATGATGCATCTCATAGGTGAAGACTAGAATAGCCCAGACAACATCAGTGTTTGATAAAATTAAACATATTTAATGAAAAAAAAATATTTGTGTTAGTGGAAGTTTAAACCAAAAAAAAAACAAGGGGAGTTCTTCAGTGTTATATAGAGCCAGTCCTGACATGTGGAAGTGAGTAATGGACAGTTAGTAAACAAGCAGAAAAATCCCTGGAGGTCACAGAGGTGGGGTTTTGTAAAAGAATGTTAAGAATGCCATGTGAAGCTAAAATGAGTAATGTGGATGCCCTGACAGAAGCTAATGCACTCACATTAGAACGACGCATCTGCTTTCTTTTGGTATGTCAGAAGAAGGATTCAGCAATATATTGTGACATCAGGAAAGATTAAAGAAAAATTAAATAGAGAACAACAAAGAGAGAAGATAATGGACAGTTTGACATTGTGACATGGAAAGATGTCAACAGAATTGATAAAAGTACCGAGCACAGCATTTTGCCGTAAGAGGTGACTAACATGAGGTTGTGCAGCCTCATTATTTAAAACAAATTGCTACAGAAACCACATGAATGCTTTGATGCAGCTACTTGTAAGGGAACCAGCTTCAATAGTGGCTGCATTCTGCATAAGGAACAAAAAGTGAAATGATGATATCATTGATGAATGACAGGCAACTTGTAGTCTGCCCAAACAAAATGTTCTTGTAGTGACGGTCATATTTGTTCATAGAGCAGAGGTAATGGTGATATATGCTGATCTCTTAGTGATAAGGTGCTGCAGTCTTAGAAATGAGGTGGATTTAATATTTAGTTATGTCATAAGAGTTATGGATAAAGTTAAACATGTCAACCCCCGGAGATGAAAAACCTGTAAAAAATGTAAAAAAAAATGTTTTAAAACCTGTAAATAATGTTGTTAAAACCTGTTTAAAATGTTTTAAAAATCTGTTAAAATGTTTTAAAAACTTAAAAATGTTTAAAAACCATTTTAAAAAATGTGCAAAAGGCAGAAAAAAAGCATGCAACAACCGTTTTGTTCTTTGAGAAAAACAAAATAGCATTTTTTTTCACCCAAGCTTTCACATAAGTTATCATTTAACACTTTTTCCTTGTTTGTATTGAGCACATTTGGTACAATCCTTCACATTGGATATAACTGGAAACTCAATGCGGAGCATTACAAAAATATATATATATATTTATATTTTGGGCAAAAATTCTGTACAGAAAGTATACACAGCTGTACAAATCTGAAAACAAACAAAAAAAAACCTGTACAGAGTATGTGTTACCTGTACTAGTTGGCATGTATGATAAAGTCATTATTTGTTATAACTGAAGAACATGCTGGGTGGAAGAATGGTACACTACAACGCGTTCTATCTAGACTATTGCATGTAGATCTGCGTTTTCACAATAACGCTTCAACATGTCTCTGAGACTCAAAAGTCCTTATTTATTTCTTATTCTATTAACTATGAAGCCTGAACACTGATGATTGAATATATGAGTTAAGACTCAACACATCCATTAGTGGACTATACCACACATTATCTAAACACTGCTATAAGCCCAAAGGCTACACCAATACTAATATATACACATTCCAGTGGTATACCACATTTTCCATGAACACTGCCATAGTGGCGATTCTACAGTCCAACACTGCCGTTGAGGCCGGAGCCAGCAAGTCCACTGGTTCGTTACCAAGCTTAATGTGTCAGCAAGCACTTTACGCTTATGGTTATAAGTTTAACTAGTTGTGCTGCTACATGGTGCGACCATCCAAATGAAAATAAAACCAAGATGATAGCAAACCGTGCAGCAATCCTCAACAGGGTCATCCACCTCATAAAGCTGAGACATAGTATAGGTGAAGTCTTTAATAATTCACTTCCCTGTGGCAGTATCTTCTGTAGGACAACCATAACTTTTTTTCCCCCCTCCTGTAATGAGACCAGTTGCCATGGATATCCCATAATCCTTAGAGAATGAAAGGGAAGAAGAATTTATCATTTTTGGGCAAGACATTTTGCATCACTGAGTGTACAACTAGTTTTACTCATATTTACTATGGTATTGCAGGGTTAGTATGTTTGTTTATCTCATGATATTTTGTCACTTTTTTGTATAAAAAATTATTTTTTTGCCCAAATTCCTGTAAACTGTTATGAAATGTTTTAGTGTTTAACCATCATAAATACAATATATTAACAGGGACCAATAGTGGAGCAAAGAATATTAACCCCATAACCTGCCAGGCGTGTTGTAAAAGGCAGCTAAGGTAGGTTTGGCACCATGATGGCTACCCCATTTTGTAGAAACTTTAAGCCACTCTAACCTCAAGAGCAGTATGGACAAGTCAGCTGAAGAAAATAATTGAAGTCAGCTGTCCAAGACAGAAGAAGCCCTCTGATAAGACGGCATGTGATGCCACTCAGAGAAAGCCAGAAGAGTCTGTGTCGTTGACTCCCTTTTTTTCCTTAAAGACAACTGAAGACAGACATGACAGGAATAAAGAAGACATTTAAGGACCTTAAACAGATGACACAGAACAGGAGGGCCTGGCACAGAATAGGAGGGCCTGGCACAGAACAGGAGGGCCTGGCACAGAACAGGAGGGCCTGGCACAGAACAGGAGGGCCTGGCATGTTTCTGTTGTAGACCTATGTTTCACAGGGAGCTGACAAGTATTAATGGTGAACACATTGATATGGTTTTTTTTTTTTATCATCTTACCACAGATCCTGTTAAACAGATTTCATTAGCTTCCTCCGACCTGACAAAATCAGTTGGTAAGAATCAGCATGAGACATGTGACTGTCATATTTGTTGTGAGCATGAAATTCTCTGTACAGCCATTTTTTTTTTCTAGAGCAGAGCTTCTCAACCGGGGTTCCACAGAACCTTAGTGGTTCCCGCGAGAGATCGTGACTGAAAAAAAATTAAGGTGGTTTTTTTTTTTTTACTTTGTGCGCCGGGCAGTGTTAGCACTCGCAGTGGTGGGCAGTGACCAGGCAGCCTGGGATTGCAGTGCACAATAGGACCGTGTTCACTCTTGCACATACCATATTTTATTAGCACATTGTTGAGTACAAATTTGTGATAAGACTTAGGCGTACATGGATAAGTTTAAAAAAAAAAATCAAATAGGAAATTTAAAAGAAAATGACTCATTAAGTTTCATCTACCTTCACTACTGACTTGCATTAAATTTGATATCCTTTGTAGGGAAGGGGAACCATGCAAAAAGAGTATGCTTATAAGTTGGCTAAAATAAACAAATTCACAGAACAAAAATCAAAATCGTTCTCTACTCAAAAGAGCATTGACAATTTGTATTTAATTATTATATTTACAGCTTGCTGACCACACTAAGGTACCATGAGCTGTACTTACTGATCACACTAAGGTACCATGAGCTGTACTTACTGATCACGCTAAGGTACCATGAGCTGTACTTACTGACCAAGCTAAGGCACCATGAGCTGTAGATACAACAATTGTTATTGAATTATTATATTTACAGCTTACTGACCACGCTAAGGTACCATGAGCTGTACTTACTGATCATGCTAAGGTACCATGAGTTGTACTTACTGATCACGCTAAGGTACCATGAGCTGTACTTACTGACCACACTAAGGTACCATGAGCTGTACTTACTGACCACGCTAAGGTACCATGAGCTGTACTTACTGACCACGCTAAGGTACCATGAGCTGTACTTACTGACCACGCTAAGGTACCATGAGCTGTACTTACTGACCACACTAAGTGTCATGAAATATTCTAATCCACATATATAAATTATTAGGTAAATATGAAGCCTAACAAATAAAATTAATAAAGAGAAGAGCAATGGTAAAATGACATTGCTGTCACAAGGAATGTACTCGAAATCCCCCTTGTTTTCTGCTTCGTCTGCAAATTGTAACGCTTTCACGTTGATAGTAAAAGCTTACTGTATTATACCCGCTTTCTTCAATGAAACGTGTGCTGTATTTCTTGGAAAAAACATTGAGAGACTGCGTAATGACCTAAATTAATCCTAACATTAATTATATTACGTTACCAAAACGAACGAACAGATGGACAAAAGGATAGCGAGAGGGGAGGGCTGAAAATCAGGAACGCATGCAACACGCGACGCGCGATATACCAATGCTGGCATCACGCGTGTAAGTCTACAAGCACTAACTTTTTCAGACGGACAGTGATAAAATACACTACCCTTTCCCAGAGTTAGGTTTATAAATCATAACAGACTCTTATTAGAAAAGATAACATTAGATGGGTTTACGGTTGAAAACATAACAGTACCCAGACAGCACATCTTCCAAACAGGAGGTAGTAGAAAATACATATTTTGAACGCAGCCACGTAGCTCTTTTAAAGTGGGAAAATTGGGTTCCTTAGGGCTTGCTGACAAATAATATGTAAAACGTTACGCCAATAGTCCAGGAATTAATAAATTATACCCAAAATAAAATAGTGAGGCTGCCTGACAGCATGAAATCATTTCTGCTCATAAAATTTTTTTATAACGTGTTTGAAAAAAACCTTACGTTACATAAATAGCCTACCATGTAAACTCCAAATTGATTGGAGCGCAACAAATGAAAGCCTAACCACGATTGGTCGGGCTATAAATACTATCTTGGTTGTTAGGGGAGACGGGAAAAGATAACATTTTTTCAAACACTTGTCGAAACGTGGCTCATTGGCCAGTCTCGCTGATATACACACTTGGGAGCGTTAGTTCGAGACCACTTGTTTAAAAAAAAACTTGATAAAGCATCAGTGCGTTGAAGCCAGCTCATATTTGTGTAAATAAAAGCCTGGAACATAAGCAGATAGGAATTTGTGCCAGTTTGTGCCAGAATTCATTGCTAATCAACGTATCTGTGTTATTCGTATGAATTGTGGTAAGCTTGAACCATTTAATATCTTTTAATGAAAATTGAATGTGAATTGTTGATTTATGCCTGTATATATATGTGTAGTTCAGTGGCAAACGTGAGGTAAAGCCTAAAATGCTCCAGCCTGAACAGAGGGTGTCGGAGAGAAGTAAAACGGCATGGAATGGCCAAACAGTACACTGACACCTGGATGATTGTCTAGAAAGAAATAATGCTGGAAGTGCAGAGGCGTAGTAACCATTAGGAAGGGTAATACTGGAATAAAGTATTTCAGATGAAGCTGACTGTTGGCCTAACGCTCTGAACGCAATGTTTGTGATGTATTGTGATCAGTGTAAAAAGAAAATATAAATTAGTTATGAAGTAGAAGGTACATCCTTCTTGATTTCAGGGACAGTGGTCTTGATGTACTGAGCAGTACCTGGGCAGAGATTTGCTGAATCCAGTGTCGGACAGCATACTCCTTGGTCCTTTTAGCTATCAGTGAGGTGTCTCCAGAGCCCAGAAGAGAATTCGAGCAGAGGAGTCCTCTCCTGCCGCCATCACTCAAGATAAGCAGAGTTGGCCAGCTGAGCTCAACATTATGTCCCCTCATCTTGAACTGACTTTTTAAAATTAACATTAAGAGGGGAATTTACTTGTCTTAAAATCAGGAACTGTGAACATCTCCAATACTGGTCCCTAAAGACAAACTATTGAAGTCATGATGACAAATACCAACAGAGCTTGAACAAAACAAAACCAGTATTACCTCATTTTACTACTACACAACTGACACACATAGAACATTTGTAATAATATATGTCACTACAATATTCATATTAAATACATTCTGTACATAACTTGTAATTTAAATTGATTGTGATTCCTGGTTCCCTTGTAGTTGAATCAGGACACATATTCATTCATGCCAGTAATGAATACATATTGTTATTTGAAAGTTTATCAGTGACTCTTTTAAGATATCTTTGTAGAGTGTTATATGTATGTGAGTGTCACAGTGTTGTCAAGAGTAGTGGATTAAATTAAATTGTTTATCTGTCTGTTGTTGTGACTTACACTTCCTCATACACATACCCTAGACACATAACGTAGCATCACACTATTCCAGAATAATTCTGACTGAGATATATAGATATGTGGTAGCAAGTAAGGTTATCTATAATACACTACTCTTAATAGATATAGATACCTTCACAGCTGATCTCAGTCAGTACACTAAGTTCCCTATAAGTATTTATAACATCCCACTTCACCACACTAAGGTACCATGAGCTGTACTTACTGACCACGCTAAGGTACCATGAGCTGTACTTACTGACCACGCTAAAGCACCATGAGCTGTACTTACTGACCATGCTAAGGCACCATGAGCTGTACTTACTGACCACACTAAGGTACCATGGGCTGTACTTACTGACCACGCTAAGGCACCATGAGCTGTACTTACTGACCACACTAAGGTACCATGAGCTGTACTTACTGACCACACTAAGGTACCATGGGCTGTACTTACTGACCACACTAAGGTACCATGGGCTGTACTTACTGACCACACTAAGGTACCATGAGCTGTACTTACTGACCAAGCTAAGGCACCATGAGCTGTAGATACAACAATTGTTATTGAATTATTATATTTACAGCTTACTGACCACGCTAAGGTACCATGAGCTGTACTTACTGACCACGCTAAAGCACCATGAGCTGTACTTACTGACCATGCTAAGGCACCATGAGCTGTACTTACTGACCACACTAAGGTACCATGGGCTGTACTTACTGACCACGCTAAGGCACCATGAGCTGTTCTTACTGACCACACTAAGGTACCATGAGCTGTACTTACTGACCACACTAAGGTACCATGGGCTGTACTTACTGACCACACTAAGGTACCATGGGCTGTACTTACTGACCACATTAAGGCACCATGAGCTGTACTTACTGACCACACTAAGGCACCATGAGCTGTAGATACAATAATTTTTATGCAGGGGTTCCCTGAGACTTGACAATTATTTCAAGGGTTCCTCCAGGACAAAATGGTTGAGAAAGGCTGGTCTAGAGAGTTTTATTTCTGACCTGTGTGGTCTGAGAGACAGCAGAAGAATAGGGATACTGTTTGCACAGGTATACCATGAGCAGCGACGAAGGTGAGCTCAAACAATCAAGCTGGCAATCCTGATATGTCAAATAAATTGCTTCCTGCATTAGGTCCACTTGCAGCGATGGGCCATGAGCTAAAACAAATGGAAGGAGAGAATAGGCAGTATTCTGTCAGACAGTGTCGTCTTCACGTTCTATATATGAGTGCATATTTTAAGGTTAAACTGTTGTATAAATTCCAGTACGTTTAAAAATCTTACATTTTTTTTATTTGAGTTCAAAGGTATAAAAGTTAAAGTTTAATATATGAGATATAAATATGAGTGTGCATGATTATATTAATTAACCTAAGAGACATATTATATAAATCTATAAGAATGACAAGCATATGTATTATAATTCTATGACAATAGTCGGCGTACATATTAAGAACTGTGTGAGAATGGTGCATTGATCTTAGCTAATTAAAAAAAAATTAGTGGCATATTTAATCTTGTTCTTACATTTTCTAATGTCTGATGTTTGTTATGTTTGAAGAAGTAACCAGTGTTTGTAGCAGTAACTAAGTAATCAGCGTGTGATTGTTTGAGAAATATGAATATTTCTTATGTTTGAAGTAGTAACCTAAAGTGTGATTGTATAAGATGTGATATGAATGTTTCCTATGATTAAAATTGTAACTCAGAGTGTGATTGCATAAGATATGAATGTTTCCGATGTTTGAAGTAGTAACTCTTCTTCTTCTGCGATCAGTTTCCTATGCTCAGCAATCTAAACAAGGAGATGAGTTGCCTCCATGAATCCAGTCGTCAGCAGGAGGTCCTCGTAGGAACTCAAAGTGTGATTGTATGAGAAGTGATATGAATATTTCCCATGTTTGAAGTAGTAACTCCGTGCGATTGTATGAGAAGTGATATGAATGTTTCCCATGATTAATTTTGTAGTAACTCAAGTGTGATTGTATGAGAAGTGATATGAATATTTCCTATGAATAAAATAGTAATGCAAAGTGTGATTCTATGCAAAGTGATATGAATGTTTCCTAAGATTAAAGTAGTAACTCAAATATGATTGTATGAGAAGTGATATGAATGTTTCCCATGATTAAAGTAGTAACCTAAAGGGTGATTGTATGAGATTTGATATGAACATTGTCTCTTACTGACTATGGAATCTACACAACAGATTTCTGGAGCAGACTTTGTGGAATGAAGATCTATAGTCGGGAAGGGCAGACGGCTGTTTTAGGCTATGATCACAACCAGGTATAGTCTTCTAGTTGTTAAGGGTTCTCAGATAATCAGACTGGTAATGTTTTCTGTTCTCTAAAGTTTTATTTATTTGCACTCCTGCTTTATAGATCCTAATATTATTGAGGTCAGTATTAACAGAAGCCTCCATCACATTATCTGTAATTAGATAAACATATGCAATAGCAAGCATAGGCCTGTGGAAGAGAAGAAGACCAGCACAGCTTGAAATGAAACAACTGCTACCTCCGGCATATGGTAAATGGTGACTGATATGAAATCGTGTATAGGACTGGCAACCTCATCATGTCAGATTAATTTCTACAGAAATCACCACTGCAAGAGCACATGGATACTTTAATACAGGCAAGGGGAGCCGCGCTGGTGTAATGGTTACAACGTTGTACTGGCGACCAGGTTTTCATGGTTCAAACCCGGGCGTCAGCGCTTGAAGGAGTGTCAACGACCGGGATTTTGACTGAATAATCTGAATGGCTCCTGCACATAAACCCTCTGTGGATGGGAAGGAGCGAGGCTCCTGATCGGGTTGGAAGGAAAGTCCACTGACCCCCCCCCAGCCTCGCAATAACATGTCATTGGGCCAAAAGGGCTGGAAAGCTCGAGTGCCGCTGGTTAGAAAAGAAAAAAAATACAGGCAAGGGGACCAGCTGCATTTGTGGCTTCATACTTTTGTGGGTCCTAGGGTTTATATTAAGCACCAAGGAATCTACACCCTACCAAAAATGTCTTAAAAGGCATCTCAGGATGGTTGTGCACGGAGACTGGCAACTTCATGCACAGAATAGTGCTTCATAAACTACAACTGCAAGAGCACATGAAGTGCACTGGTGGTTACAAGCTCCTCAGCAAGTGAAAAATTGTAGGCAAGAAGAAGGAAATTATTTACATTTAGGTCATACATGTACACTTGTGGATTGTCTGAAGAAGAGAAAGTATGTGTGTGTTAAACCTTGGCAGCAACATAGAGACAGTTGGAGGAACAGACATTCATATAAAAAATAAGAATACAAAATGCTAGTGGAGCTCTCATTGCATTGGGAAATATAACTCCAAACTAAATGAATCAAGTCCAACATAAAAATCAGAATCTTCAATTCAGATGCCAAGTCAGTCCTATAGTATTGCTGTAAAACATTAAGAACAACAAAGACACCAACCAAAAAGATATGTACATTCATAAATGGGTGCTCACGCAAAATAGAAGGATTGAAGTGGATGACAAGATCACTAATGTGGAACTGATGACAAGAACCAGACAAGCACCAGTGGAACAAGAGATGAGAAGAAGATGCTGGCGATGGATAGGACACACACTGAGGAAACCTGTTGATAGCATTACAAGGCAGTCCTTGTTCTGCCGGGGTAAGAGAGGTAGAGGGAAACTAAAGAAGACATGGAGAAGAGAACTGAAGACAAGCATAAAGGGGATAAAGAAGATATGGAAAGACCATGAGGTGATGGCACAGGACAAGAAGGCTCGGCATAAGTTTGTGGAAGGCCTATGCTTCTTGGGGAGCTGATGGATAATGATATGTGTTGACTGTTTTGCTCTTGATAATGGCTTAGTTATAAAGATTAAGCTCAATGTTTTACCCAGGATTGTGTGCATGGAAGCATATCTGGAGTCATCCTTATATGACCACCAGCTAAGCACAATGCTGTAGTATGCAAATTTGGAATTGAACCTCTGTCTGTGAGGCTAATTACACCCTCATTGACTCTTGAAATCATTCGCACACTTTCAGGGATTCCCCCTGTGGTGATACATGTCAAGAACCCAGCATTGTACATTAAGCCTGGATAAGTCACTTGAGCCCCGAGACTTAACTCTGTCTTCTACCCGGTTGGCTGCATGCAGGAGGATCTCACTGTGAACACATGATAGGCAGGGGGAGCTGAGAGGTGGTTCTATGTAGGACATGACAATTCCTTGGGAAAGCCCAGAACCAGATCACAGCATTTTAGCTCTGTATATTTGGAGAGCCCCCTTGGATGGTGGGGAATACACAGTATGTCACACACTTCTTACTCCTGCCCTGGGACCACATGTGATGATCTTTTAAATGCAAACCAAGCTGGAGAAACTGGAGTTCATGACTTAACTCAGCATGTTTCAGAATGGTAGAAAAGCCACAGGAAAAGCCTAGATCTACAGTGTAGATAATACCAAGGAGTCTTCAACTTGGTATTGACTGCAAAAGAGCAAGAAGCTCAACAGCCGTAGTTAAACAACAACAACCGAGGGCTGTGTCACTGTATTTGTGTGTTTATGTGTGTGAATATGTTTTCTCATTGTTGAACTTGGCTTCTTGGTAAATTAGAATTGCCTGTACAAGAAATAAATATATCACTATATGCATATGCCCTGTGTAGTTTCCAGCTGATCTCTGAAGAGACAACCAAAGAATAAGTCATTTTCACTCTCAGGCATGTCATACAAGGGGACTAATGTGAGGTTGTGCATAAAGGAAAGTCATATGTACCAAGACCTTAAAGACTTTCATAACTGGATTCTTAGGCAGAATAAAGGGAGTAAAATGGAATGACAAGATCACCAGTATCAGCCTGATAGAGAGAACCAGACAGATACCAGTAGAACAAGATGTGAGAGAAAGAAGCTGGTGTTGGATAGGTCACACACAGAGAAAACCACCTGATTACATTAGAAGATTTGGAATCCACAGGGTAAAAGAAATAGAGGTTGATAAAGAACCATGTGGAGAAGAGAATTGGAGAAGACTTTGAATAGATGGCACAGGACAGGAAGGCTAAGAGTCAATTTGTTGTAGGCCTTTGTACCTTAGGGAGTCAAAGGATAATGATTATGTATATATCTGTATGCAAGTGTAGGAAGGCTGTTTCACTTTTGACCCACACCCTGCACTTGGTTGTGATGACTGTGCAGCTGAAAAGACCTTCATTGTTTGCTTTGTTCTGTAGCCTAGGCCTTTCCTGTTGTACCACTTTCCTTGAGTATTTTATTTTTTTCCATGTTTAACTGTCTTGTGCCAACAAGTTGTCGCAGCATATTTTCCTTTTTAAAAGCACTCTGTATGACGTCATCGGCGGTTTGTATAATAACCTCAATGCAGTTTCACCAAAAAGGGGTTTCGGGTTTTGCTAAAAAAAAGTAGCTGCCGTTGCTGGGGGACGCGCTTAGTATCAAGAGAAGAAAAAATGAGGCGGCTTTCCTTACCTTGATGGTGTCGGTCACTGAACAACAAAATTATTGGTTCCGATTTTTCACCAAGAAGGGGCGTTTTATAAGAAACCACCTTACATCAAGGGGAGTCTCAAAATCTATGGCAGACTCAGGAAACGTGCTGATTTTATAGCCAATCATCTTGATTAAAAACAGTTTTTATATTCTGCCAGTAAGTATGGAAGGCTAACTTCCAGCCCATATACTTTTGGGCATTGTATTTTTAGACAATTAACTCTTGGTAGATATTGTCAGGTATGATTCCGGACCTATTTCGACGAATTGACAAGACAAAAAGAGATCGATATGACAAAATAGGGACAAAAGGGCAGCAAATACCTCGATTGATATAAATCGCCACAACATGGCAGAACAAACGAAACTCCCCATCATTCACCGTACGACATGTTTCCATAAAGGATGAATTTTGTATAAAAAGAAGAAAGGCAACTAACAAGGGACATATTCACCCGAAATAAAAGTCAAGCGCTGTCAGTCTTGCGTTGAAGAACAACTTCATTATTTTTGTTCAATTGGTTGACTTTTGATCGTTGATTTGCTTTTTTTCTCGATCCACGTTGTTAAATGAAAACTGTTTGACTACCATGTTGATTACTACACTACTGTCCCTACAAGAATTAACTGAATTACTGATTACTAGAAACCACGAAAGATGCAAAAAAGGTTCAGGTTCTGCTAACCAGTTTATATATTGAAAAAACTACGCACGACGCTACCTTAGAAACATTTTGGTAAAACGACACACCACTATGTACGACGTCCCCGAACACAGTGAGAAGCGTGATTCGGTAATGAAGGCTCAGCGGCCTTGGCATCTGTGAACACACACATACCATCTAGGTGTTAACACAGCGAACTGCCACAAAGTGTATCTCTGCAGATGTATTTCCTATCCCTTGTCCATTTCTGAATATTGACTGCCCATGCTATATTCCTTTTTCTTGTTTAAGGGGCTGTTCTTTTAAAATTGGACTATTAATATTTTCATGGCACACTGCTGTGTCATTTAAATTTTATAATTTACATTTGTTGCAACAGGAGATTGCCTAATATTTCTTTAATTATGTTTCCAGTGCAAGCTGGAGCTGGTTGATATAGGAGAAAAGGTGGATCATGCTACAGCATTTGGGAGAATAGCTTTTGCTTGCCCAAGTGCAGAAGTAGGTGGAGCTATTTGTAATAGTGAAACTTGTCATGTTTTATATTTTGTAATGATACATTTAGTTCAGATACTTGCTGTAGGAACGTCTGATTATTGTGGCTTCCGGAATTGAAACCTAGGTGGCATCACGCTCCAGTCTACACAGTTGTAAATGGGTACCCTTGAGTTAGGGAGGGCAATGGTAGCAAGAAAGGGAACTTGTCACTCTTCCCTATAAAGCTGGATCTAGTATAGTGCAGTATTTAACACTTCACTTCCCTATGGCAGTATTTAACACTTCACTTCCCTATGGCAGTATTTAACACTTCACTTCCCTATAGCAGTATTTAACACTTCACTTCCCTATGGCAGTATCTGCTGTCAGACTACCTTTATCTTTTAACTTTTACTGTAGTTCAAGATGGAGACTCAAGTCCAACATGAAAATAAGAATCTTCAACAAAATAATAATCTTCAACATCCAAATGAACATCAGAAATGAAAACTGATGTTACAGACTTTCAAAAATGGGTGTATGTGTAGAACAGACTCATTCAAATGTTATGACAAGATAGGCAATGAGGAACTGATGGAAAGATTCGTGCAACTACCAGGGAAACAAGAGTTGAGCACATAACGCTGGCATTGGATAGGACACATATTGATGACACCAGCTGATAGCATTACAAGACAGTCCTTGTTGCTGAATACCCAGTGTAAGAGAAATAGAGGAAGACCAAAAATGCTCATGCAGAACGGATTTGGAGATGGACATGAAAGAGTTTTAAAAAGACATGGAAAAGTCTTGATAGGATGGCACAGGACAGGAAGACTTGGCATGAATTTATTGAAGGCCTGTGCTTTCACAGGATGCTGAAGGGTTCTCACATTACACTGTCTAGAACAAGATGTTATAATCTTATATTAACATATTGATTATGTTTGTTGTAGAAGGGTTCCTCTGAAGGGTTCTCACATTACACTGTCTAGAACAAGATGTTATAATCTTATATTAACATATTGGTTATGTTTGTTGTAGAAGGGTTCCTCTGAAGGGTTCTCATATTGTACCGTCTAGAACAAGCTGTTATAATCTTATATTAACGCACTGATTATGTTTGTTGTAGAACGGTTCTTATATTGTACTGTGGAGAACAAGCTGATATAATCTATTATTTCTAAACACGTTGATTATGTTATTCATGGAAGGGCAGCTCTGAAGGGTTGTTCATATAATATCCAGAATGAGTGATATGATCTTCAGTTTGGAAACATTGAATTATTTATTCGTGGCCACTTAGCATTGTCTTTATTTAGTAGCTCAACTTCTCCTGACAGTTGCTGCACTGGAAGATCAAAAGATGAAGTCAGAAAACCAGACAGTGCTCACTCCCCTGGTTAGTCTGGACACACCTGGGAAGGCAACGGTTCAGGTTGTCATCCTAGCAGATCCTGTAAGTGACTACGTCATTTTAAAAAATCTAATCAACGGTAGAGGGTCTTATACTTGTTGGGTTCACACCACTCTTCAATCTTTAAAAGTGTTTATGTACTGCTTTAGGGAAACCATATAAATACTATGTTATTGTAAGAAAATGAAGAATTATGATAAATTAAAATCTTTTTATAAATAGTGAATTTCTGAGAAAATACATCATTAGCAGTGAATAATTGTTATAGATAATTTAAATGAAAGAAAAAAGAGGTAAGTGGTAATATTTAAGATTGCTTTTAAACATTTACAGAACAAAATTTGTAGTTTAGTCATTTATTAAGAAGGTGTGCTTATTTGTCAAGTATAAGACCCACCCTCTAACATAAATCAGCAAGAACCATTCTAGGGTACCCTGCCACATTTTGGGAACCGCTGATAAAATGTTTATTCAGTATTAGTTTACTTTTACAAATGACCTGGCAGGTGTGGCTTATTTTGCTTTAGCCTTTCAGTTATTCATTAATATCCCCTCACCTGTCCATTATGTGATCCTCCTGCATGTAGTCAGCCAGATAAATGCCACATCTCTAAAACTGGTGGCTTCAGTGATTCCCCATAAGCTTGATATGGCAATGATGGGTTCTCAGGGGATGTTTCACCCACAGTGGGAAGAGCTGATATTTGGGCTGCTAGAATCTGTTGCAGCCAGTCAATCCCTGAAGCATTCGCCAGGCAGCTTGTAGGTTGCTTGCTTCCAGGATGAACTGCGCAAGTAATGTGAATTCCTTTGCGTCCCCACCTCACGACTAGGCTTATGGTTGAGAACTAGTGCTCTGGAACATTATTGACACATAATCTCTTATATTGTTTGACCTTTTCCTCCCTGTCTTTCCATGCTCATTATTATTCCTTGCAATGGGGTACCTTATCATTAGTTTCTTGATTATCCTGTTATGGATACTTTCCCCATGCTCTGTCTTTCTTGTTTTTTCTTGGGATACTTTCCCATACTATGTCGTCCTTGATTGTTCCCTCATGGGATACTTTCCCATGATTCTCATGATTATTCCTTCATTTGATATTGTCCCATGTTTCTCTTGATTATTACTGTTATGGGATGCATTTCCGGGCTTCTCTTGATTATTTCTTTCTTGGGATACCTCCCCTGTTTTTCCTGTTCTCGCTTATTCCTTTCATATGATATTCTTCGTCTAGTAGCCATGAAAGCTAGTGCAGGTAAATGTGTTCTGTCCCGTCTTCCAGTCCCTGGAACTGTTTCTCAATTTTTTTGTTGAATTTCTTCCATGCCATATTGTTAAACTGTCCAGTATCTTTTCTATTTGCTATCCTTTACCTCCTTTTCTGTTAAATTTTCCTGTTGCCATACATTTTTTCTATAAATTCTTTACTCTTCACATGTCCAGCAAGTGGGCTGCTTCTTTCTGATGTCTGTTCTTGTTGTTCATCTGAGCGTGTCGCTCTTTCACAACTAATGCCAAAAAGTTGATTTTCTTGACATTATCGACAATGTAGATCTAGGGTTGTCCTGTGGCATTTCAACCATTCCACAGCTTGTTGAATTGGAGTCTTGGGTTTCAGTTCTTTCAAGCAATTAAATCCTGACTTTGCATGCATTTAAAGAATTCTCACTTACTTACTTAGTCATTCCCCTTCTACCGTGAGATGTAGAGGTTTGGAAGAGAGAGCGCCAGACTATCCTATCGTGGTATCGGCTGTCTTCCTCCTGGCCTGGTTCCATTCTAGTCCTCGGTCCTTCAAAGATTGTCTAATGTTGTCCTCCCAGCATACTCTGGGTCGTTGTGATGCTGCACTGTAATTCTGTCCTTCAACCGGCCCGATTCTGTGGTTTTATTTTGAATTTTCATCATTTTTTTTCTTCTCAGTTGTATATATATCGTGTTTGGTATTTTTTTAGTAGATAAATTAAATGGGGTCGTTTTATGATGGTAGGTTTATTTTACACTCGACCAGTTTTTCTTCTGATTTTCCGTGATTTTTCGTGTTTACGGAAATCGCTATTTTTCGGGCACTCCTGTATGACGCGTCAGAAACGCACGTGGATGTGACGCAATTTTTGGACACGCGGTCGCGTTGTTCTCAAAATCGATTTGCGTAGGCCGCTAGTTATATTTTTCTAGCGTTTCCATTGGCCGAGTACGTAGTTTATCAGATCAGCGGGGGTGGCCCCGGTGTGTATATTTTACACTCGACCAGTTTTTCTTCTGATTTTCTGCGATTTTTTGTGTTTACGGAAATCGCTATTTTTCGGGCACTCCTGTATGACGCGTTGTTCTCAAAATCGATTTGCGTAGGCCGCTAGTTATATTTTTCTAGCGTTTCCATTGGCCGAGTACGTAGTTTATCAGATCAGCGGGGGTGGCCCCGGTGTGTATAAATAGCCAGTTAAACGGCGGCCAAGTTCTCTATTGTAAGAAATAATTGCCTGCCGGATGACTGCGTATTTATCATCTCCATTGCGGGGAAAAACAGCGATAATCGGTATGTAGTAGCTTTATTATCGTTTTACTTATTAGAGGGTTCTTTGAGAAATTCGCCCATAGTTAATTTCTTCGGGGACATTAACTTTTAAGTTTTAAAAACGATAGTGCCATCCATTATCATTTTTGAAGAACGACGTAAATGTAACAGTGTGCTTATTCTTTCTATGATTTTGGCAATAGATAGGAACGTGTGAAGTATAAGCTACACGTGTGCTCATAGTTGTAGAATGTTATGTAAAACCACCATTTATTCCTGTGTATTTATAAATGTAATTTTATTGGGAATCGATTGTGTGTGAAGAGACACGTGGGTAGGAATATTTTATGTATCGTTTTTTTCAGAACGAGAGAAGGGGAGTAGGAGGAGTGAGATTTAAGTGCCACGTGGGTAATATTATTGTATGTATTGTTGTACATGACGAGTGAAGTACTGAGTAAGGGAGTTATAAAGATTAATGGGTTAGAGATGCATTATGTTGGGATGGTTGTACAATAGACGCATTTTCTTTTAATTTCAGCGAGTCACGGCGAAACAGTGGGGAGCATAATTTTGTCAAATAAAATTATCCACGGCAAAAAGTCATATCTCAGGGTCAGAGTACTCGAGTTATCGTCAGGAGCAAAAGAAGATAACCTAAACGGTCTCTTGCAGTGAAGTTCAATTCTTCAGCGAGACTGGTTTCAATTGCGTACAGCCGGAAATCAAGGCTGTGTTTTTCCTCTAACTCCGGAGCGGGTTAAAAGAGGGAAGCTATTCAGCAGCAGAGAAGTTTGTCGACAGTTAATCAAGTACCTCATGCTTGACGCCAGAACTTCATCATCATCACCCATTTCAGGAACAGGTGACAGGGTTACCATACCTGGGTCTTGAAAGTAACGAGAGAAGAGCGTAACGGAGACGCCGCATCATCAGTCGTCGAGTGTTGGAGAGACACTGAGACCAAGAGAGAGAGATAGAGAGAAGGAGGGAGAAAATAGACAGGACCAGTAGGGTCTGTTCAGTGTCCACTCGAAGGATAGACACTGAGCCATTGTGTTACTCCAAGTCTATTATTTTAGCATCTCCAGTGGTGTTAGTTAGCGGCGCATATCGCCTACCAAGTTGGAAGCTGTGTAGACGGTTCGTTGAGGAAGAGTCAACCGGACTGAGACAGTAGCAATCTTAGTGGTATTAGAGAGTGGAGGCTAAAGTGACAGCCCCCACAATAGTAGAGTTATTTAAATCACTAATCATTTTATTGTTCCTCAGCAGGGTGACAGAAAGAGTGAATGTGATGTGGGGTTTTTTTTTTTCTAGTGTCTATCAATGTACTTGTTACCTTGTTTTTTCCAGGCCGTGCAACAGTGCACGCTAATTTTTTTTTGTAATTTATGTATGATGAACTTTAATGATTTCTGTGTGTAAATAAATTTATCTATAATATATTTACTGGATCAGCTTCTACTCTTTACTATACTTACTTTATGTTGTCTGTATAGTGGTGTCTGTGGTCGTTTTATACACCTTATCTCCTTGTATTTAAAAGTAGTCAGAGGAGGGTGAGATTATAGCCATTTTGAAGTCACGAAGCGGCAAGGGGAAAATCAAATCCTGGTTCTATCCCTTGAGCCAATAGTCTCATCTGTCCACAGGCATGTCATTTTTCATCTAAATTCTATTTCCTCAGACTTTCTCATACTAGGGTCTTGCTTTCATTCAGGCAAACTCTATAAACTTTAAAACCACTTCGTGACAGTCATCCTGGGGGTCTGGATCCCTGGCTCTTTGTTTCACATGCTTGTCGTGGTAGCCGATGTTCTCCCATTCTGCAGACATGGCCAAACCATCTTAGTTGGGACTGTTCTACCTGGGTCTGCAGGGGGTGAGATTTTAGGCCTTGATGTATCGTCTGGTTGCGGACCATGTCTCTTCTTGTTACTTCAACCACCTTCCTCAGATACCTCGTTTCTGAGGTTTGGATCTGGCTTTTGTGGGTTGTAGTCATTGCCCATGACTCGCAAGAATTCTCAGACCTAGTTTTAAGCTAGCAGAGGAAGAGCGCTAGGGGCAGTTTATTGTGTATTCCCCGCCATCCAATGGGCTGTTCAAATATGAGGGGCTAAAATACTGTGCTCTTGTTCTGGACTCTCTCAAGGAATCATGACATCCTGTACAGAGCCACTTCCCAGCTCACCTCACCTGTCACATGTCCGTTGTGGGATCGATCCTCCTTCATGCAGTTGACCAAGTAAAAGCTGGAGTTAAGTCTGGAGCTCAAGAGATTTTCCCAAGCGTTATGTACAATGCTGAGTTCTCAGCATGTTGCATCCCAGTGGGAAATATTGTGTTGGGCTGCTCTAGTCCAGCAAATCAATCCCTGAACATTGGTCAAGCAACTTGAGAACTCAGATGTTGACTGTTTCCAGGATGCACTGATTCCAGAACAAGGACTTCCTTGTAATGCTATCAACAGGTCTCCTCAACATGTGTCCTATCCATCGCCAGCATCTTCTTCTCAACTCTTGTTCCACTGGCACTTGTCTGGTTCTTGTCATCAATTCCACATTTTTGACTTTGTCATACCATTTCAGTCCTTCTATTCTACGCAAGCACCCGTTTATAAAAGTCTGTAGCTTTTTAGTTGTTGTTTTTGTTGCTCTCCATGTCTCAGAGCCATACAATAGGACTGACTTGACATTTGAGTTGAAGATTCTTATTTTCGTGTTGGACTTGATTTCTGTTGTTCTCCATATGTTTCCCAATGCAATGAAAGCTCCTCTTGCTTTTTTGTATTCTTATTGTGATATCGTTGTCTGTCCCTCCAACTCTGTCTATATTACTGCCAAGATATGTGTATGTGGCGTAGCGTAGGAAGGATAAGAAACTTATAGTAGTTTAGAAAAAAATAGATATAAATGAAGTGAAGTTTTGCTTGGATCACCCAGGGGAAGATTTGGCTCAAGAAGTCCTGTTGGGTTTCTCCGCTGGCTGAAGGGAGACAAAGAGTGTAAATTCTCCTAACTAGACAAGGTCTGGAAAAGTTTGTTAGGAGATATTTGGTCTCTCGCTACTGTAGTCCCCTTCTCAGTTATCTTACTTACTTACTTAGTCGTTCCCCTTCTACCGTGAAGTGTAGAGGTTTGGAAGAGAGAGCGCCAGACCATTCTATCAGCTGTCTTCTTCCTGGCCTGGTTCCATTCTAGTCCTCGGTCCTTCAAAGATTGTCTAATGTTGTCCTCCCAGCGAACTCTGGGTCGTCCTGGAGGTCTGGATCCCTGGCTCTTTGTTTCCCATGCTTGTCGTGGTAGCCGATCTTCTCCCATTCTGCAGACATGGCCAAACCATCTTAGTTGGGACTGTTCTATTTGGGTCTGCAGCGGATGGGATTTCAGGCCTTGACGTATCGTCTGGTTGCGGACCATGTCTCTTCTTGTTACTTCAACCACTTTCCTCAGATACCTCATTTCTGAGGTTTGGATCTGGCTTTTGTGGGTTGTAGTCATTGCCCACGACTCGCATCCATATGTCAAAACTGGGACATAGGTGGAGCGGTATACAGCCATCTTCGTTTTCTTACCAACCTCTTTCTTGCTGAGGAATCCACGATTTATGGCCTGAAAAAGTCTCCCAGCCGCTGCTTTTCGAGTGGCCAACTCTTCTTTGATGCCTCCCTTTCGGTCTATAATAGCTCCGAGATATTTAAAGTGGTCGACCTGCTCCAGGACCTGTTCTCCCAACTTAATCTGATGTTTTCTTTCTTCTCGTGATATCACCATGGATTTTGTTTTAGAGCTGCTTATGACCATCCCTCTCTTCTCCAGCTCTTCCTTCCAGACTTGCAGGTTGGATTGGAGATGTGCCTCTGATTTAGCAATCAGGGCAACATCATCAGCAAATGCCAGCTCCGAAATATAGACCTGTCTCATCTTCCAGTACCCCACTGAATACTTTCTTGTTCTCTCCTTACATGCCTTGATGACATCGTCCATGAGGAGTATGAAAAGATAAGGTGACAGGATATCACCTTGTCTTACACCAGTGGTGGTCCTGAACTCTTCTGACTTATGGTTTGCTGTCCTCACATAATTTCTGCAAGACTTGTAGAAGCTCTGTATAGCATGAATCAGAGGTGCTGGAATATTCTTCCTTGCCAAACAGTCCCAAAGTTTGCTCCAGGGGACTCTGTCAAACGCCTTTTCCAGATCTATGAAACAAAGATGGATCTCACTCTTATACTCAAGGGCCTTTTCACTCAGCTGTCTGAGTGTGAAGATTAGGTCTTGAGTACTTCGGTTTGCTCGGAATCCGCACTGGACCTCATCCAATTGTGGCTCAGCTAGGCGTCGGAGTCTCTGCTCTAGGATTCTAGAGTAGATTTTACCAGGGACACTGAGAAGGGATATGCCTCTATGGTTTCCACATTGTCGATTGTCACCCTTTTTGAAAATTGGTGTTATGATGGCAATCTCCCAATCCTTTGGTATGGTCTTGTTGCACCATGCTGCCTGTAGGACCTTTAAGAGTAATAGGTCGCCTGATGCTCCCATGTACTTAACCATTTCTGGTGTTATACCATCATGCCCTGCTGCTTTGCCCATCTTGATTTTCTCTAGTGCTGCCCTCAGTTCTTCCATCTTTATGTCATCTTCACCATCATTGGTTTTCTCTTCTGTGCTAGTGGTTATCATTTCTGTTGCTTCACCATGCTCACCATCCAGGAGTTCTGAGAAATATTCTTTCCATCTTTCCATTACTTCCTTCGTATTATTATCCTTAATTATTACTGGGATTGTGATATATTATATTTTACGAGCCCCCCCCCCCTCCCTTATAAAGAAGGATAAACATCAGACAATATGTAACATCTAATAGAATGAACAAGGCATGGGGTACAATATATACACCCAATTGGTTTAATAAAATTAAAATGAACTGATGATGAATTATGGTATTGTTAATGGAAATTGTGTGTATGCTGTATGTGATAAGTCTTACAATTCAAGTGTTTTCATCATCTACTGGCTAGTGCGAATACATTGATATGGTGAGTTCCCTTTGAAACAGGGAACTTAGCTTTTCAGCCCCTGGTTGATAGTGAAGCGTGGTTGGTTGACCTGTCTCCTTATGACGTTGCATCGGGTGGGTCTCTAATGGTTTGGATCTGCCTTCACTGCGCTCGACTCTGTATTCTTCATCTGAGATTGGAATGTCGTGCAAGGCTCCCCCATAGACTACTCAGAGATTGGACTCTAATCAGCAATTTAGAAACGTGGCTTTACAGTGCTTTAACGCGTGAATTAGTAGCGGTCTTCGATTAGGTCTGGCCCCTTTGGCTCCCTGGATGCAAATAATTTCGCTTCGCTGGGCGCAAACTTTTAGCTCATTATTTCCGCTGGGGCACATGACTTTGGCGTCCGATAGTCGCTCCAATCAATAATGTTAAGTCACGTGAGGGGTTTCCTAGAGTGGGTTTAGACTGGTTCTAGCTGAGTCTAAAATAGTCTGCCCTAATTCATTGGTCGAGCCGCTAGGCAAGTTCTACCCGGTTTCAGGCCACTGAGGTAGGTTTAAGAATGATGTTGTTAATCTAATAATAGTACTAGACGCTAGAATATGGAAAAACGAGGAGAAAATTTTCCGCGAATTTTACCAGCTTTTTGATCATGCATGGAAAATGTAAAAAATGGTGTCTTGTAAATTAAATGAAGGGAAGATTGGGCCGGTCGTCACAATGTACAATTCTACATCCTTTAATGGTGTTTCTTCAAGTTCAACCTTGTTATCATTTCTTGCATTTATTCTCATAATCTTTGTCTTTTCTCTGTATATTTTCAGACCCACTTGTTGTGACCTCTCATTGAGAATTTTAATTTTTTCTTGCATCTGATTATTTTTATGGGACAGAAGAGCCAAGTCATCTGCAAAATCCAGATCATCAAGCTGTTTAGTCAGATTCAACTGGATTCCATTTTTGTTGTGTGATGTAGATGTTTTCATAACTAAATCTATTGCTAGTAAGAAAAGAAATGGAGACAAGAGGCATCCCTGTCTCACTCCCGTTCTAATCCTAAACGATTCTGTAAGTTGTCCTTCATGAAGAACTCTGCGTGTCATGTCTTCATAGGTCTTCCTTATTAAGTTAATGATCTTCATGGGAACTCCATAATGCCTCATCTATTTCCAAAGTGATTCTCTGTCTACACTGTCAAATGCCTTTTCATAGTCCATGAATCCGATATATAGTGGTGAATTCCATTCCAGACTTTGTTTAACTATTATTCTCAATGTGGCTATTTGGTCTGTACAGGATCTGTTTTGTCGACAACCTGCTGGTTCATGTCTCAGTTGATTGTCTATGGACTCTTAATCTCTCAAGGATGATTCTGTTTAATATTCTGTTTAATTCATTTCCTGGCACTGATGGTAACATTATTCCTCAATAATTTGTATTCACTGATTACATAAATATTACTCCCAGGATGGACATGAAATCTGTTTTGTGGGGGCTGAGGCTTTTAAAGAACTATCTCAAGTGGACCCGACAGCTGATAGTCTACTAAACCAGGTCAGAAATTTTGCATCACGTGATCTTTGTTGGATACCTCATTTCAGTCGAACATAACATAAGATATTTGTTTTATACCTTCCTTACAGTTACAGATGACATAAGATCCTTGTTATATGTCTTCCTTACAGTTACAAATACCATTAATATATTTCTTGCATATCTCCTTTGCAACTTCACATATCATTATCTATTGGTTGTACAGTTACATATAAGATACTGCTTGCATACCATTACAACTACTCACTCCATCAGATATTTGTTGTGTGCTTTCCTTACAGTTACAGATAACATAAAATATTTCTTGTATGCTTTCCTTACAGTTACAAATAACATAAGATATTTCTTGTGTACCTTCTTTACAACTTCACATACCATAAGATACCTGTTGTCTGCTTTCCTTGCAGTCACACAAAAGATTGACAGTTAGATAAGAGAGATTCATATTATCATTTGGGCATGACATTTCTGAAATGCTTGTCATAATGTATCTGTTATTGTTTCTAATTTTCCAGGCCATAGCTGCAGACAGAAGTGATGAATGGTTTGCAAAGAAAGGGAAATTGAAAGAGGTGGCATAGGAGAAATGGCTCTTTTCACCTAAAGCTCCACATCAGTAATGTTTCTGTCTGCTGGAATGTTGTGGTTTTTATATTTTCCAGCATTAAAAACTTCCTGAAGAAATATGATGAGAAACAAAATATAAGTTGATCAAGACATTTTGTGAGATTGAATCCTGACCACCTAGTCGTATGGGTATATCTTTGAAATGAAAGAGACCTGGTGTAGAGATGGCCTCAGAGATTGATAGGGTGAAAACATCTGGAAGAAATGTAACATGACAGCATGCCAGGCCGTAGAACATGCACTGGATTGGAAATGCATACAAACCTGCATGCGACACTTCACAGCATAAACAAAAGAAGAAAGAAGACTAATAAAACAACTAATGTAGTTTAAAATGCATGCAAAATTGGGGAAGAGACATGACAAAACCTGTAAAAATAAAAAATTGTTTTTCATTTCTGTTCCCAAAAATGAGACAAGACAATCACATGGAGATGAATGTAATGTTTTTTATTCCACAGAATAACCAACACACATTTAGTTATAGCTGATGATAATTTGTCAGGAACGCCAACGTTGTTTGTTTTTATGGTGAGGGTAAAGATTATGTTTACACCTTTGGATTCCTTTAAACCAGTGCTTCTTAACCAGGAATGCATGCACTCCTGGGGGTGCGAGACGTGCCAGATGTTTTACATCGCGTATAATCATAAACAAAACTCAAATGTATTTGTACATGATAGAACATTAACAACGTGAATTAGATACCAAACCTTAGTCACATTCTGTAAATAACATTTTCTCAAAACATATCCCTTTTAAGCATTTCTGGAATCTTTTGAAAGCTAGAAGATAAAGGGGTGCGAGGCTTCTTAAGATGCTGTGAAGGGGTGCACGGCTTCTTAAGATGCTGTAAAAGGGTGTAAGGCTTCTTCAGATGCTGTAAAGGGGTGTGAGGCTTCTTAAGATGCTGTAAAGGGGTGCAGGATCTCTAAAAGATTAAGAAACACTGCTTTAAATGATAGAAATGAGTGAAGTTATTTTGGCTGTTCAGACATTTTTGTCTTGTCAGTATCACCCTGTATGTGGTGTTGACTTTATTCATCTATAAATTTGAACCATGTTCTTAGCTCAGAAATATGTTTCAGTCAGGTAGTGGCCATTATTCACATTCATAGTTCATGTTATTTTGTAGCACAGCAGATGGACTAGTTTTCTTCTTCGGGATTCTGAAATATTGAGGTTCCATTCTCAAATAAAGAAGCCTTTCTGCTTTCTTCTTTTTTTTTGTCCTCTGTTTAAGCTTTTTCAGTTCTGTAAGGCCGTGTTTTAAACTGTCTGCTTCGTGGTTATCCTTCCTTGTTGGTTACCTTCTGCCACTTTTATGTGGTACTTTTTTTTCTTTAGATTTTCTATTTCAAATTTCTATTGCAAAAGGAAGAATCCCTATAAGTGGGAAGATGCCGTCAAAGGATAAACTGGAAAGAGTCTATCAGAGTGCACCGTCAAGACATGAAACAGAAGATGTTGGAGATTACTACAGCTGACCTTCAATTTGGAATTGGCAGCTGGTGATGATTATTTCATATTCTTTTATAATGGTCAAACATTCTGTGCGTGTATTTAGCTTGCATGTTTTTAATTAACTGAGGTTAGAATATTGTTCATCTATGACTAAATATTCATTGAGACAATCTCAGGGGAATGAATGCACACACATATTAATCATCTTTGCCTTTTAGCTCCCTGTGAAGTACAGGTCTTGAGTGATCTGTTCAACCTTTAATGTCTTTTTTTTGTCCTTCTTGTGCCTGTTTCCTGTAGTCTTGTCTTGATATTTGAGATCTTTCTCTGTGTCTTCTGCTCTTGAGATTCCACAATAAATAATATCGTCTGATGCTAGGAAATGGCTTTGTGTGTATCCTATCCACTGCAACTATCCTTTTCTCACCTTTTCTTCTTCGTACACTCTCAGACGTCCACTTGAATGTTCTCAAAGAAAGCAGTAGTCAGTTTGAGGCTATTTAAATCCCATAAAGCTTTTCCACGAAAGGAGCTGGCGTCAGCCATATGCGCTTTCTCTGTACCACATATAAGGGGCAACTTTATCAGTGCCACAGTTACACTGATCGGTAGTTCCTATCTTTAGCTTGCTGAATAGATGGTATCTCAATCTGTTGTGGCCAGTGTGGAGTCCTAACGCCCAAGACAAGGGGAGCAACTCCATTTTCTAACACAGTGACCGTCTAAAGAAATTCATTTTTTAAAAAGTAACAGATAAAATTATGCTTATTAATTTTAAATACACAGAATTGAATCATGTACTATCTGTAGTATTCTTAATAACTGTATATATTAGTATTATGCAATGACAGTTTCATTAATGTGGTGACAAACTTTTTATTTTTAACGCTTGTTGTGATAATTCATTACCACCAAGGATATAAACATTCATTTTTATTAACAAAACGTAACTGCTGATGATAGTTCATTGCAATGAATTCAGCACACTGGTCAGTTATAAACAGTCTCTGCAGAATGCCCAGAAGATGTGTTTGGTTAGTTCTATGAGAAAACAAAACATTGTTTTTTTTCGCATATGCATTCCCGTAAGTTGTTGTTTACTGCTGCCTTTTCCTTGTTTGTATTGAACCCATTTATTAAAATTCTTCACTCATAAAAAAACTGAAGTAATCATAAGAGGCAGCATCTAGATCTAGATTGTGTTTAGGTCCAGGGTTTCCGACAGTCACAAATTTCAACTGAAGTGTTCTTTGTTGACAAGTCTCTTTTGTTTGATCTGTTGTTAGTATGTTTACTACTTTCACCAGATTCAGTTTCGTCGTCAGTGTCGCTGGCATGTGTCTAAATTGGGTTACTTTTGTATTCAATGTCCACATCTGATTCGGTGGCATCCTCATCATTTCGATCACATAGAACGTCATCTCTCAGCTTCCGAAGCAAAGATTCCACTGCCCCCACAGCCACGGCTTTAAAGAAATCTAAATATCGATCGATTTCGAAAATAATTTAAGAAAACTGAAGCTTCACTTGTTGCCAGAAATCTCCGTATAACTCAGGTCTTGTTAGTAGTGAAATCTCATTTGACAGTCTACAAAATGTTCAGTGTCAAGGTTGGTTTCTTTGAATTCTCACAGAATGTAATCATGTACAACAACAACAAAAATGTTGCTTGTAGATTTTACAGATTTTTATAAAAATCATGTTTGGGCATTCTGCTTATTTTTTTCTCTCCCAAGAAGTTCATGTCTAGCAATTTTGCTGCAGTTTGAAACATTTATTGTTCATGAGTTTTGGTACATCAGTCTTGTTTTTTTCTTTCTCTTACTATAAAACTTCAAATATTTTAGTTTGTGTTAAACTGTGCTACTACAATTTTTTATGCAACATTATCATTGTTAAATGTTCAACCAGCAGCAATTTTATTGTTGTTGAAAATTAAGGTGCTTTGACTCCAGGCCAATGCTCTGAGCATTGCAAAATTCAGCGCGCCATGCCAGAGCAACGCTCAGAGCGTGGTTTTTAGTTTATCACGAATAAACCCTAAAAATCGTCCATTTAATGCAGTTCATATTTTAAAACTCGTAGAATGACTTCCACTACTATTTAAACAACTAATTTGACTGTAGTTAAGCAGCAGTGCGTGTTTTGATGTTATTATCACAATTTTTTTGATGATTCGCGTGTTTGCATATTTCGTTGTTATTGCTAGAGAAATATGTCATGCTTTATATTTACATTTTCTAAGTCTCCTAAGCAAATAATTGTGTCAAACTACTTTGAAACATTGCTGACATTGATGATGATTGTTTGGTAGTCACAGTTTGTTGTCAAAATATGGAATCTGTATAGAAAAGCTAGACACACTAGATTTAGTTGATGAGTGGGCGGAGTCATATTCTGGCCGATCAAAAAGCAACAAAACTAGACCTACCGTAACATCTAATCACTAGTTCTTGGTAGAAGATGAAGCTAGGGATACTATTAAAACATTAAACAAGAGTAAAAAAAGTGTTTATATGACGTTATTCTTCTTTATTTGTTTGAAAATTACGTAATGCACGATTGCATAATTTATTTTTTTCTTACAAGGGACCACAGAAAAACTGTTTTTTTTTTATTTTGTATATGGATTAACTTGACGTTTGAAGACTAAAAAGAAAGTTTTATTGTCTACAACAGTAATTTGTCTTCGGTAAGATCGTATTCTACAGTTAACTTTTTAGTGTTTTTCAATTTTACATGCAAAATGTGGTAAGTATAACGAACACACTTGTGTTAATACTACTTCTTCTTCTTCTTCTTCCGTCCTTAGCCAAAGACCGACCAAGCAGTCAGAGGCCATCACGCCTTGTGGCGTCTTAAGGGCAACAGCAGATTGATTTTCTCTGTTGTAGTTTCCCATCACGCCTAGCGGCGTCTTTAGGGCAACAACAAATAGATCCATCTGCCGTTGTTTCCGTAATCGGTGTGACAAGCCAACGGGTGATCAGCCCATTGGGCTGTTAATACTACCAAAGACATTATATATTACAATTCTCTATCCATTTCCCTACAGTTTGGTATATAATAAGTACATGTTCACAGAAAAAGATAAACATAAAATTTACACTAAAAGTCAGTACACTTTACCGTTTAGAATTCTTCAAAAAATAATTATGGCACAGGGTGGAAAATAATTATGGAGTCAAAGAGTTAATGCCTGCATGCTTTGAAGGATGTAGTACTAGAAGTTGTCAGGTGTATCCGTTCTGGAGAAAAATCACCACAAGGGTGTGGTGTTCCACATGTGATGGTGTATGACTTTTTCTACTTTTCTTCTGACATATAGCCAGACTAAAACACCATTTTATGCAGATAAATCATTAATACCATTAACAGCAGTGAACAACTCTTGTCAGTTATTTGATTGTAAAATTTTGTTATTTTCTTCATATTTAATCACTTATTGTTTCTATGTCCAGATCATGCAGCCTGTATTTTATACTGACAATACCTTCTGAAGCATTTTCGGAAGAATTTATGTATTCACCTTTATATGCACCTTCCAAAACACATGTATGTCCAGAGTTTTACTCTAGGCACTGCGCCTAAAGGAGTCCTACACTTGCATAACAAAAAATTTGCATTAATAGGTTACTGTAAAATGTGAAATTATGATAATTTTGTTCTTGAAGTATATTTTCTATTTGCTAATATTTTAGTAATATAATAAATATCTTGAGTCAGAATCTACAATTTGTCTAGTTTGTTTGTTTTTCTTCTTGTTTGTTTTTAAACATGTTTTGCCTTGTTATGGTGAGATAGCCATATTCATGTACACAAAAGGTGGTCAGTTACTTTAGCGCACGTATAGGCCACTATAAAAAATCTTTTGGTCTAGGTTTGTGATTCAGTCCCTCTGGCAAAAATACCACCAGTCTCTTTCTAGCAAATACTTACAACTAAAAATAAACATACTAAAGACTTTTTTCTTAAAATATTTTTCAGGATGAATAAGGACCACTTTTCTAACCTCAGTAAAAGACTATTCTAATTTCTTGGTTGAGAACATTGCTGACCCAGTGACATTTTTATAGTACAGGCATCCCCACAAACAGGTAATTGCAGTGCAGGATGCTGAAAATGAATTAGTCAGTTTGTAAAAGAAAAATTGTGGATGCTCCACTATAATTTTGTTTTGAAATCCAAACTTTCATTCCAAGAGTTGATTTGGTTAAGCACATTATGGTTTGTTGTGCTGATATAATGTTAAAAATTAATTAATTTAAACTAAATGTAATTTCAGAGCATTAATGACTCCAATGGTTTAATGACAATTTTCATTAACAATAAAGTAATGAAGTTGGGATTATAAAAAAATTCAACTGTGCACATTTTAAAACTATTAACAGGAAATGGTACTTCAGTGGTAAAATATTAATGTTTTGTTTTAATTTCTTTAAATTTTAATTATAGGTCTGTAAATATTAGTCATTGTGGATCAATGGATAATATAACTGATGATTTGGTTTAAACATGAGAATTTACTTGGACAAACTTAAATTTGTCTTTAACATAAATAAGCAGCCTAGCCATGAGAACTAGTTACCAAGCTGTACATTTCCTTTTGATAATCAATTCTTAGACAAGGATGCCTTCCACCGCTGGTCTTTTTCTCCGTGAAAACATACTGAAATTCATAGAGGATATGCTAAGATAATCAGTGATATCTTTTCTTTACAACATTTATGGTTGGATTTTCTAGTAAATTTTTTTTGCAACAGTTTTTTACCTTTTTTAAACACCTGAGGCTAAGAGTTTTATCAGAATTGGATATAGAAACAAATAGAATGCAGAGCATCCAGGTCACACACAAAATGATGCATACTACCAGCTCAACAGAAGAGAACAAGTGGTAATCTTCAGACTCCGCTTGGGCCGCAACAGATTGGGATACCATCTATTCAACAAGCTAAAGATAGGAACTAACGATGAGTGTAAATGTGGCACTGATAAAATGACTGCTGAACATCTGCTTCAAAGATGCCCATCATATATGAAATAGAGAAAGCGCATATGGCTAACACCGGTATCACTCGTGGAAAAACTCTTTTTTTAACAAGCTTTATTTTTTCAGCTCTTGTAGAGAGTGATCTTAAGTTTGCTCCAAGTTTTCTGTCTTTGGCAGTTTTTTAAAGCTCTTTCTATGTCTTATTATCCTTGTTATATCTGTCTATAGTTCTCTTCTGCCATGTGTATTTATTTTTTCTGTCCTAGTATTTTATTAATTAAAGACTTAAATTTTTTTCTGTATGTATACAATTTCTGATCTCTTGGTTTCCTGGTACAGTAATTAGAGCCAAGTGATCTTACTCACATACGATGAAAGTAAATTTGAAATTAACTTTAAAAAAATTGGATTATATAGACAGATTTTGTCAAAAGTCAGATCATTTGATTTATAGACAGTCATTTAAATGTTAATTATCCTGGGAAATGTTTACATTTAAATTTGAATGGTCTGTTAGAATCTGCCCAGTACAGTTCCCGGGGGTGTCTTTGAGAAGGCAAATAAAAAAATAGAACTCAGATATGTTGCAAGTAGCAGCTAACATGGGTTGTGCATTGTGATGGGGTACTGTATTTTTTATTTTCAACTCTCCCCATTTTTTTTTTTGGTTCCACGTAATTATTAGCGTTCTTTTAATTTTATTAGGGTTTGAGCGCGTAGTTATTATTTCTGGGTTAATTTTGTTGGACGACTAGGATAAATCCGACCCCCGGCACCTACCCTGTTTAATTGTAGGGATGGGGGGGAAAAGCACGACCCAGGTTCAGCGCTGTAACCTATCAAATTTATTCTGGTAACTAGAATGGTCAGAGCATTACCTAATATTATGTATTCTTTCACGCGTGAGCAAAAATTACTTCGTGATTGGCTTGGTAAACACTGAGTCATCGGTTTGTTTATGATTTCATTGTACGAGGTCAGATTTAATTTATGTGCAGGCATCAAAATAGGTCACAGGTCGGGTTAAAGCAGTTCCAGATAGATAGTCGCGATGCGATGACTCATAGCATCGGTTATTGCATCAGCTATTTCTATTATAAATAACAGCGTCTTAGTCTTTAGCGCGTGAGTCCTAAGAAATTTTCTGCCGTGAATAGTCCCGCATCGTCTGCTCAGAGAAAGAAATTCGGTGTTGGGTATGTCTATAACTTATTAGTGAGTAGAAAGTTTTTCTGTAAGATCTTAGCACGTTAGAGTTAGATTTCTTCTGGGAGTTAATTTAAGTTTTAGTAGTCAAGAGTGCCATCAATTGCTTACGTATACTAAACTATAGTGTAAGTTGTGTCTATAAATTTGCTATGAATAAGTAGCAGTATCTATGATTTGTGTAGCGGCTTTTGAGATATTAATTGTGTGAGGGTAAGCGCTAAGATAAACGGGTGCTCTGTAATATGAATTATGAGGTCTGTGTAACTTCAATGTGATTATTGATAATTTGTAGTGAATATACGCGGGTATGGTTGTGTATTAATTTGTTGTGTTAATTGGTCTTGTAGTCAGGAGACAGGGGTGAAGTGAATTTTATATTTTATAGATGGTGTAGTAACAGTGTGTTTAAAAATTGTGTTAATTGATACCTTCCCGGGTCAGTCCTTAAGAAGTAGGGCCGGGAACTTATACCGGGGAATTTTAGCTTGTGGTGAATGAAATGTTGTGACGATTTAATAATAATAGGATAGTTAGGAAAGGTGGCTCTTAAGTTGAGACCCCCACCAAGTATAATTCTTTAGTCTTAGATTGGTTTGAGCAGGGGTGACCGAGAGCGGGTTAAGTAATTTTATATTGTGTCTTTTCACTTAATTTGTTTTTCTTTTCCCCCAGGTTTGTGCGACCTCGCACGTTATTTATTTTGCTGTGTTATTGATTTTTGTTGTTTAATAAACTATAAAATTTACACTGGATCAGTTTCTCTATAACTATACTGTACTTATATGCTTGTCCGTATAGTTGTGTCTGTGGACTTTAGTGAAACCTTATCTCCTTTCTGGTAGTCAGAGGTGGTGTGACAGTAGCTCTTACATAAGTCACAAGTGGCGAGGGAGAGTCAGTCTCGGTTCTCACCCTCGAAGCTATAAGTCTCATCTTTCCACATTCACTGTCATCTAAATCTATCTTCTCAGACTTTCTCATAACTAGGGTCTTGTCTCTATACTCAGACAAACTCTAAACTTAAAGCCACTTCGTGACATGCATGGAGCTAGCAACTTCATCATGTCAAACAAATTGCTACAGAATCCATAACTACAAGAGCATGTGAATGTTTTGATGCAGTGTTCCTGCAAGAGGCCTCATGCAGTGGTGGTTCCATGTTATGAACTGTCCCTATTCCTTCTCTCTTTTTTTACTCATCCACACTTTCACTCACTCTGACGTTACTACATAGAAGAGAAATTCTCGATTCAACAAAATGTTTACTTCCCTATTATCATACACGTTTGCGAGGCTTACAAGTTTTGTTGAACTATGCCAGACCTCAGTGTCATCTTCGTTCGCCTTCAAACGGTGACTCGATTATGTTGAAATAAAGCATATGTCAGCTTGAGGCTGTTTGCATCTCCGTAGAGTTTTTCAAGGAATGGTATTGATGATGACCATATGCACTTTCTCTATTCCTCATATGTTGGGCACCTTTGAAGTAGATGTTCAGCAGTCATTTTATCAGTGCCACAGTTACACTCATCGGTAGGTCCTATCTTTAGCTTGTTGAATAGATGGTATCCCAATCTGCTGTGACCTGTGCGAAGTCTGAAGATTACCACCTGTTCACTTCTGCTGAGCTGGTAATAAGCATCATTATTTTAGTGGCCTGGGTGCTTTGCTTCCCACTTGCTCCTGTATCTGCTCTTGATAAAACTCTTGGCTTCTTCGCATGCTTGTGTCAAGTTGGGGTAGCTTTCCATTTTCCTTTGCCAATCTTTCAGCTTCTTAATTTCTGGGAATGCTGCAATTAAATGGGATCCATTGTATCACAATTATTTTGAACTGCTGACATATTTGTGGAATGTTACTCTCAGGTCATCCAGGTCAGCATTATTCTGACTTTTCAGCACTGCAATTACTGACAGAGCATCTGTGAAGAGAGCTACTTGTCTCTCAGAGCTATATTCTGCCATTAGGACTTCTGCTGCAGTTTTTTAAGGTCTCTGCCTCTGCTCTGAAGTTACTTGAGAATTTTCCTGTTGGCACCTCGATGTAATACTAGTATGATAGTCTATCCTTTTTATATAGTTTGATCTGGACCAGAAGAAAACTGTCAGTGACAAATGTTCTATTCAATCATTATCTGCGTCTGAGGAAACAATAGTAGACCATACTGCCAACTGTTACGAGGAAAAGACAAACTGTCAGATTATAATCTAACTACAGAGAATGAAAAGAGTAGGTGATGGTGATCTTTGTCAGTGTACAATACACCTGAAATTTAAAACTACAGCATGAAAATAACAAACAGAAGCAGTAATATGAATGGGGGGGTGGTGGTACGGTGTTATTATGTGTGTTTCATGTTGACCCCACTTAAATTTGTCACCAGTTAAATTTATGCGTTGACATATTTATCTGATGCCAACATGAGGTGCTTTGCACAATAGTCTTTTATTAATGAACGCGATTATGCGTAGACTTCAATGAATAGTGATGACGTTGTAGGGTGTTAGGCTAATGCATAACAACGGTCTTTCTGGACCCTTTTGAGGATTATCTCCGTCTAAGCAAGACATGATTTATAGTACTCCCAAGATGTTAAGTGTGCAGATTTCTCCTCAACTATTTAACCAAGGGTCGTCGTCTTCTAATTTACTGATGCTAGGATTGAGCATCTTATCTTGTTGAATAATTTATTCCTTTGGGAAAGGAATGCAGGGAGTACATTGTTTATAATTAATCTATCGCCAAACTCCAGTTTTCGCTACACCGATGTTCCGCCAGACGGCATCGCGAGTATATAGGCTGGACATTTGACGTTACCTATTAATATGGAGACTGCACTGATGTTTGAAATGAATTAATGCCATGAATGTCTTAATGTTCTTTTTCGTCAATAAATGTGAAATTGTTGTGGACTCAAACACGAGAAGCGTTGTCAACTCAATCCAGTTGATTATTCCTATGGGACACTCACATTCGCAAATAACCATCTATCAGCACAATTGCTCAAACTAATTATATTATAATCAAATGGGCAAGCAAAGTCTGCAAGACCAAACACAACAAATATAAATAAGAATTCCCCCCACCCCCCCCCTCTTTAACAACATGGTGGCCTGTGTGGGGATCGATTGGTCCTAAATGATACAACAGGATTTGTTTTCAAGAGAAAAAAGAGAAAAGAAAGAAGTCGATTTCAATAATTCATGAACTTTTCCGGAGCTTCTCAATTTTATGTCAAGTCAAATTTACAGCGCATGCGCAATGGAAGTCATGGCAATGCACCAAGTCTGCACAGCAAGATACTTTGTCGGTTGAAATCTACAATCAAAGTCAAAATTCAAGGTTACTAAAGTTTCCAGCGGACTCAAGTTACTAAGGGACCAGTTATATCAATGCCTGAAGTCTAATTCCAGTCGTCAGTCTGTTCCTGATATTGCCTGCAAGCATTGTTCGAAGACTATATTCGATCGCGCCAGTTAAGTACCATTTTTGGTTCAATGCAATTTTAGGCCAGGTTTTTCAGGCACGTCTATCCACCTATTTCTTTACGTTTTAAGATGTATATGTATTGTTCATATTTTTGGGCGGTTGGTGGGAACTTTGGATCTTTGAAAATGTCGCTTCGGCTGACCACAAAGATTCAAGGTCGTTCTGTAGGGCCCGTTTGAATATTTTCTGTTAGCAAAAGATCCATTAAGAATCTTTGTGGCATACTCTGTTTGCTCCAGAATTTATTCAACATTATCTGTCTAGTTGTAAGGTTTTGTATCTATACATTGTATTTTCATTGTACTTGGTTTCATTTTACTTATTTTTGTCATTTTGTTCATGAATTCGTAAGTCTAATCTAGCTATTTTTCGGTTTTCATGTCATCTGTTCGTCAATGAGTCCATGTCTAGTCTAATTTTTTAGATATGTTGTGCTTTGACCTAGTTTCGGTATTCGTCATATTTGTCATTTTGTAGAATTTTATTCAGTTCTTAGAAACGTTTTGCTGTGTGTAACTCGATCTTGTGGCATGATATTGTTTGTGATATTCTTTTGTTAAACTAATTCTGTTCTATTTTCTGTACTAACCATTCATAATAAGATGTTAATATTAATTACATAAATATTTTAGGAAAAATATTTATGATTGCAATCGTTGCATTGCATTGCAATATGCACTAGTAGGCCATTAGCCACTAGTTGTTTAGCCTGAGTAAGGCATAGTATTATAAAATATTAGTAAAAAAATATTTTTTAGGCTTACAAATAAGTTGTAAAGCAATTTGCCAGTTATCTGGTCAACTAAGTGAGTACCTTAGTTAGTTAATATGGCGACTTTAGAAACTTTTATAAAGATTGGAAAAGAATTTTCCTTGAAAGGTGAGGCACTTAGAGATTTTGCTATGGCTGAACTGACTAAAGCCAAACAAGAGGAAGCAGAACGTGAAGCTAAAGATGAAATAAAACGTATTGAAGAAGAGAAGAAGAAGGCTGCACAAGAAGCTAAAGATGAAATAAAACGTATTAAAGAAGAGAAGAAGAAGGCTGCACAAGAAGCTAAAGATGAAATAAAACGTATTGAAGAAGAGAAAAAAATGCAACAAGAAGAAAGGTTAGCTCTTCTGCAGTTAGAAGAATTGAGATTAAAAGCTCAACTAGCAAATAATAGCAATAATGTTGATTCACATATTGCCTCTTCATCAGGACATACTAGAGGTAATGATAAATTCAAATTACCGGTATTTACTCAAAATATAGATGACATAACATGTTACCTTTCTAGATTCCAAGATGTATGCGAAGTAACTAAACTTGATAAATCATTGTGGGTTACTAAACTGAGGGAATTTTTGGTTGGTAAGCCAATGGCTGCCGTAGATACTATGGGTGAGGCAGTTAGAAAAAATTATGATGCTGTTAGGGTGTTACTGTTGAAACGTTTTCAACTTAATGAACAAGGGTATAGAGACAAATTTAAAACAATGATACCAGATTCAAGCAAGGATTTCTCTGAGTTTATTGCTGCAATAAGGATTACGTTTGATAGATGGATTGAACTTTCCGGTATTGAGAAAACCTTTGATAAGCTTGTAGATTTAATGCTGAGGGATAAAGTGTTATCCTCAGTCAGCAAACCATTTTGGTCATTTTTACAGGAACGTAAACCACCAACGTTAACCGCTATGGAAGAAATAGCAATCGAATTTTGCACTGCACATCCTGGATCATGCATTGCAAACACTCAGTTAAGAGAAGCTTTACCAGTTGCTTCAATTGCAACATGGAATGATAACCATAGAACAAGATCTCAAAGTCTAGACAGAAATTTCATGCCTAAGAGAAATAATGACTATAATTACAATAGAAATCATAATTTTAACAAGAATGATAATTTCAGTAGAGGTAGACAACATTTCAGAAACCAGTCACCTCAATACAGGAATAATGGCAATTTTCAACATGGTTCAAACTGGAAGAAACCAAATAACTTCACTCCTCATAACAATAATAACAATAATTGGGGTAATAACAATCAATATTTTAGATCAAGAAATAATAGTCAAAATGGTAGAAACCAAAATAATTCTAGTGATCGCCAAAGACAGCGCTCTAGTTCACGTGGACCACAGAGGTTTGAACATAATGCAGGGGTGGCACATACTGGTAGTGTACCCTTGATTGGTCAAGACACTCATAACCAAGTACATTCGTCTGCATGTTGTTCATTTGATTTCGATGTGGCAAATAGTTGCCCAGATTGTCTAACTATTTTTCAGAAGGACAGCACTACAGTGTTGAAGTGTGGACATCCTCTCCCAGCAGTTAGTCTCTCTGCTAATGATGGTACAGGGACTTTGATCTTCAACATAGGATTGGTCAATGGTACTATGGTATCAGTTTTAAGGGATTTAGGTTCTATGACCATTGGCATTAGACAATCTCTTGTACATCCTAGTTATTCAACTAATAAAAGTGTTAAGTGTATTACTTTTGGAGGTACTATTGAGTACTATCCCACCGCCATTGTCGATGTACATACACCTTTCTTTTCAGGTAAAGTTAAGGTATGTCTGTTGAATAATCCAGTTGCTGACCTTACAGTTGGTCGAATCCATGGGAGTAAGGACTGCACACCGACAGAGATTGAATTATGGGAACGAAGACACGGATTCCCCGCGTACGTTGACAATGCGCTGATGTGACTACCAATCAATAATTACCACACATGTGGCACGGTATTGTCCAATTTTGGTCTTTGTACCATCTTGGAAGATGATGAGGGTACCCCTCATTGTGAGTATCACAATGATATTATCATATCTGATATATCTGTCTATGAGGACCCTGATACTATATGTACAACAATTGTCACTAAAGTAGACAATGTTGTACCTACATCTTATGATGTATCTTTGCATAATTTCACCAATGTCAGTGTTGCGGCCTTGCCTACAGATTTTTTACTACTTGTAGTACTTTTATTCCCTAGGTTGTTTCAGGCAGTATTCATGACATGTTATCATGTTAATGAACATTTTGTTAATTTTAACTACCCACGTAGTCTTCACAATCTATTTGCTATTCTACTGGTCATTTTTCTGTTCATGACCATGTCTGTTGCTCATGACTATGGTCATATGCCAGTGATTAATCGTTCCACCAATGACACGTCTGTGACTTTCATGTCACACTCTGAGATGACTCAGGACACACAGTCATCAGTTAAGGTAGTGGATAGAATTTCTGATGTTGACTATATTCTAGATATTAAAGGTCAAAAGAAAATCTTTCACATTAATATGCTTAAGGAGTTTCATACTCGTCCTAAACATTTACAAGCCCTTTTTCATGATCGTGATGACAATGTGGTTGGAGCTTGTCATTATGCTAGTCTATCCGTAATTCAGGAAGAAGAATCTTCTTTTCCTGAAATACATATGTCTTTACCTTTACCTGCTTTAAATGCTACTGAATCTTGGCAAGATGTTTCTATTTCACCTTCTGTCACTTCACAACAACATCAACAGATTTCTAATCTGTTAGAATCCTTTGCAGATGTTCTGACTGATTTGCCTGGTCGAACATCTGTTATCTGTCAGACATCATTCTCAAAGATAATATACCTATTCGTCTACGTCCTTATTCAGTTCCAATTCATTACCAGAGTAAAACAGCTCAAGAACTTGAACAAGTGTTAGGTTTAGGAATCATCGAGAACAGTAATTCTCCATATTCCTCACCATTAGTTATTGTCCGCAAGAAGGATAACAACATTCAGTTATGTGTAGATTATAGGAAATGAAATGCTAAGACAGTCTCTGATAGTGAACCACATCCACTTCTTGATGATTTACTTACTCGTCTGTCTACAGCTAGATTTTTCACAAAATTAGATTTAACTAAGGGATATTGGCAGATTCCCTTAACGGATCAAGCCAAACATCTTACTGCATTCCACATGGATTATACGTGGAACGTCATGCCTTTTGGGCTCACGCATGGCGATTATTCGCATGATGCGGAAAATATTGTCACATATAGGACAGATGTCATTACGTACATTGATGATATCTGTTTCAACGAAGAAGCACGTTAGAGGTTTGCTAGGGTTAGTTCAATACTACAGTAGGTTTATCCCAAATTTTTCCTTCACAGCTGTATTGTCTTCACTCTTACGGAAAGGCATGCCTGTGAAAATTCAACGTTCCAGTTTGATAGTGATTTAATATGACATCACTATTGATTACCTCAACAAACATTCATAACAATTTACTCATTTTTGATTATCAATTAATCATCTATCGTGATTGATGGATCCAGTCTTCCACGTTATGTTGCTACACCTTGGCTAATAAAGACGGATTGAAGTACATCTTTTATCTGTGGACATATGGACATTTCAGTATAGCAATCGGTATTCATACTTCCAGCTGTACATATTATTGCTGACTTCACCATATGACATTATCGCATAGCCCAACGTACTTCATGAATCATCTACACCTTATCGATAAACGTTTTGTTGTTAATTCAGTGCAAGTCAAATCACTCATTTTGCACTGCGTACCATAGTATGACAAAGACGTCTACAGGTAATGATCACTAATTAGTTTCATATCCAGAAACTTTTGTTATCTCCACTATATGATGGTTCACGATTCACATACCCAAAGGTACAGGATACCTTCTACTATCAATATATTCGTTACTCCCCGTACTGTCCAATGGTACGATTTGTCATTTGACATTGACATTGATCAAATTCATGGTTCATACCTTATTACTATCAGCTCAATCATCTCTACATAATTCGTCCGGAGCTACCGAAGATTTTGTCAATTTAATTCGATGCCCATTGTTGGTTTTTTTCAATTCTTGGTGATGGACTGTGGTTTGTGTCCACATATATATCTACCAATCGATATAGTGCAATCTACCCACACTATCTTATCACACTTTTAATAGACTATTCGTTACGTACACTTTCCATGGTGTCATTATAACACTTATGATCTACTTCAGCGGAATAAACATTTGATGCAATTGATATATCATATACATTTCTTCAAATTCATGGAAATAACGGGATATTTATTGTAAACGGAACTATATCTTCACAAGATTATTCTACAAGAGTTTTCTCAGTGATTACATATAACTGAACATTAAGTATGGTAGTTACGATATTGTGACTTTGATTAATATTATTAACCTTTTGATTAGTCTTGTATATATTTTAGGTCTTATTTTAATTGTTGGATAATAATTTTTTTTCTCCATAATTATAGTTTATGAAATGGTTTAGGATAAGTTCTTAGTTATATATTAATTATAACTTAGGTTCTTTATCCATGCTATTTCTTTACTTCTGCGTGTGTTTACTCTTATGTACCTTAATTATTCATGAACAGTTGCATACTGTTACGACGACTTCTGACCAAGCCAGCTAGCTGTATACAAGTCACTGTGAGGCCAACAACACATGCAGTAATCATAGGTTACAGCACACTGCAGGGAAATTGCGTGGGAGGATGAAACGCAAGAGAGGAAAGGTGAAGGGCGACCATTTGCATTGCAGTCGCCAGGTAGAAATCACCAGTGTCTGTACAGTGCTCACAGACAGATCTTCAGACATAGATGGGGGCCAGTGTGGAACAGAAAATCCCAGTAATTAGATCGGTGGCCCGACCTTGGAAAGGTGGGAGTATTGTGATGCAGTACTGTGGTTTTATTTTTCAACAGGCCCATTCTTTTTCTATCTGTAATTTTGTCTTGTAACTAGAGTTTGGTCTTTTTCTGTAGGTAATTAATTGCGTTTTAGAAGAGGGATGACTGTAGGGTTTAATTCTAAGACTTGCACCAGTCTTCTTTTCCGTTAATTAATTGTAATTGCGATCTCGTAGGCTTTTCTTTGTTAAAAATTTTCGCGGTAACTTTTATTGTAGTAAGCGCCCACCCGCGGAAACGGGGGATGGGGGGAAACACTACCCAGGTAACGTCAAACTTACGTTAGAACGAATTAAAGTTAATTTTGTGCACGCGGTCGGTATAACATGATTTAACTTTGACGTAATAGGAATGCGCGGACAATAACATATATGACTCACGCGTTGCTTTCAAATCTAATTGGCGGAGGTCACGGTTTTTAATTTGTGCAGTGATTTCATTGGTCTTAGAGGGACGCCAGCGATGACGTAGGGCCTAGGTCAGCGTGGTTTGTTTTATGTTATATACGCGTGTCTATTCATTAGCGGGTCCTTTGTCTGCAGAAATTTACAGCCGTGAAATCGACGTCATTACCTATTTGCTCTGACGAGAGATATTTGGTAACTGGGTATGTTGTTAAGTTAAATTAAAAGTCGGAGATAGTCTGTAAGATCTTTGCTTTTGTAAAGTATAAAGTTTCTTCAGTAAGTTTTAGTTTATTTCTTAAACAGTAGTGCCATCAATCGCTATCTAGACTAACTTAACTGTACGGGTGCTTTAACCTTTCCGTGAATAGTAGAAACATCCATAAATTGTGTAACGAGGCTTTGTAAGGTATTAACTGTGTAAGTTCAGCAAGGAGATAAATGGGTGCTTTGTAATATGTAATTTTAACGGCAGTATAGCCGTTATTTGATTGTAATATTTGCAGTGAAATACACTGGCGGATAGGTGTATTCTAATTAAGTATGCATTTAATTGTTGTGTATTTCATTTAATTGGGGATTAAGAAGTTGTGCTAATTTTGGTAACGTAGTGGGATGAGAAGGGGAGTGAGAGTAGTATTTAATTATTCTGAGATGGGATTTCATTATCCCTAGAGGGTGTGTATTTTAATTTGTGTTAAATTGATGAGATACCTCTTAGAGAGGGGTGTATTTTATTTTGTGCTAATGCCTGGGTCCGCGGGAAAAATTAGAGTAGGGCCAGGAATTTTACCGGCTGATGTTTTGCTTCAAATGAAGGAAATGTTGTGACACGGTAAAACCAGACATACATTCCAGATTTAGGTCAGCTGGAGTTTGTTGTCAGACTGATGTTTACGTTGAGCTGGGTAGAGAGAGGAAAATAGTGAAGCCTAAGATTTAGGTCAGCTGCGTCTGGGTTTACATAACAGACATTGTTAAAGGAGGGAAAGTGTGGGGTAGTTTGACCCGGGGTTAGGAAATATTTATGTATCGTTGTGCATAGTTGAGTAGGGGATAGAGTGGAGCTGTAGTATTTAAGGGAGTTAGGTGTTAGAGATGTGTAAATTTTGACGTGTTATATAGCTGTTGTCATTTATTTGTTCCACAGCAAGTTTTCATGGCTAGCAGATAGGGGTGCCATTTTGCCCTTACAGCTTGCAAAAGTTGTCGGTCTTCTCAGGAGAAGAAGATTCGAGGCAGCGCCAGAGGGGAAAGAGGATTGATGACGCGGTGGTTTACCAGCGCCAAGTCTGTTGGCACCAGAGAGAGAGAGAGAGAGAGAGAGAGAGAGAGCAGTTTGCTGGAAGCGAAGCAGTCTTCAGATAGAAAGGATTTCTTAAAAAATCCGGAGCTCTACGCTCATATTCACACACCGAACAAAGGCACGTGGCCCGGTGTTGTCGTCATAATAAAGTCAGTCATAATAAAACCGACGGCCCTAAACCCAATGAGGGGTAATCGGGCAGGTGACATTAGTTTCGGCAGCAGTGAAGCCTCTACATACTAGTCAAGTACCTAGTCATTATTGTCAGAAGTCATCAGCAGCAGTGGTCCGGGCAGGAGAGAGGGTCAAAATTCCTTTCCCAACCAAAAATGAGAATAGTGACTTAACGGAGACGCCACATCAGCAGAAGACGGCAGTGTCAGAGTAGACACTGAACAGAAACAGATAAGAGAGCGAGGTTATAGAGGCAGTTAGAAAGTGTGCTAGGACGGCCTCTGAGTTTGCACTGAAGGAGTCCATTAGCAGACCAGTGCAGGCGATTTGTGGTGTAGGACAGTAGATAAGAGTATTCAGATAGTGGAGCCAGTGAGTTACGTCGGCAGCCAGACAGTAGTGTTAGAGTGCATAATATTTATTAGGTCAGCTAGGAGTGGTGGATCTGATGTTAGAGACCCCACCCAGCAGGTTGTTGTAATCCTTGATTTTCATCCATACAGGGGTTATATTTTAATATCAGTCCTTTTAATCTTTTGATTCTTTTCAGGTGTGCGACCATGCACGGTATTTATTTTTGATATGTACTTTATTTTATGGTGTAAATAAATATATATATATATATAAACTGTATACTGGATCAGCTTCTCTACTATACTGTACCTATATGTTGTCTGTATAGTGGTGTCTGTGGTCCTTATTTAAACCTTATTATTGGTAGTAATAGGTGGTGAGTCTATAGTTATACAATACGTCATGGGTGGCGAGGGAGAGTCAATCTCGGTTATCATCCTCGAAGCCAATACTCTCATCTTTCCACATTCACTGTCATTTCCATCTAAAATCTATCTTCTCAGACTTTCTTACCACTAGTGTCTTGTCTCTATATGAAGACAACCTCTAGTCTTAAATCCACTTCGTGACAATACCAGACCGATATTAAGTGGGAGCAGGGGAAGAGAGAGGTGCGATTGTATGGTAGGCTGACATTGGGCGGAAATTTGTTTATCGCTGTGCATAGTGGAGGAGGGGAAAGACGGGAGATGTATTAAATTAAGGTGTTTATGTGTTAGGGTTGAGATTATTTTGAATTTGTTGTACATTCGTTGTTATTTCTTTGTTTACAGCATTTTCACGGCACAAAGGGAGGGTTGAAACCTGCCCCTACAACTTATTACGGTGATTTATTTTCTCGGGAGCATAAAGCTCGAGATATCGCCAAAGGTGAAAGAAACAAGACGTTCTCATACAGTGAAGCCCATGCTTCAGCGGGAACGGGTTCATCTTAAAAAATCCGGAGCTCATAGCTCGTTATACCACTCCAAAGAGGCGCGTGGCCTGGAGGTTGGTTTAATATATATACGGCCACAATAAAGCCATTTGTCCCTAAACCCTAAGAGGGTTAAATTGGCCGTTACAGAATTGTTAGCAGCAGTGAAGCATATACCTCCCAAATCAAGTACCTCGTGCTTGATACCAAAGTCATCAGTTGCAGTAGTACGGGAACAGGAGAAAGGGTCAACATTCCTTTTTCCGAATGCTAACGAGAGGAGGGGCGTAACGGAGACGCCACATCAGCAGAAGACGGCAGTGTCAGTGAGACACTGAATCAAGACGGAGGTTGAAAGAGAAGGAGAAAATAGCTGGGACCAGTAGGGTCAGATAGTATACTTAGAGGACAGCCTCTGAGCTAGTGCTGTAATAAAAGTCTACTATGGTAGCAGTCCAGAGGTGTTAGTTAGTGGCTTTGCCATCGCCTAAAGCGCTTTGAAGTTGTGTAGGACATCAGATAGTGCAGTCAGAGTGGTGTAGACATTTAGGTATACGTCTGCAGCCGGACAGTAGATTATAATTAATAATAATAATAGGATAGTCAGGAGTGGTGGCTCTTAAGTTAGAGACCCCACCAAGTAGATTGTTGTTAATCCTTGATTTTCTTCCATGCAGGTTGAAAGAGAGGTGAAAGTGTTGGGGTGTAGTGTATGTCAGTTTAATTGTTCTGTTTATTTTTTTTTTCAGGTGTGCGACCTCGCACGTTATTTATTTTACTGTGTTATCTGATTTTGTTGTATAATAAACTGTACACTGGATCAGTTTTTTCCTACCGTATATCTATACTGTACGTCACCAACACCACAATTATACAATGCTATGCACCAACAAACGACAGCGATGAAGAGATCAAGGACGAGTTCTGTCAACAGGTACAAAAAGAAATGGAAACTACACCCAGGTACAATCTCATTATAGTAATCATCATCATGTGACGTATTCTTTCCAGAACGTTGTCTCCATTTCAGCTGCTCTGAACGCATCACGATTCTGGGCAAGTCGACCTGCATCAGCCAAAGACAAGTTCAGACTCTTTGTGATGTCCTGGGTCCACCGTCGTCTAGGTCGACCCCTTCCCCTTTTTCCAGGGACCATGCCTTCCATCACTATTTTTTCCAGACTATTATGTCTTTTTATATGACCGAAAAATTTCAGCTTCCTTATTGCGATGGTATTTAAAAGTCAATGTTCCTGTATGTTTAGTGAGTGCAGTACTTCTCTGTTGGTCTTTTTTTCTGTCCAGGGTATTCTCAACATCCTTCTGTAGCATTTCATTTCGAATGATGTAATCTTTTTTGCAACTGTTTTATTGAGTGTCCAAGTCTCGCAGCCGTATGTTGCTACTGGGAATATACATGCTCTGATCAGTTGTAACTTTGTTTCTTTGCTTGTGCCTTGCCATAGGTTTTTCATCTGTATTAGTTTATGTGAAGCAATTGCAAGTCTTCTTTTAATTTCTACTGCACAGTCGCCAGAGCTGTTGATGATTGATCCTAAGTATTCGAATTCATTAACACTTTCCAGTTCTTCGTTATCAATTTCAATTTCTGGTTTGGTCTTTACTTTGTCTGTTGTCAATACTTTGGTCTTCTTGGTGTTTAGGTATAGATTCTGGGCCTCGCTGTGTTTTTTGGTGGACAGAATTAATTGTTCAAGTCCTTCTGGGTTGGTCGATAGGAGGACTGTGTCGTCAGCATATCTGATTTCTGGGATCTGGTACCCGCCGATGTTAAATGAGTCAAACTCTGTGTGTTCTTGGTCATCTCTTACGTTTCTCATGATATTCTCGGCATAAATGTTAAACAGGTAAGGGGAAAGGGTACAGCCTTGTCTTACTCCTTTCTGTACTTCAAACCATTCTGATGTTTCCCCCTCTATTCTTACGGCTGCCTGTTGTTCTTGGTACAGCAGTGCGATGAGTTGTGTAAGGTGGTTTGGAAATCCCATATTTTTTCATAATAGCCCATAACTGCTGATGTTGTACACAGTCAAAAGCTTTGGTGTAGTCAATGAAACAAGTATGTAGGTCAACGTTGAATTCTCTACACTTTTCTATGATGATCCTCATGTTGAATATATGATCTCTAGTGCCTCTACCTGGTCGAAAACCCGCCTGTACTTCGTTTATTTCTGTTTCTAGCTTTTGTTGCATCCTTTTCATTATGATTTGTAATATTATTTTGCTGGCATGGCTTATAAGAGCTATAGTTCTGTAGTTTGTGCACAGTTTCAGGTTGCCCTTTTTTGGCAAGGGTATGTAAATTGATCTTTTCCATTCCTTGGGCCAAATTCCGCTTTGCCAGATCTTGCAGCATAATGCATGGTATATACGAGCGCTGCCTTCTCCTCCTGCCTGTATCATTTCAGCTGTTATTTCATCACAACCAGGAGATTTTCCACTTTTCAAGTGTTTGATTGCGTTTCGGACTTCCTATATTCTAGGTTCTGGTTCACGTTCCACTTCATTCATGACGTTGTTATCTGCTGCTTTGTTTATTTCCGTATACATTTCTTGACAGTACTCCTTCCATCTGTTTAGAATATCTTTACGTTCTGTTAGAGTGTCGCCTTTCTTGTCGTTTATTGCTCGAGGTGATGATTTATAGTTGCTGTTCTTCAATGTTCTTACTTCAGAAAACATATTCTTACTCAATCCCTGTTCGCGCATTTCCTCTATTTTCCGGCAGGTGTCGTTTATGTATTGTTGTTTGTCTTGTCTGACTCGTTTTTTAATCTGCTTTGTGTATTCCTTGTACAACTCCTGATTTTCTGTATCTTTTTTGGACTTCATTTTTCTTCTCTCTACCACCAACTTCAGTGTTTCGTCTGAGATGTATTCTCGTCTCTTTATACTTCTTTTAGGAATGAGCCTCTGTGCATTTGTAATATAAACATCTCTGATGTTATTGGCAAGTTCATCTGGTGTCATTTCCTCCTGTACTGCCATAAGAATGTCAAATTTGTTCTGAATATCGACACTATACTCTTCTGGTATGGCGCTTGTGTCATAACGTATTACTTTGTCGCTTGTAGCGACTTTTTTTCAATTTTATCTTGAAGTTTGCAGCAAGAAGTTCATGGTCGGAGTCACAGTCTGCTCCTGGCAGCGTCTTGATGGGTGAGATAGAAGATCGCCACCTTTGTTGTATTAAGATATAATCTATTTGGTTCTTGCTTTTTCCATCCGGTGACGTCCATGTATATAGTCTTCTAGGGTGTTGCATGAAAAGAGTATTTGTGATGACTAGGTTGTTTTCTAGGCAGAATGTTGTCAAGCGTTCTCCTCTCTCATTTCTCTGGCCCAATCCATAACTTCCTTTCACTCTTTTTTCATGTTCTAATCTTTCGTTTCCAACTTTGGCATTAAAATCTCCCATTATTATCCTAATATCTTGCTTATTTGCTTTCTCTAATGCGTGTTGCAGTTCATTGTAAAAATCTTCAATTTCTTGTTCTTCAGCAGCTGCTGTTGGTGCATATGTTTGTATGATTGTGATGTTCTTTCTTTTTCCTTTCAGTCTGATTGTGACAATGCGGTCATTTATGGGATTATATCCTAATAGAGAGGCAGCTGTCCTTTTAGACAGGTAGAAGCCAACGCCACTCTGACCTCCTTTCTCTTTGCCTGAGTATATGAATGTTCCTCCTGATGGAATCGAAAAGTGTCCCTGGCCTGACCATCTGTGCTCTGAGATGCCCAGGATATCGATGTTTAGTCTTTCCATCTCGTTCTTCACTATGTACTGTTTTTCCTTGGTATAAGCTTCTGACGTTCCTTGTTCCTATTTTGATTATTTTTCTAAGACCGATGACATGGTTTTCCGTGGTAACACAGTCAGGCTTTTAGCCGTCATCACGATTACCTGTACTGACGCTGCCAACGATCTCTTCCCCAGTTAAATATGATCTGCCTGGCCTGGGGGACTCACCACCAGATCTTTGCGTAGTATTCAGATTAGCCATTATGAATTTCTTGGCATTGTACATCCAGTAGTTTGCCATTGCTTTCTGGATGGTTCTGGCCGCTTACCATTACAGTTAATGGTGCGCACTCAGCCCGATACCAGGCCTTTCCAACTCCTGCCCTATAAGCCGTTGTCAATGTATTATTGATCATTCGCCCGTTCAGCCAGCAGTTGTGTGTACTATTTAAGGGGGACCTCCCTTTTTCAATTTACTCACGTAGTTCTGCCGGCCAGTCAAAGCCGTTGCCCAGGGGGTGGCGCTGCCGTACACAAGCAGACTCGAGGAGCCATACGTGAGCTGAACTGGAGTGGGGGAACCAAATAGGATCCAGGCCATCCTCAAAAAGAGGAAGTGACTGCCTCTCACCGTGAGGTCATTATAGTAATGGGAGACCTAAATGCGAAAGTGGGAGCACACAATAATTATAACGAAAGAGTAATGGGGAAATGCGGCAGTGGAACAGCAAATGAGAATGGGGACAAATTAATAAGCTTCTGCAGTATTAACAACCTGGTCATTGGATGAACACTTTTTCCACACAAGGAAGTGCACAACTTAACATGGGAATCACCAAACAGACGAGACAGAAACCAGATAGATCACATAATGATCAATGGCAGATGGAGACATGCACTACAAGACGTGAAAGTAAGAAGAGGCGCAGATGTGGGAAGTGATCATCACCTAGTAGTAGCAAGACTGAAAGTGAAACTCAGAGCTGCTGGACCAGTTGCAGTCAAACAGAAAAGATACAACATCACGAAACTGAAATATCCCCTCACCAGAAAAGCTTTCGTGGTCGACGTAAAGAGAAGATACGAGATTATCAAAAGCCAGGAAAGAACAGAGACCGATGATGTTGACCAGAGATTCAACACCATCTCAACAATATACAAGGAAAGCAGCAAGTCATGCTTGGGATTCCAGGAAAGAAAGAGCCAAAACTGGATAACACCAGATACGCTAAACACCATACTGAAGAGAAAGGAAATGAAAAGAAAGAAAACAGAAGCTAAGTCTCCTAGATTAAAGGCAATATATAGTGAACAGTACAGTCAGCTGGACAAGGAAGTTAAACGTCAAACACGTGCTAACAAAAGGACATTTCTGGATGACCTTGCAAGACAGGCAGAAGAGGCAGCACTGAGAAATGAACAAAGCAAAGCATACAAAATAACTAAAATCATCAGTGGAAAACGAGGTGCAAACAATATTACATTAGTAAGAGATAAGCACGGAAATCTCATCACAACAGTAGAGGGACAGGAAACAAGATGGGCAGAGCATTTCAGAGAAACTCTGAATAAGGAACCACCAGAGACACAATTGAATGTTCCTGAGGCTGAAAATGATCTAGATGTTAATACAGACATCCCACGAAAAGAAGAAATCATCACAGCAATCAAAGGGTTAAAGAATGGAAAAGCTCCTGGTCATGATAACTTAAATGCAGAGCTATTTAAGACAGACCCAGAGCTAGCAGCAGAACTATTAGAACCACTATTTGCACAGGTCTGGAAAACAGGGACAACACCAACAGAGTGGAGAAAAGGAATAATTGTCAAATTGCCCAAGAAGGGAGATCGTGCAGACTGCAATAATTGGAGAGGAATAACTCTTCTCTCAGTTCCCAGCAAAATACTAGGCAGGATAATTATACAGAGAATCTCAAAAGCAATAGACCACAAACTGAGGAAAGAACAAGCAGGATTTAGAAAGAACAGAAGATGTGTAGATCATATATTTACCCTCAGGAACATTATAGAGCAGTACTCAGAATGGCAAAGACAGTTGTACATTAATTTAGTTGATTTTGAAAAGGCTTTTGACAGTATACATAGGGACAGTTTATGAAAAATACTGAGGGCTTATGGAATTCCAAGCTGCATAGTGTCAATCATAAAAAGCCTTTATGCCAACTTTACGCGCAGCATTGGGCAGAGCAACCTAACCTTTGAAGTGAAGACAGGAGTATGACAGGGATGCCCCTTATCAACCACTCTATTTTTAACAATCATAGACTGGGTGATTCGCCAGACAACAGAGGACAATCCAAGAGGAATAAGACGGACTACATTTTCTACATTGGAAGATCTGGAATATGCAGATGACAATGCACTGCTAGCACATTCACGTCAACACATCCAGGAAAAAACGGATAGACTTAATAAGTATAGCCAGCAGGTGGGCTTGAACATCAACCTAAAGAAGACAGAGGTCATGACGCTCAATGTGAGCAACCCTGAGCTCATATCAGTAAGGAATAAGCAACTGGAACAGACAGATGCCTTCACATACCTAGGATGCATAGTAACACCAGACGGCGAAGCAAGCAAAGACATCAACAACAGAATGAACAAAGCAAGAACAGCCTTTTTTAGTCTAAAGAAATCTGGAAGTCCTCTCAGTACAGCACAAGCACAAAATTAGGATTATATCAGAGCTGTGTGCTTTCTGTGCTTCTCTATGGCGCGGAGGGCTGGAGAGTTACAGAGAAGGAAATGTCGAAATTGTCCTCTTTTCACACAACATGCCTAAGAAAAATTCTCCGAATCTTTTGGCCGAATATCATCACCAACCAAGATCTGCTTACTCGGAGCAAGCAAGAGGACATGCACACCATCATAGCTGGCAGACGCTGGAGCTGGGTTGGCCATGTCCTCAGAAGAGACCCCGATGCCATCACAAGAACAGCTATGCTATGGACCCCTGAAGGAAAACGAAAGAGAGGCCGACCAAAAACAACTTGGCGGAGGACTGCGGAGGCTGAGATGCAAAGAATGAACCAGAGTTGGGGCACTGTACGAAGGATGGCCGCCGACCGAGCAAAGTGGAATCAATTTTGTTGTTGCCCTACAAGACGCCACCAAGCGTAATGGCCATTGACTGCTTTGACGGTCGGCGGCTAATGATCAAAGAAGAAGGGAATACTGTACGTATATGCTTGTCTGTATAGTGGTGTCTGTGGACTGTTAGTGAAACCTTATCTCCTTTATTGGTAGTCAGAGGTGGTGAGTCTATAGCCATTCAATACGTCAGAAGTGGCGAGGGAGAGTCAATCTCGGTTTTCACCCTCGAAGCTAAAAGTCTCATCCTTCCACATTCACTGTCATTCTCATCAAAATCTATCTTCTCAGACTTTCTCATACTAGTGTCTTGTCTATATACTCAGACAAACTCTAAACCATAAATCCACTTCGTGACTATATATATAAATATACATAAATAAATATAAATATATAAATATAAATATATATACAGTAGAACTCCATTTATCCGAACCCCATGGGACCGAGCATCGTTCGGATAATCAAATGTTCGGATAATTGGATTACATAATGTATCGAGTACATGTACACATATTTCTAAAAATAATTAACCATCACAAGGAAAATACACTATAAAACATATTTACTTGTACTGTAATAATAATACCCACACTGTATTAGATCACTGTATCACCAAAATCTTTTATTACACTGCAGTGCATGTACTACTTGTATTAATTATTTTTGTTAAGAAAGAGAAATGTTTTCAAAATAACATTACAAACGATTCAAAACCAGGCGCAACTTACGTATATATGTACTTGCACAGATGTAGCCCACTATTTAAAATAATGAGGAATCCTCTTTTGCACCAAACTGGATAGTCTCCTTTTGGCTGCTAAGTCCCGCATTCTCTTCAACAGCAGAAGCTGTGTAGGACAGCTGTCATCTTCTTGCTCGTACCAAGCCATCGCTGTTTCTAGTGCTATAAAGGCCTCTTCAGGACTTGGTCGACGTTTTGGTTTTTCTTCATAATCTATAACTACATCATGTACATCTGAGGAGTCTTCATCATCGGTCACTACATGTATTTGGTTTTCTTCTTGCACAAAAGACAAAATTTCTTCATCGTTCAAAAACTGAAAACCAGAATCATTATCATCTTCTAGCCACATGTGTGCATCATCTTTGTCACAGTCCGAAAATCCGGGCATTGCTTGAAACAGTTCCACAACTTCATTTATACAATCATCATTTGTGTCCACTGCAGTAGTTTCATTTCCTCCTTTTTTCCCAAGCAATCTACTCCAAGCCTTGTTGAGATTATCTTGTGACAGGGTGGTCCAATCATCAGCTAACATATAGCAGCAGTCTTTGATATTAAGCTTTTTGGAAAACGCCACCACACTTTCTTCATCTTCAGCCAACAATAAACGACGCAGGACTTCCTTCTTGTACATCTTTTTAAGCTTTGCTATAACACCCTGATCCATTGGTTGAATCAGTGCTGTTACATTGGGAGGCAGAAAAATTACTTTAAAATTTGCATCAACTGCATTCAATGTATCCTTCTCTGGATGAGATGGTGCATTGTCCAGTAGAAGAATTACTTTTCCAGTTTTCTTTTCTTGTTCTCTCAACCTCTTCACATTTGGGATGAACTGATTTGTATACCAATCAAGAAATATTTCACTATTCATCCAAGCACTCTTCTGTGCTTTGTAACACAATGGGAGACATGTCACATTCTTTAAACAACGTGGTTTTTTGGCTTTGCCGATCATTAGCACCGGTAAACGATGACTTCCACTGGCATTAGCGGCTACCAAAATTGTTACTCTCTCTTTGCACTTTTTAAACCCAGGGGCAGCTGCTTCGCGCTGAGATGCAAGTGATTTTTGAGGCAATGATTTCCAGTATAAGCCAGTCTCATCGGCATTATACACATCATCGAGTGAATAACCTTCTTCTTCCAAAAAAGCCAAGAATGTTTCTTTAAAATTTTTAGCGGCAGTTGCATCGCTAGATAAAGATTCCCCTTGAATCTCCAATTCTCGTATGCCATGACGAGATTTAAAGTTTCTTAACCATCCCTGGCTAGCCTTAAAGTCAGGAGGACCGTCAAGTTGATTGTTGAACTGAAGTGCCTTTTCACACAACAGAGAACCAGAGATAGGTTCCCCTTTGCTTCTTCTTTGCACAAACCATATATACAAAGCCTCTTCCAATTTCACATCTTTCGCATTTCTCATGGTTTTACGTTTCTTCGACCAATTTTCACTATCAAATTTCGATGCAAAACTCATAATTTTATCCTTGTTACTTTTGATGTCAGAGACGGTAGCTTTCCCAACATTGAAAATCCTCGCAAGTGAAGACACAGTTTCACCTTGTCCTAGTCTCTTGATAATTTTCTGTTTTCGTTTCAATTGACAAAACATTGCGGTTCCTTTTATATGCTTAGGCCTACTGGAAGATGCCATATCGCACAGAGAAATACTTGTACACCAAAATTATTCTGCTGTAGTAGCAGACACAATTATTTTAAGTTGAACTGTCTGTTTAGCCAGTGTTCTACCTAGAATGCACACGTACACTGGATTGATAAACCAGATATTAACTGACTTTATGATCTAACTGACTTCCTGTACGTAAGCGACCGACCATTAGCCATCCCATTCTCTACAAATTGGTCGCACACATTTGAAGTTGCCGCATCAAAAGATTCAGAATTTTAGTCTAACGTGACTGTGGCATCTGATTTTTTTTTTTCTGGAAAAAGTGTTCGGATAATTGGATGTTCGGATAATTGGGGTTCGGATAAATGGAGTTCTACTGTATATATATAAAGGCAGTGATAATCTCACACAGCCTGATGTGGTTATCTCAAATGCGTCAGTGGGTCCATCAGTTGTCCCTACTACACATTGCCACACATTGCACACAGCTGTTTGTTAACTGCCCTTCTATTTTTCAGTCTTCCAACACTGACCAGAGTTTTCTCTATCAACTCTTTCAACAGAACTTTCTCCTGATCTATAAATATCATATCTTGTTGTCTATCATATTAGATAATGTGATTTCATCCTATATATAAAATCCCAGCTTTTTCTGTCAGTGTGTGTGGTGAAAATACAGTGATACAACGTTAAAATATCTCCAATTATAAAGATAACGGGTAAAATAACACGTAGGGATAAAAATATAGGCAAGATATGCCTAGGCTTCTTCACCTACGCCAGCGCTTTCTAGCGCCATTCAAACTAACTAGTTGGAACATGCAAACTAAACGACATATCCTTTTAGACGGGGTAGAAACGGAGATAAAAGAAAAAAAATTATGACGGTCTGAACACGTGTTTGAATCTAAAATGCAAAAAGACGCAATTTGTAGTTTAAAGGAAAAATTACGCCACTAGTTGACACAATGTAAGGAAATGGACAAAAAGCGACCTTAGCTCTTATTCGAAACAAACGTATCTTAGACGTTTTACCGTAATTGGTCGTTTTAATTTGAATATAGCGGCAAACGCCGTACACGAAGGCTCAAAAACAAATTTCAAAACTAACCTTGAGAAAAGTAGGTTTTTCTTTAATAATAAAGTTATGAAAATAAAACCTAGCTAGTTTGATAGCCCATCTTGAGCAGAGAAATAATATACTTTTAATTACACAGACGGACAGATAACACGGAAGATATTGACGAAAGACCGTATTGTTCCATACAGACTAGCGAACAGTTTTTTGTGCATATTTTCACTAAAGTTACATTTTGGCGTCCTTGAGCCTAAAAATGCAAAAATCAAACTGCAGATGAACTATGGGCAAAGTCGGAGGATAGTAGCTAAAAATAACTTTGCATAGGATTTTAGAAGTAGGGGAGACAAAATTTTGTGTAGTTTTTTTCTTGTAGTTAGTCCAAAAAACAAGTGTAATTTTGAAAAAAAGGCCAAGTTGAGACGGACAGACCGACAGAAAAATACTACATACTAGACTGAGACTGGACTGAAATTGGACATTTATATTTTGAATATTTGAAAAGTTAGAGGGGAAGTCCGTTGATTGGGCAGAAGTTTTTATATTATTGAAAAAGAGACGCACGCTTGTGCCATTTTATAGAAGACTGTCCATTGACACAGTACGTTACTGCTAGAGGTGATTTCCAGGAATTATTAAATAAAAATCAGTGGGACGCCCTAATCTAGCCAGCAGCTCAGCTGAGTTTTGCTAGTACTACGTAACTGTGTTCTCAATTCTGAATTGTGAGTTTCTGATCTGGCACTACGCTTGTGCCAGATGCTTTTGTAGAAGTACAAGAGCGGATGCCTGTGCAGCCTAACATTTTACTCCAGCTACTGAGAGGAGTGGGCCACAAGAATTCTGTACTACATCGTCACAGGCCAGTTAAGTGCAAACCTGTAGTGCTGTAGATTCATCAACTGTGTCCACCATCATTAAAGAAATAAAATCTTGTTATATAAACACTAATATCAGTCCATATGTCAAGGACAATGAACTTTGTAACCATAGATTGGGCATGATGACGCCACCCCAACTAAACATCCAGTGCTAGTTTTTCCCAAGACATTGTAGATATTATTAATATTAACCCATGTAATAATATACCTATGTACCAAAAATTTCATTTGATTATGCAATATATATATGCACTTTATTGATAAATACATATTGTTTCATATGTGCTGACCAAAAGAAACAATTGGTTCAGGACTAATAAATTAAAAAAATTTTCAAACTTAAACTCTAAAAGCCAGTGTTAGTTCAGTTTATCATAGAGTTTAGTATTATTATTATTAGACTTATTATTTACATGTGTGTGTCTGTGGATTTTATTACCTACACATTACATTTCAGTACCCTAGACTTTTAAGGTAGCTAACATTCATTATAGTAGAATAGGTCTGGTTGAGGTCGTAAGTGGTAGCAGAAAGGCCTTCTGTAACTCACATAAACTTTTATCTCAGGAGCCTTCACAGCTGACCTCTGTAATATGAATACATTAAAGTACGAACCACACATTGTAATATAATGCGAATCTTGACATGTACGATATTCTATAAATAAACATGGCTACGAACTCGAGGTGATAAGAGTGAAGCTTTCTTGTTATGGCGCCAACGCATAGATCTATATTCCAAGACCACTGGTCTGGAAGGACAAACCTTAACTCCATATATCCTAGAAGCATTGGACGATGAAGGTTTGAAAATTTACAACAGTTTTGCTACCGCCATGCCTGTTGAGTCAGCGACCGACCCCGTAGCCATATTGGACGAATTTGAAAAACGTCTGATCATAAAGCACACAAACTTTAGAGCGGCAAGATTAGAACTCCACCACCTGCGACAGAAACCTGATGAAAGTTTAGATGATTTCTTCACTCGCATCAAGGAGAAAACAAGTGTATGTAAATTTAACAAAGAAGAAGAAAAAGAGCGAATTATTGAACAGATCCTTCTTAGCACACCAATGCCAGAGTTCCAGAAATGGCTACTGAGCCAGAGTGATACACTAACTTTACAACAACTTCTGGATGAAGGCAGGAAACACGAGGCACAAGCACTAAACATTAAACAAATTCAGCAAGGTACAGTAACAGCCCAGGTGGATGCAGAAAAAAGCTATAAACCCAAACAAAACAAAGCAACTGGTTCGAAGCAACAAGAAAAACACAACACAAGCAGAGGTGCTATGTGTAAATGTTGTGGCCTAAACCACATACAAAACCACTGTCCAGCTAAAGACTCTACATGTCATTACTGCAGAAAGAGGGGCCACTGGATAAAATTATGTTTCAAGAGGAAACAAGACAGTGCTCAACACAAACTTCACAGCAGAAAGTCGTCAAAACAAACACACTCTATGATGACTGAGGACCTTGACTCCAGTGAAGAAAGTGATCCTTCCACTTTTGATACTGTGAAGATACTAACTTTCAGTAATGAACCAAAGAGAACGCAGGCTTTCTGCAAGGTACAATTCCGAATACCAGGAATTAAAAGGCACAAAGAAAGATATATTCGGTTCAAGATAGACACAGGTGCCCAAGGTAACACTCTACCCTTAAGAATATTCAGACAGATCATGCCTGACAAGGTGGATGAGCAAGGATTTCCCACAAGGGATGTAAAACGTAGGAGTGGCAGGACAAAGCTAAGAGCTTACAATGGAACAAGTATAGACTGTTTTGGAGCAGTAACACTTGAATGTTTCATACAGAGGCTCTGAATGGACATTGTCAACATTTTACTTGGTAGATGTTGAAGGACCTGCAATTTTGGGTTTTCCAATGTGCGAAAAGCTGAGTGTGGTAACTATTAACAACATTAAAGAGGATATATGTTTTGCAGATGCTCTCAGCAGGACTACCAAACCCCAACAAGACAGCAGATCTTACCCCAAACATCAAAGTTGATTTTGTCAAGTTTAGCGATAATCGGCTTGAACACATCAGAGAAGACACAATGAGAGATCCTATCCTTAACTCTCTCAAAGAACTGATATACCATGGATGGCCAAGCTCTATCAGGGAAGTTCCAACACACATCCGTCCATACTACTCGATGAGGGACGAGTTAAGCATCGAAGATGGTCTGATCCTTAAAGGAGATCGCATTGTTGTACCAGAAACACAACGCGATATCATCCTTAAACAGCTCCATAATAGTCACCTTGGTATTGTGAAGACACAACTGAGAGCAAAGAAAGATGTTTACTGGCCACAGATAAACAAGGACATAGAAACACTATGTAAAAACTGTTCAATTTGCCAAGAACATGCAAATAGGCAGTGCAGAGAACCTCTCATACCATCAGACATACCATTGAGCCCTTGGAGCATTATAGGAACTGATATTTTCTCAATCGACAATAATGACTATCTTATTATTGCTGATTACTACAGCAAATTTCCCATCATTGAGAAACTTCCACAACCCTCACCATCAGCTGTTATTGCAGACATTACAAAGAAGTATTGCAGCATGTTTGGCATCCCAGATGAAATTAGATCAGACAACGGTCCACATTTCTCAGGTCAAGCATACAGAAACTTCACTAAGGACTGGAAGATCAAACACACAACATCATCACCTAGATACCCTAAATCTAATGGTTTCATTGAGAGACAGATACAAACTATCAAGTCAATCATGAAGAAAACAAGAACAGAGGATGTACACTTAGCACTCTTGAGATGGAGAACAACACCGGTAGACAGTAAGATCGACAGTCCAGCAGAACTTATGTTTGATAGAAGAATTAAAGACCTCCTACCATCTAAGGTCCACTTCCGTCCACAACATAGAGACAGCACATATGATCAACTTCAGCATCGTCAGCAAGTTCAGAAATCCAACTATGACAAATGTGCTAAAGACTTACCACCATTATATCCTGGTCAGCATGTAACTACCTACAACCACAACAATGACACATGGTCAAAAGCAACAATCATTTCCAGAAACCCTGAACCCAGGAGCTATACTTTAAGACCAGACAGCAGCAGCAACCTCCTGAGGCGAAACAGAGTGGACATAAGAGAAATCCCACAGAATACAACAGAACAGAGAATTCCCATGCTTTCAACAGACAATGCAGTAACTCCAGACCTTGGTGCCCCACAAAACCAACAAGCGCCAAGGCCGAAATCACAACCAACTCAAGCTAAACCAGGGACTTCCGCAGAACCACCAGCACTTTACACCACTCGTTCTGGCCGTACAGTGACACCTCCCAGCCGATACAGACAGTGACATATATACTCACACTGAGCATTACACATACTTATCCTTTCTCACATGAAACATTTCGTTGGAAATGTTTGCACACATTTTTTTTTCAAAAAAGGGGGGATGTAATATGAATACATTAAAGTACGAACCACACATTGTAATATAATGCGAATCTTGACATGTACGATATTCTATAAATAAACATGGCTACGAACTGAACATGCTTTTACTGAGTGCTTTCTGAAACATGTGTGTGCTTGTGTAGATGACGAGGTAATGCTTATATACATACATCATAACATTACAACCTCATCCAGTACACTAGGTAACATAACAACCATACTATAACATCAAAAACCACTACAGTGCGTAACGCTAAGGGATGCAACTTTGGTTGAAAGTTAGACATTAATTGTATTGCTTCCCTTATATGCACTCTCCCGAAAATAGAAACACTTACAAAAGAAGAATGCGCAAATGACGGTGTGCATGAACAGTTTGATTATACTGTATGGAAGGAAGTCAACAATACAACTGATAAACAGTACATGAACTGGAGACATGAAGATGTGGAGATCCATGATTTAAGTTGTACCAGATTAAAACAACAGAAAATCAAGATGCTCTTCTGTCATGTTCAGACTTGTAACATCAGATGTAAAACAAATATTTTTTTTAAACACTTTTGAATAAGTAAAATTGTCGTTAGGTATTGGTGCTTTTGAATTTAATTCCCGTCTTATGACGGGCTTTTACACTAGTATTAGATAATTAGAGAATGTGTGATTTCTGTTTACACGCATTGGGATTCTAGCCGGTGCTACGGAGTTCGTGCACTGTGCTGAGATCCTCCTTGTGTGATCTAAGGGAGGAGATCTGAGCACTCATGGAGTTGTCCGTGTGCATTGAAGATAGTCCTTCAAACCAAACCAAACCAAACCAAACCAAGGGAGGCTATAGACAAACACTCTTTTTCCTAGAGAGTCTGATTATTTAGCAATCATGGCGGACGAAGACGAATTCGAAATGCGTGCGACAGAGCAGAAGGTAGAAAATCATGAAGATATGGAAGCTGTAAATGAATCCTCAGATGACAGCTCAAGCGAAGATGAAGATAAGCGAGACGAGGAAAATGAAATAAAACTATCTGCTTTGGGAAAACAGGTACAGTTTCTAGACTCCTGCTTAGATTTAACTTTTCTACTGCTAGAGTAGGCCTACCCTACTATTAGCCGTAGGCCTACTGTTAATCAAACAAATACTGCTGTATTAACGTTAGGGTAACAGGGGGCAAAAAGCACCCACGTTTGCACCACCTAATACTTTTTGTTCTATATTTCCGTATATAGTCATGTTTTCTTGCACATAATACCACAGTCCTTTGGGAACATCATTACTGCATTGGGAAAATAACACACTTTAATTTTAAAAGTACTTGAACATATTTAATTTAAATTTTTTTTCCGCTGCACCAAAAAAATGGACCAAAACAGCAATGCGGGGCAATATGCACCTATGCATGGGGCAATAGAAAAGATGAAGATTTTTCCCCTGGAAGACAACAAAAAGCATCAAAGAAATTTCATTTATTCGTATTCATTAGTCATTTCACTAGATAAACAGGTGATATGGCACAAAAATCATTTTATTATGGTTCGGATGATAAAAATTAAATCGACATGTGACACAGCAACAGCTCATAGGCAGCAATGCACATGGCAATGGAGAATGGTAGCACATTGATGAAAACTAATGAATTATCATTATTTATTCATAACAACATAGTATTAGTAGTTAATTTATCCATTTTTCAGTTTTTCAGATCTTTCAATCCTTTAGCATGGTGGCTATTCAGGGCTGTTATTACTGAGAGGGCATCTGTAAAGATTACTGTTTTTCTGCATGTGCTTTGTACTCAATAAGAGTTTCTGCTGCCTGTTTCAGGGCTTCTGCTATAGCATTGAAGTTATTGCAGTATTTGCCAGTGGCAATTGCCATAGAGTGAACTCTATTCTTTAATTTAATGAGGATGCCAGTTTCCCCATTTTCAATTGGATTGCATTTTTTGCCGAACCATCAGTATATGCATGTGTCCAGAGCTTTGCTGGAAATTTGTTGTCAGTATATTTGGTTGCTATACGCTTTGTTTGTGTTTCTATCAGAATTCCTTTACTTTCAAGGCCTGGAATATCAGATTTTAGATCAGAACAGCATCTTCTTTTTCACATTGGGATAATTGTGCTTGGTGATATTTTATTTGTGATTGAGTTTGCTAGCATGGTATTTTTGTCAATTGTTTCTTTTACCTGGCAACAAAATTGATTTGCTTGAGCCTGCCTCTTCCTAACCTGTTTATTCTCTTGCACATGGGGTGTCCTTTGAGTCTTAAATTTTTGAGCTTGTAAGATTCTGTTGTCCTGCCTGTACTTCATTGACCGAAGCATTGTAAGGTTTTCCATATGGTTGATTTTTGTGGAATATAGGGCCCCTATTATGATGCGCGATGCTTCGTTTTTAAGTTTATTTACTTTATCAAAATGTGCTGACCAGGCTGTGATACCATATTCCATAACAGGCCTGACTGCCCGTGTAGTTTTTTGAGGATGTTTTCATTAGCACCCCATGTAGTAACATCTAATTTTCTTATGATGGCCATGCGCTGATTTACCCCAATCTGTGTTTTTGTTGCTTGTGTTTTTCATATCAAGCGCCTGTCCATTGTGATACATAGGTGTGTCTGTGATTTTTTTTTCTTGCATTGCTTGCCCATTAAGTTGAAGTTTTGGTTGCTGTGGTTTGTTTGACAAGTTAAATACAGTGTGTATTGTTGTTTTGTTCATTGATTTTGAGTAGCCACCTTCTGGACCAATCTTCAAGGGATAACAGTGAATCCTGAAATATATATAGATATATATATATAAGGAAGAGTGTGGGGAGAGGACCCCACCTTGTGGGACACCTTGCTCAATTGTTGTCTGTTTGCTAGTCTGTCCATGCACCTGTACTCTTACTGTTCTGTTTATTAGATAGTGAATGTCCAGTTGTACATTTTCCCGTAGACTCCATATTTAAGCATTTTAACTCTGAGCCCATCTTTCCAGACTTTATCAAATGCTTTCTCCATGTCTACCCAAACTGCTAATGTATGTTTTCCCTCCTGGAAAGCATCTTCGATTTCCTGTGCAATGTAGGTGACTTGATCCTCTGTGGACCTGTGTTGCCTGAAGCCTGCTTGTTGTTGCAGAAGAATTTGTTTTTCTTTGAGGTGCCAACTTAATCTGGTGTTGTTCACTCTCCATAAGATTTCCTGTACATCTTAGGAGGCTGATGGGTCTATAGCTGTTGGGGTCCATTCGGTCTTTATCCTTTTTGTGAGAATCAGGATTAACACTGCTTCTTTCCAGGCCTGTGGTACAATACCACGCTTCCAACTATAGTTCATAATCTTGAGGACAGTTTTCTTAGCAGTAGGCCCTAGCCCTTTAAGCTTGTCTTTTGTTAACCCATCTTTCCCAGGTGACTTTCTTACTTTGAGGTATACAAAGGGTGCCTCAAGCTCACTCAATGCGAGGTTTGCTGGTGTGTGCTGTTCTGGAACAGTTGTTATATTTTTGTAAAATTCTATCTCTTTGATAATATCTTGTTTTCTGTCAGGTGAAACATATATCTGGCTCTCCTGTGAGAATTTTTTGGGCGAAGACATTTGCTACTTCTTACTTTGTGAGTGTTTTATCATTTTGCTGAAGGGCTATTTCTTTATTTTTGCATTCTTCATTATTGAACGCTTTGGTGAGCCTCCATAACTGTCTGCCATCTTTGTCAAGGTTAAGGGCTTCTCTTGTTTTAACCCAGCTATATTTTGCTGAACAGTTTAATGTTTTTCTGTTCTTTGCAGCAGTGGCTTTGTAGGCTATGTTTGCCTCAACTGTTTTGTATTTTACTGCTTTGTTTCTGGCTTCTGTTACTTAGTTCTTCCAGTTCTTAGAGTTCTTGTGTCCAGTATGGTTTATAATCTTTTCTCGCTCCTCAGTGATAATGATTCTAAGGCAGCTTTCAGAACTGCATTGTTAAATCCATCAGCTATTTCTCCCATTCTTTTGTTTTGGGTGTCTATTTGTCTACAGTATTTGTCTGGCAGTACTGACAACATGCTCCAGTTGGTGTTTTTGTAGTTCCAACAGGGTAATGGTTTATGAAAGTTGAGTGTATATTCCATATTTATCATTAATTTTATGAGTTTGTGATCACTGCCTGCCAATTGGTTGAGCAAAATGCGTTCGTTCTTATGACTGATGTCTCCTGTTGAGAAGGCAAGGTCGGGTGTTAAGGTTGATTGCCAACGTCTTGAGTAGAAGTTGGTTGTGTCATCTGCTTTGTTGATCTGTTGCAGATTGATGTCTATTTCCCAGTCCTCAGCCTCAATGCCATGGCTATGAACCTCTGTGTAACCCCACCTTTCAGAGTGGCTGTTGAAATCACCAACAACCAGGCAGTTGGTGCACTTAATGTCCATAGTGGTTAGGCTAAAGATCTCTATCTAGGGGGCATATAAGTTGTACACTCTTATGATCTGGTCATCTATCGTAATGTCAGCTCCAATAATTTCCACTTGACTATTTGTGGAAAAAGGAAGCTCTCTGCTAGGTAAGGAGTTTCTGATTAACATAAGCACTCCTCTCTTGTGTCTCTCTCTGTCGAGCCAGAAGGATTCGTAACCTCTTACAGAGAATCTGTGGTTTGGATTTAAGTGTGTTTCTTGAATGCAGGCTATGTCTATTCGCTCATCGTGTAACTTGTTAGTGAATGGTAATTTCTTCTTAAGGACCCCTTCTACATTCCATTGGAGTAATTTAGCGTTCTTTTGTTGGTGTTTTGGTCTGTTACATTTTCCCTAGTACACCATGCCCTGGCTGCTCAATGCTGAGGTAGGTGACCACCAGTATCTTTGTGTGGACCCTGTCAAGGCAAGGGGTCTGGCACTTTTCCCACCTGGCGGGTCCTCTTGGGTCGAACACCACCTCGGTGAGTCATATTTGTATCAGTCATCGCAAGGCGGTTTGTGTTGCACTATGTTGCACACCTTGCTGCCCAGTGCATCTGACTTCAGCATGCATTTATATTTGGGGCTGCTTCCCTACCTTTCGGTTTTTCTCGACTTCCTTGCAGTTCTGCTACACTATATGGCTGGTTTGTACTTGACTTGTGACTACGAAAATGTAAACTTGTAACGACAAAAATTAAGCAGCCATCTTGGCCGAAAGTCTTCGAATCAGCTATCATTTGTCATAATTAATATGTTTTGTAAGAACACCACTAGACCTTCACCTTACCTGCCCCACCTATTACTATATATTAAATTTTGTTCTGGTTAAACATTGTTTAACTATATTCAATGAGGCTACATGCCCCAGGCACCAGCTCATGTTAGTCACCTTTTACAACACCCACAAGAGAGCAGTCATCCCATTCTTTCTATTTAACTGATTAATGTTTACACATCGTGACAGTTTATTTCATACACTTAGTACGGTACTCGACACACTTTCATATGTTTGAGTAGTTTGATTAGTGAATAATTGAAGTATTTCTGCTGCAAAGGGGGCATGCTATTTAGGGTACATGGATTAAAAAAAATAGAGGTGACTCATCTTAACTCTTTGATTACGCAATTATTTTCCACTCTGTGCCATAATTTTAATTCGTGATAGACTAAAAACAATGCTTAGAGAGTTGTTTTGGCACGGGTGTCATATCTGACCAATGCTCTGAGCGTTGTTCGGGAGTCAAAGAGTTAATGGAAACCTAGTTTACAGACTCTTTGTAGATTATAATGCTATTATGACCGAATAAATTTACCAGAAATGTTATAAAAGAATACTGTTTATATTCTTTATGAACAAAGTCACTACAGACTCTGATCCACAGACATAAAAAGCAAATGAATTACCTTGTACATATGACTGACCATCACTGCATATTCTATACATTAAGACAGTGACAAGCTACAAATACATAAATCTTCTAGCCAATAGTTGAAGATAGCATGTTGATATAAACAATAGTGACTCTATTACAGCTTAATAATTAATATTAGACCTGTTAATATCCAACATCTTCTTCTTTGATCCTTAGCTGCCGACCGTCAAAGCAGTCAGTGGCCATCACGCCTGATGGCGTCTTGTACGGCAACACCAAATTGATTCCACTTTGCTCGGTCGGTGGCCATCCTTCGTACAGTGCCCCAACTCTGGTTCATTCTTTGCATCTCAGAATCCACAGTCCTTCGCCAAGTTGTTTTTGGTCGGCCTCTCTTTCATTTTCCTTCAAGGGCCCATAGCATAGCTGTTCTTGTGATGGCATCGGGGTCTCTTCTGAGGACATGGCCAATTCAGCTTCTGCCAGCTATGATGGTGTGCATGTCCTCTTGCTTGCTGTGAGTAAGCAGATCTTGGTTGGTGATGGTATTTGGCCAAAAGATTTGGAGAATTTTTCTTAGGCATGTTGTGTGAAAAGAGGACAATTTCGACATGTCTTTCTCTGTAACTCTCCAGCATTCCGCACCATAGAGAAGCACAGAAAAAACACAGCTCTGATATAATCTTAATTTTGTGCTTGTGCTGTACTGAGAGGACTTCCAGATGTTGTTTAGACTAAAAAAGGCTGTTCTTGCGTTGTTCATTCTGTTGTTGATGTCTTTGCTTGCTCCGCCGTCTGGTGTTACAATGCATCCTAGGTATGTGAAGGTGTCCGTCTGTTCCAGTTGCTGATTTCTTACTGATATGGGTTCAGGGTTGTTCACATTGACCTCTGTCTTCTTTAGATTGATGTTCAAGCCCACCTGCTGGCTAAACTTATTAAGTCTATCCGTTTTTTCCTGGATGTGTTGATGTGAATGTGCTAGTAGTGCAATGTCATCTGCATATTCCAGATCTTCCCATGTAGAAAATGTAGTCCATCTTATTCCTCTTGGACTGCCCTCTGTTGTCTGGCACATCACCCAGTCTATGACTGTTAAAAATAGAGTGGTTGATAAGGGATATCCCTGTCGTGCTCCTGTCTTCACCTCAAAGGTTAGGTTGCTCTGCTCAACGCTACACGTAAAGTTGGCATAGAGGCTTTTTATGATTGACACTATGCAGCTTGGAATTCCATAAGCCCTCAGTATTTTCCATAAACTGTCCCTATGTATACTGTCAAAAGCCTTTTCAAAATCAACGAAATTAATGTACAGCTGTCTTTGCCACTCTGAGCACTGCTCTATAATGTTCCTGAGGGTAAATATATGATCTACACATCTTCTGTTCTTTCTAAATCCTGCTTGTTCTTTCCTCAGTTAGTGGTCTACTGCTTTTGAAATTCTCTGTATAATTATCCTGCCTAGTATTTTGCTGGGAACTGAGAGAAGAGTGATTCCTCTCCAATTATTGCAGTCTGCAAGGTCTCCCTTCTTGGGCAATTTGACAATTATTCATTTGTTCCACTCCGTTGGTGTTGTCCCTGTTGTCCAGACTTGTGCAAATAGTTCTAATAGTTCTGCTGCTAGCTCAGGGTCTGTCTTAAATAGCTCTGCATTTAAGTTATCATGGCCAGGAGCTTTTCTATTCTTTAACCCTTTGATTGCTGTGATGATTTCTTCTTTTCGTGGAATGTCTGTATTAACATCTAGATCATTTTCAGCCTCAGAAACATTCAATTGTGTCTCTGGTGGTTCCTTGTTCAGAGCTTCTCTGAAATGCTCTGCCCATCTTGTTTCCTGTCCCTCTGCTGTCGTGATGAGATTTCCTTGCTTATCTCTTACTAATGTAATATTGTTTCTAATTTTGTTCTCTCTGGATATAGCTGAGGAGTTCCATATTGGTATTTAGTGTTTAGAATACTATTATTCTTAGTTTTATTTTTCACATTTGTGACAATTTTTATATTCAGATTTCACAAAACCCATATGTGTATGACAATCACACAGAACGGATCAAAATTTTACAAGAGATGGGAGATCTTCGGCGACTCCGAGAAGCTCGGGAAGAAATGGCACGATCTTTTCCTCTTACAGAAGGTAGAGTTTTCTTAATTAAAAAAGAAGCTGCGAATGCCATGAAAATTTAGGTCCCAAAACGCTCGTCGGACAAAATATTTTGACTGCCACTATTTTCTGCAAACCACTGAGTTACAGAAATAAACAGTAGGGAATAAATTATTGATCTATTTTAAATTTTCCATGATCGACTGAAAATAAGCAAGATTATGGACTGAAACACGTGGGAGTAAGCATCAGTACAAATAAAAAAGTATGGTCATAAATATCACATGTCTCCCTCTTTATTGGTTTGCCTTGCATGAGCAAACAGTCTAATAGAGCTAAAACTTCACAATCAAAATCAAGATTAGGGTTACCATATCGTTCAGTGCAAAAAAAGGTGGACACTATTCACATTTTTGGCATGAAAAGGAGGACACTAGTGAAAAAGTAGGATATTTTTATTTCAAGTAATAAATAACATTAAAAGTTACATTTTACATATCAAACAATAGTTTCATCAAATCACCTAGATTTTTGTGTCTATTGATATATTAAGATGATACAAATCTTCTTGAACAAAGATGGATTGTTTTTTAAATACACACAGAAACACATTGTTGCCCTCTGCATTAGGCTCAGTTCTACATTACATTATTTTTACAAGCATCGCAAGTAAATGATACACATTCCTCTGAGGAAGGCATATTTTACAAGTGTTTTCAGTTGTTTCTGCTGCCGTATTTAGCTGAATCAGCACCTTAATTATTTTGTGTGGTAAAACATCCACTTTTCAGCCAAAATACTGAATGATATTTGAAACATTTTGCTCAAACCACGTTGTTCACATCAGTGAAAACTCCAAAATAAACCATGCTGTTTTCTTCCAGGTTTTCAAAAAGTGTATCAGTTGAATATTTCGCAGTCACAGAATTGACAGTAGCTGTTGCTTTGGTTCTAGTGCATGCAATTTTGTTTGCCATTTTTGAGTCATGGAGAGCATTTTGAAATACATCCCTTTGATTTGACACTACTGTGATGTTTCACAGAATGAAAAGCAACAGGTCTTCTTGTTGTAGCAACTTCATTCTGTTCTGTGCTTGTTTCTTTGCAAGAAGTGTCAGTTGCTGTTGCGATTTCTTGGACGCAAGTGCTTTGCACATTGTGGCTTTTGGCTCTTCCTTGTCTTCTTCATCTCTTTCATTCTGTTTCCAGTTCTCTTTTTTAATGTGCTTTTTGGTCTCACTCTAGCGCTATTACCCTGTGGATCCCAGAGCAAGGTTTGCCTTGTAAGGCTGTCAGCATATTTCTTCAGTGTGTGCCCTTTCTATTTCTGGCATCTTCTTCTCATCTCATGTTCCCCTGGTTCTTGTCATTTGTTCCACATTAGTGATCTTGTCACTCATTTCCACATTAGTGATCTTGTCATCTGTTCCACATTAGTGATCTTGTCATCTGTTCCACATTAGTGATCTTGTCATCTGTTCCACATTAGTGATCTTGTCATCTGTTCCACATTAGTGATCTTGTCATCTGTTCCACATTAGTGATCTTGTCATCTGGTCCACATTAGTGATCTTGTCACTCATTTCCACATTAGTGATCTTGTCATCTGTTCCACATTAGTGATCTTGTCATCTGTTCCACATTAGTGATCTTGTCATCTGTTCCACATTAGTGATCTTGTCATCTGTTCCACATTAGTGATCTTGTTATCTGTTCCACATTAGTGATCTTGTCATTTGTTCCACATTAGTGATCTTGTCATCTGTTCCCCATTAGTTTTCTTGTCATCTGCTCTACATTAGTGATCTTGTCTGGTTCTTGTCATATGTTCTACATTAGTGATCTTGTCATCTGTTCCACATTAGTGATCTTGTCATCTGTTCCACATTAGTGATCTTGTCATCTGTTCCACATTAGTGATCTTGTCATCTGGTCCACATTAGTGATCTTGTCATCTGTTCCACATTAGTGATCTTGTCATCTGTTCCACATTAGTGATCTTGTCATCTGGTACACATTAGTGATCTTGTCATCTGGTCCACATTAGTGACCTTGTCATCTGGTCCACATTAGTGATCTTGTCATCTGTTCCACATTAGTGATCTTGTCATCTGGTCCACATTAGTGATCTTGTCATCTGGTCCACATTAGTGATCTTGTCATCTGGTCCACATTAGTGACCTTGTCATCTGTTCCACATTAGTGATCTTGTCATCTGGTCCACATTAGTGACCTTGTCATCTGTTCCACATTAGTGACCTTGTCATCTGTTCCACATTAGTGACCTTGTCATCTGTTCCACATTAGTGACCTTGTCATCTGTTCCACATTAGTGACCTTGTCATCTGTTCCACATTAGTGATCTTGTCATCTGTTCCACATTAGTGATCTTGTCATCTGTTCCACATTAGTGATCTTGTCATCTGTTCCACATTAGTGATCTTGTCATCTGTTCCACATTAGTGATCTTGTCATCTGTTCCACATTAGTGATCTTGTCATCTGTTCCACATTAGTGACCTTGTCATCTGTTCCACATTAGTGACCTTGTCATCTGTTCCACATTAGTGACCTTGTCATCTGTTCCACATTAGTGATCTTGTCATCTGTTCCACATTAGTGATCTTGTCATCTGGTCCACATTAGTGATCTTGTCATCTGGTCCACATTAGTGATCTTGTCATCTGTTCCACATTAGTGACCTTGTCATCTGTTCCACATTAGTGACCTTGTCATCTGTTCCACATTAGTGATCTTGTCATCTGTTCCACATTAGTGATCTTGTCATCTGTTCCACATTAGTGACCTTGTCATCTGTTCCACATTAGTGACCTTGTCATCTGTTCCACATTAGTGACCTTGTCATCTGTTCCACATTAGTGACCTTGTCATCTGTTCCACATTAGTGATCTTGTCATCTGTTCCACATTAGTGATCTTGTCATCTGTTCCACATTAGTGATCTTGTCATCTGTTCCACATTAGTGACCTTGTCATCTGTTCCACATTAGTGATCTTGTCATCTGTTCCACATTAGTGATCTTGTCACTCATTTTCCATTCTTCTATTCTAGTCAAGCACATTTTTAAAGTCTGGTTCTTCTTGGTTGTTGCTTTTGTTTTTATCCATGTTTCACAGCCATACAATATCAGTGATCAAAGATATTCATTAAAAAACCTTGGGGTCATAAATGAAGAAGATTATGATAAAGATTACCTTAATCAATGACTTTTATGTCACCCGGTATATATATGTGCACACAACATAAAATATAAAGGAATATTTTCATATTTGTGCAGAACTATGGTTGGATTGGCTGCATGATGAAGTTGCACTGGTCTCAGACGACGATGAGAGGAAGAAAGTTGAAGAACTCTTTGAGAAGGCATTTGCAGATTATCAGTGTAAGTAACATTTTTAGCATTATAACTTTTAAGTATATTTGATAGTTGTTATTGCATGTCAGAACTGAACTGCCCTAAATCATTGTAAGTGACTTATATATCCTATTCTGCATAAGCACCCCTTTATGAAAGTATGTATCTTTCTGCTTGTCAATTTATGTTGGTTTTCATGTTTCAGAGCTGTACAATAGGACAGCCTTGACATACGAGTTGAAGACTCTTATGTTTGTATTGAGCGATTTAAAAAAATATCCCTTCCTGCAACAACAACTAGGGGTCAGTGCTATGATGGCTCTGTCAGTCTAGGGGAATACAGCTAGGTCGCGATTAGCGCAGAGTTCGAATCATGCAAATTAGTAAATGATGCCCGGATCGCATTTAATGCGAGCCAAATTTAATGGATGCGAGTTTTTTTCCCCAGATTTTTCCAAACTCTTCATATCGTATGCGAAAATAACAAACGAGTCGAGTTTATACTCGCGTTTTACATGTCACTACGTCAGTCTGCACTTGCTGTTGTTGGATGTGGATGTACTGCTGCCTGCTTTACCATATACAGTTGTGTTATTTTTTTTTTAAAGTGCCCTTAACAAGGTGGAGAAATGGAAGAATACTTCATTGTAGAAACACTGACTGTGCAAATAAGAAGAGGCTTGTTATTACGACAGAGAGAGACACAAAGGAGGGGTCCTTATGTTATTAAGAAACTCCTTACCTAGCAGAGAGCTTCCTTTTTCCACAAATAGTCAAGTGGAAATTATTGGAGCTGACATTACGATAGATGACCAGATCATAAGAGTGTACAACTTATATGCCCCCCTAGATAGAGATCTTTAGCCTAACCACTATGGACATTAAGTGCACCAACTGCCTGGTTGTTGGTGATTTCAACAGCCACTCTGAAAGGTGGGGTTACACAGAGGTTGATACCCATGGCGTTGAGGTTGAGGACTGGGAAATAGACATCAATCTGCAACAGATCAACAAAGCAGATGACACAACCAACTTCTACTCAAGACGTTGGCAATCAACCTTAACACCCGACCTTGCCTTCTCAACAGGGGACATCAGCCATAAGAACGAATGCATTTTGCTCAACCAATTGGCAGGCAGTGATCACAAACTCATAAAATTAATGATAAATATGGAATATACACTCAACTTTCATAAACCATTACCCTGGTTGTATGAAGATTTTAAGAAAGAAGACAGTTCAGTCTGTGCTGCTAAAATATTTTAAAAGACAAAATGACATTTTCGTCGTATCGTCAGCTATGATATTCAGTAATTTTTTATTTTTCTTTAAATTTTGCTTTCTATAACTGCTGTATTACTTTGTAATATACTTGAATCAGAAATACATTTTTCTTCTCCTTTGCAGTTATATTACCTTAATAAATAGATAAAAACACTTATGTTAAAAAATGTTCATTGCATATTTCCATTGGGCTGGAACAAATTACCATATTTTACATATAATTATCACAGGGTTTATTATTCGTATTAATCGCGACCTAGCTGTATTAATTGAATTTCTGTTGCAAAAAGTACACTGAACAATTCTAGGTTGCCTAAGGAAAATTCTCTGAATATTTTGGCCGAATACTGTCACCAATCAAGAACTGCTTACTCAGAGCAGTCAAGAAGATATACACACCATCGTAGCAGGCAGACGCTGGAATTGGGTTGACCATGTCCTCAGAAAAGACCCCAACAATATCACAAGAACTGAAATGCTATAGACCCTAGAAGGAAGGCAGAAGAGAGACTGACCAAAAACAACCAGGCAGAGAACTGTGGAGGCCGAGATGCAAAGCATGAACCAGAGTTGGGCAGCTACACAAACAATGGCCATGGCCACCGACTGAGCAAAGCAGAGACAGTTTGTTGCTGCCCTACAAGATGCCACTAGGCGTGACAGCCTCTGACAACTTTGTCAGTCAACGGGTAAGGATCAAAGAAGAAGAATTTTGTGTTGGAAAGCGCTAAATTAATAAATATTTTGAAACTATATAACGCATTCAACTGCACTCTCAAATTACCAGTGAATGGTTCGAACAATAATTCTACAAGACTCGAACTTCAGCAACCTTCCCCTAACATGATATACAATAGGACATGGCTGGAATTCACTCCTTTTTTTCTGCCAGCTGGAGGAAAGTCAGCTCATCCCAAACCAACTAAACCAAGTAGCAGTTTACCATCTAATCTTGTCTGTGCAAATGACTGGGAGATGGCAGTAGATCTATCTGGGTGAGGGACATACCCAGAAAGTATCGGCAGATCTCGAAGACAGCCAGATATAGTGCTACATTCCTCATCATCGCACCAGATTATAATGGTTGAGCTGACTGTGCCATTTGAATCACTCGTTCAAAGAGGCCAAGTGTAATAGTCTGATCTCAGACTTGAGACACGATGAGTTCACTTCAAAGATCATGGCTGTTGAGGTTGGTGCAAGAGGTCTAGTGGCTGCCTCAGTGTTTGATCTACTGAAACTGTTGGGTTTGAAAGGACAGTCAAGATCAAGGGCACTTGAGAGGCTCAGTGAAACTGCGGAAAGGACATCATGCTGGCCATAGAACAACCGTAGCGGGATATGGAATTCAGCACAGTAATTTATTTTCAACATAAGGGTTACTGTCACAATTGCCTTCAGCTGGCAGAAAAACAGGATGAAGTTGAAAGCTGCAACCAAGGTGGAGTGGGTTCAATTCTCTGCACACGATAACAGGAGGCTGGCACTTGGCAGTCATGACTCAAGTAGGCCCGCCCCCATTTAGAGTGTAAAGGAGATTAAGGGGCTGAAACACTTGATCTGGGTGGGGGGGGGCACGTCTGATGATCAGATTGCCTCCTGTTGTTTCACTCTGTATAGAGTTTCCTATCTTAACCTGGAAAACTTGCGTACGATCTAGTGTTAGACAACACCACACTTGCCAGTCCCAGGCCATCTCTCAACTGACTCACCCAATTCCCTTCTTAACTCTTCACTGTTCAAGTCTGATAACTTCTGAGATCATGCTTAACTATTAATACTATTCACTGAAAATAATGACTACATGAATCACATGCAACACAGGTAAACTTCATCTACACCTGTGAAAACATGTTATAAATTGACCTATCACAACAATCGATCACCACAGGTAAACTTTATCTACACCTGTGAAAACATGTTATAAATTGACCTATCACAACAATCGATCAACACAGGTAAACTTCATCTACACCTGTGAAAACGTTATAAATTGACCTATTACAACAATCGATCAACACATGTAAACTTCATCTACACCTGTGAAAACATGTTATAAATTGACCTAAGGAGCACATGCCTTGACTTATTGTTACTGTAATATACGATTGGAGCCAGTCCAGGATGAAGACAGCCGACGGGATAGTATGGCACTCTCTGTGGTGAATCTCTACACCCCAAGGTAGAAGAGGAACGACTAAGTAAGTGAGTTATTGTTAATCAGAATCAATGTCATTGCACACCGGGCAAACCCATAGGTGCTCAGTCTCCTTCAGCAAATGTCGAAGGGTATGAATGCTAATTGTTCCTGTTGCGCACTGGTTGTATACACGCCGGATGCGTCCTCTCATACGTCCATCTCTGCTGGTCTTACGTTTGATGCCGAATTCCAGCAGTCTTAGCCTTGATGATTCATTGATTGCAGTGTCATTCTCTAGTTGGTGATCATGAATTGCCCTCAGTATTTCTTCCTTATGTATGGCCAATGCACCTTCTATGGGTGCTCTTGAAGCTAGTCTGTCAGCTCTTTTATTGCTGCATACCCTTACATGACCAGGACAGTAGATGAGTGAGTGAGTAATATATGAAAGCTAATACACAGTTAACTAAGTGTGACAAGGAAAAAAGTTTTATAATTTGTTAGTAAGTGTTTGTTTGTTTTCTATTGCAGTTTATTCTAAAATATGTCTCACATTTCTTTTTTCGTTTACTTCTTAGACAAGAATAATCATGTATGCTGTAGCCTGTGTTCACTCTTCTGCATCCCTGTTTTTTGCTGCATTAATTAATCTCTCTTTCTGTCTGTCTGTCTGTCTGTCTCTCTCTTTCTCTTAAAGGAATCTTTATGAGTAAAAATGATGTGTAAAAAGCAGACGTCATCACTTTCTTTTTTGCTCCCTATGGAGCATAGAACAACCACTTCCATGGGTCCCTTGGCTGGATACCTGCACCTAAGCATTCATGTACTGTTGCAGCAGATTGTTTTACATGACAAGGTTACCAGCCTGTGCACAGCCTCATGTTAGTCGTCTGTTATGACATGCCAAAGGAAACTAGTTCAAGTCTTTTCTTGTCTCCTCATAGACCTGTGGAAACTAAAAGGTTCTGTGAAGTGCATTAGAAGACCAGTAATCATACAAGTCTTGAGTTGCTATCACAGATTAATGCGAGTTAAAATATGTTAATTTATAATTAAGCTTACTGAAAAAAATGGAAACCTTTATAGCCAAGAGTAATTGACATGTTTAGTTCTTGTCACAGCTTTACTGTGAATTCTTCATTTATATTTTTTAAGACAAAGAAAACTCGCCATCCAACTTTGATCCTTGACTAGATCACTCTTGTCTGTCTAACTTTAGTCAGTTTTTCTTCCTCAGTTTCTTAAATGGTGTAATTTATGCGAGTTCTTGTTGCCAGTTGTGTAACTCCACTCAGTTTTGCGTGAGATCTTTCTAGATTAAATACATTGCCATGATTTCAGCCAGAGACATGCTTCTAATTTACAGCTGTTCCTATTTGGTTGGAGTATGTACAGTTTACCATTGGTCGCATGGGGGAGACAGATGGAGTATCTACTGTGCGTCAAGCATTTGAGAGAGCACTTACAGCTGTTGGAATTCATGTCAGCCAAGGTGCCAACATCTGGGAAGCTTACAGGGAGTTTGAGAATGCTTTGTGTGCTGGTTTGATGGTAAGTGGCCTTTCTCTGTCTGGAAACAGAACAACTTTTGGAAGTTTGCAATAAATTTCAGTCTCAGTGATGATATGAGCAAAACTAAAGGACAATAAGTTAATTTAGTTTAGATGTAGTCCAGATTCGACTAAGGAAGGTTGGGTATGGGATTGGCTACCTCTTCTTGTAGGAGCTTAATTACAGCCAAACTTGCTTCAGCATGTCATCAACTCACATATCATGGCAGTTCTGTTGAATGGCTGTGAAACATGGAGAAACCACAAAAACAACAACTATTAAGTTACAGACTTTCGTAAATTGGAGCTTGTGGAGAAAAGGGTTAAAATGTGTGATAAGATCACCAATGTGGAACACGGATGACATGAACCAGACAAATACCAGTGGAACAGGAGTTGAGGAAAAGATCTTCTTTCTTCTTTGATCCTTAGCCGCCGACCGTCAAAGCAGTCAGTGGCCATCACGCCTAGTGGCATCTTGTATGGCAACAACAAATTGATTCCACTTTGCTCGGTCGGTGGCCATCCTTCGTATAGTGCCCCAACTCTGGTTCATTCTTTGCATCTCAGCCTCCACAGTCCTACGCCAGGTTGTTTTCGGTCGGCCTCTCTTTCGTTTTCCTTCAGGGGTCCAAAGCATAGCTGTTCTTATGATGGCATCGGGGTCTCTTCTGAGGACATGGCCAACCCAGCTCCATCGTCTGCCAGCTATGATGGTGTGCATGTCCTCTTGCTTGCTACGAGTAAGCAGATCTTGGCCAGTGATGGCACTCGGCCAAAAGATTCGGTGAATTTTTCCCAGGCATGTTGTGTTAAAAGAGGACAGTTTCGACATTTCCTTCTCTGCCACTCTCCAGCACTCCGCACCACAGAGAAGCACAGAAAGCACACAGCTCTGACACAATCTCAATCTTGTGCCTGTGCCGCACCGGGAGGACCTCCAGATGTTGTTTAGGCTAAAGAAGGCTGTTCTTGCCTTATTCATTCTGATGTTGATGTCTTTGCCTGCCCCGCCGTCTGGTGTTACTATGCTTCCTAGGTATGTGAAGGTATCTGTCTGTACCAGTTGCTGATTCCTTACTGATTTGGGCTCAGGGTTGCTCACATTGAGCGTCATGACCCCAGACTTCTTTAAATTGATGTTCAAGCCCACCTGCTGGCTAAACTTGTTAAGTCTATCCATTTTTTTCCTGGATGTGTTGATGTGAATGTGCTAGTAGTGCAATGTCATCTGCATATTCCAGATCTTCCAATGTAGAAAATGTTGTCCATCTTACTCCTCTTGGACTGTGTGACAACTTGCCCAATCTTCTCTTCATTTTTTTTATTATTTACGGACATCGTTTTTTTTCTCATCCTCAATGCATGATCGCAAAGTCCCGGGAAGTGTCACTTGCGGAAATTCTCCTAGTATTCAGTATTTTCTCCTCGCTATTTTTAGATACGACGTCATTGTTGACCAATGACCTCGGTAGCTAGGAACCTGTTTTAATTTAAGACTGCTTAAGCTGATAAAACCAGTTTATGCCACTTTAGGAAGACCCCATGTGACTTTTAACGCTATTGATTGGAGCGTTTATTTGACGCTAATGTCACATGATGCACGCTATGGATCACGTGTCCAAGCGGAAATGTCCCGCTAAAAGTGCGCCAAACACGAGCAATCTTCACTTGCCCGGAACCCTTGAGACAGCTAGGTCTAACCCAATTATCGGCGAATTCTCGCATTAAAAGCACTGAAGCCACGTGTCTAATTGCGGGTTAGCGTCCATCTTTGAGTAGGTAAGTGAAATCTCGCTAGAATATAATGTGATGAAATGTGTAGTACCTTGCAAAATCGACGCAAGATTGGTATGTTTACTTTATTCATATTTTTGTTTTACGATCACATCCAGCCACATGTGATCGGGTATATTTTATGATCCCACGGGATATGTACATGTTCATAATAATGTATAACGGGAATATATATATATATATAGCTATTAATTTCCATATTATTTGATTATTTTCGACCCGACGTTTAGACTAACGGAAATTAATAGTAACGATAATGTTGACCGACCGTGACATATATTCATTATAAATTATATGACGAGGCGACCAGACATGAAGTGTGTGATAATGTTGTCAGACAATTCTAAAAACACGGATGTCCAATTATTTGTTAAATTCATCATAATGACATGACGATTAGGCTAGAGGCACAGAACTAGAATACTGTTGCCGACATTTCTATGATAAATTTGGTGGGTTTAACTGACATTTATAATAATTCATCGGGTTAAGCTGACGATAAATCAGTCTAAAGAATTATAATACTGCCACTGGGGCAGAGTAATATAATTAAGGACAGACAGGAGAAACTTGAATTCAAGATTAGACTCTAGACATATGATGTTAGAGACTAAAATCTGAGGTGACAGGCAGAGGGACGGCTTAGGGAAAGACTGCTTTCTAAAGCTAGAAAATTAATGAAGCCGTCGTATTTGTCTTCAGTCTATGGTGGAGCCTTGCACGACAGTCCAATCTCAGCGCAGAATACGGAGTCGAGCACAGAGAAGGCAAATCCGAACCATTCAAGACCTACCGGGGCAACGTCAGGAGACCGCAGAACTAACCACACTTCACTATCAGCCGGGGGCTGAAAAGCTAAGTCCACGACAAAGGAAACTCACCTAATCAATGACACAAAGTTTAGTCATCCATGATGAAAAACACGTGAATTGTGAGACACATAATACATACAGCAGACACTAATTCCATCGACAATACTATCATTCACCATCTATTCACTTTATTGCAATAAACCAATTGGGTGTATATACTGTACCCCACGCTTTGTTCCTTCCATTAGATGTTGAATATTGTCTATGTTTATCTTCCTTTATAAGGGAGGGGGGGCTCGTAAAATATAATATAATTTAAAGAATAATAATAATAGATAACTGAGAAGGGTGACGAAGAGGGTAGCGAGAGACCAAATATCTCCTTACAATCTTTTCCAGACCTGTCGAGTTAGGAGAATTTACCCTCTTCGTCACCCTTCGGAAGTGGGAAAAACCCAGCAGGGATTCCTTGAGCCAAATCTTCCACATCAGATCTATTATTTCCTCTAAATAATTCTCTTATCCTTTAAACGCTACGTGACACTGGTGTCTCGGTCCGGGATTTGAACTTATGTATTTTATCATACCTCTGGGATAGTATCATCCATTCAGTCATTACAGTATACCATTTTAACACATGTATTTTCACACAGTGAGCTCTAGAAAGACAGAAAACATTTTTTCTAGAAATTCAGGCATTGATTGGTGAATCCCTTTATATATGTTGTGTTTAATTAAGTTAGTTCTTGATTTTGTATTTCATTGAATTACAGACCTTAAGTCTCCATAACTGTAGTAATTTCATTCTACAGCAGTCGGATAAATAATTAGTATTTACTTGTTGCTAGAAATACTATCGGAAGGTAGCACTAGCTTACTCAGTGTGGACTTTAACTGCAAAAGATGGCTGAAATAGTTAAGCTTAAGGCAGCACTAGGGGAGGCCGGTCGAGATCTAGGTTATAGTGGGGTGGACCTTGCAAATTATGTCAGTGTCGAGACTGATAAGTATTACGCTCGAGAAACAGCGAAAGCTGAAAGAGAAGAGCGAATAAAGTTAGCAGAAATAGATGAGAGGATAAAAGCTGTAGACGCTAGAGAAAGAAGCGAGAGAGATGAACGCGAGAGAGATGAACGCGAGCATGCATTGAAGATGAAGCAGTTAGAGATGCAGGGACAAGCTCAAAGAGTTGAACCAGTAGCCGGTGCGACCGCATCTACCTCCTCAGGCAACCTATCGCCACGGTCAGATGATATGCCTTCCTTGCACGCAGGGGGCACCGGACCTTTGCCATCCTCACTCATGTCAACTTTGGGACCTTTGACGTTTCCATTTGAAGCTTTCTCGGAACAAGCCGACTCGATCGATAGGTATCTCGACAAATTTGAGAAGTTTGCCACCACGTTTGGTTTGGAGAAGAGCAAATGGAACCTGAAACTGTCGCAAGGGCTTAGAGGAACTGCTTATGACGTGTATAGCAAGCTTCCTCCAGGTTTACAGGATGACTACGACTCTTTGAAAAAGGCACTATTGGTTCGTTATGAGCTACATGCTGACGCCTATAGGAAGAGGTTCCGTAACTCTAGGAGGGAAGTCGGAGAGAACTTTGCTCAGTTTGCTGCGAGACTGGATTCCTACGTGGAGAAGTGGGGGTGCCCTAGGGAATTTTACTCATGATTGGGAAGGCCCTCTGAAGGAAATGGTCATGATCGAAACAACTGAAGGACACCATGACTTCCTTCCCGACATGAGAAGATTCCTGACAGAGAATGGGGCCAGCACTTTAGAATCCATAGTCCAGTTAGCGGAACGATATCAGGCAGCACTATCAGAGAATCGACCACCCAGACGGACTGGAAACAACCAGATTACGTACCTAGACAGACAGCTCAGTCACACATGGACCCCCAAGTGAAACCACCGTATACTAACTTCAAAAAGCATGACAAGCCAGACTACAAGACTACTCAGAGATCTAATTTCCAGCAGCAGAGGCAAGGGGAAAAATGGTGTAAGCACTGTAGAAATCCATCACCCACAATACGCAGGAGTGCAACCGGAAAAAACCCACCTCATCATGCTGCCTGCTTACGTAAAAAGTGCCGCAAGGGGAAATGGACCGGAAGAAACCTCTGGGACAAACCCCGACATCCCCCGGTCGTTGAGACAGTCCTCGTAAATGACCAAGAGGTGACCTGCCTTTATGATACAGGCCTTGCATTCGACGCAGTTGTCTGTGCATCCCTAGTCAAGCCTGACCAGATGACAGAAGACACTATAGAAATACAAGGACCTACTAAAAGTGCAGCACCTATGCGTTTGGCCATAGCCAAGATTAAGGTCAAATCAAAATATGTGACTGGGGAAATCCGTGCAGCGATCTTGGACGACCCTATTTATCCCTTGATCTTAGGGTGTAGGTATGTGTTCTTGGGAGAACCCATTCACCCTCTGGTTGTGGCGGCTGTCACCACTAGAGGACAGGCCAAACGGAATACGGAGTTGGAATCCCCACCCAACATCCTTCCTGAGGAATTAAAAAAGGCACAATCGGAGGCTCAATCTCTAGCACCCTGCTACAAAAAACTACCGAGAGCGCACACTCCTCTCCAAAAGGGAGACTTCTACAAGAAAAATGGGCTGTTGCATCGGAAAGCAGGAAATGGAGGACAGGAACATGGGCAACTTGTGGTTCCATCAGCATACCGAGCCCAGGTCCTAGAAATGGGCCATGCCCTTCCGTTTAGTGGCCACATGGGCATAAGTGCCACGATTCAGCGTATTTCATGTCATTATTATTGGCCAGGTATCAACGCCGATATCCAGAGATATGTGAAATCATGCCCGCAGTGCCAGAGGACAGCGCCGAAACACTGGACGGCCCCAGCCACTCTGGGAGAAATGCCAATCTTGGGCACACCCTTCGAACGAGTAGCGGTGGATATTGTGGGTCCACTTACTCGTAGCAAAAAGAGAAACAGTTATATACTCACGTTAGTGGATTGTTGCTCCATGTGGGCAGAGGCAATTGCTATGCCCGCCTGTGATTCTAAGCATGTTGCTGAGGCTCTGCTCACCATATTTACTCGGCTAGGGTTTCCGTCACAGATCCTGACAGATAATGGTTCCCAATTCCGAGGAAAACTCACCGAGGAAGTGTTTAGGATATTTCAGGCCCGACATATCCACACCTCTCCCTACCACCCCCAGGCAAATGGCCAGGTGGAGCGGTTTAACGGGACCCTTATTTCCATCCTTCGGAAACTTGCGCAGGAAAAAACCAGAGAGCTGGGATCAATACTTACCCGCAGCACTATTTGCTTACCGCGAAGTACCCCACAATTCTACTGGGATGCCTCCTGCCACATTGCTGTTTGGTAGACCTATAAAAGGACCTTTAGAGGCACTGTTACGTACTTGGACAGATGATAAAGCTGATGAGACGGTCACCTCTGCATCCCAATACGTGAAGGAGTTGACCCAACGCCTTAAAACAGGATGGGAACTGGCAAAGGAAAATGTACGCCGTCCCCGTCGTAAACATGCGCGTTACTACAACCGCACTGCGAAGGATAGGGAGCTAGAAGTAGGAGAACAGGTATTATTACTCCTGCCCAGTAGCAATAATAAATTGCAAATCGGGTGGAGAGGTCCATATAAAATTGTTGAGAAAATGTCGCGCACCAATTACAAGATTGCCATAAAGGGGAAGCAGAAAATTTACCACATAAACCTGCTGAAGCGATATTATGAAAGACCAGGTGCAGAACCAGCACATTTCCTGACACTGGCTATTGCGACGGAAACTGAGGCAGAACCCCTGACCTCCTGTGAATACCCTCTTCGTCAGTGCGAAACTCATCAAGAGGTTCAGATTAGTTCAACTTTAACGGAGGATCAGCAGGCACGGGTTCAACAGTTGTTGAGAAAACACACTAGTACACTCACGGATAAACCTGGCATGACCAACCTGATAGAATTTGATATGAAGCTAACAGACCTCGCCCCGGTACGAGTTAAGAACTATCCTGTTCCTTATGCTAAAGCAAAGGCCTTGAGTGAGGAAATCGAGTACCTGCTTAAGGAAAATATTATCTCAAAATCAGAGTCGCCTTATAGTGCGAGTGTAGTTTTGCTTAGAAAATCCACAGGAGAACATCGCCTCTGCATAGACTACCGAAGGCTCAACGCTGTAACGGAATTTCAAGCGGAGCCCTTACCGGATCAGAATCAGCTTTTCACCAAGCTGAGTAGAGCACGATACTTTTCGAAGATAGACCTTAGCAAAGGGTACTACCAGATCCCGGTAAAAGAGGAAATTCGACATATGTTAGCATTTAGTACTTCTGAAGGCCATTACGAGTTTAATGTATTGCCATTTGGGCTAAGCAACGCCCCAAGCGTCTTTACTCGTATGATGAGGAAGCTACTGGAACCCCTGAACCACCCTGGGATAAGTAATTTCATGGACGACATACTTATTGCCACGAACACCTTTGAGGAGCACCTGGACGCAGTTTCCCTACTCTTCGAAAGACTTAGAGAAACAGGACTCACCGCTCGCCCTACAAAATGTCAAATTGCCTGCGAGCAACTAGAATTCCTGGGACACACTATCTCGCATGGATGCATGTTCCCAGATGCGCGTAATATTGAGAAGTTACAGCGGGCCCACGACCCCAGACTAAAAAGGATGTAAGGTCATTTGTGTCTCTATGTGGCTTCTACCAGAGATATATTAAAGATTTTAATACCCTGAGTGCGCCATTGACCGCATTAACCAAGAATGGGAACCCGGACAAAGTAACCTGGACAGCGGAGTGCGAAAATGCCTACACGCTGCTGAAGGAGAAACTCACCGCTAGGCCAATTCTGCGACTGCCTGACTTAACTCTGAACTTTACGCTGCGAACAGATGCTAGCAATATAGGGATAGGAGCCACTCTCCTGCAGCCTAGTGATAGACCTTCTGCAACTCTATTCCCCATCGCATATGCTAGTAGGAAATTGAACCCTGCTGAACAGAACTACTCTACCATCGAACGAGAATGTCTGTCGCTAATATGGGCTGTGCAGAAGTTTCAACCATATTTATACGGGAAAAAGTTCACGGTGCAGTGTGATCACCAACCGTTGATATTTCTGCAGCGTCGAAGAACCTTAATGCCCGGCTTATGAGATGGTCACTCCTGTTGCAGCCATATTCATTTCACATAGAATACATACCTGGGAAGAACAACGTAGGGGCAGATTTTTTTGAGCAGACATCCGGACGCAACCGAGGAGATATGAGAAACTGGAAAAGAAGAGGAAGACAGGACAAGAGGAGTTGGACGGAACGTCAAACTGGAGGAGGGGCTTGTGTGACAACTTGCCCAATCTTCTCTTCATTTTTTTTTATTATTTACGGACATCGTTTTTTTTTCTCATCCTCAATGCATGATCGCAAAGTCCCGGGAAGTGTCACTTGCGGAAATTCTCCTAGTATTCAGTATTTTCTCCTCGCTATTTTTAGATACGACGTCATTGTTGACCAATGACCTCGGTAGCTAGGAACCTGTTTTAATTTAAGACTGCTTAAGCTGATAAAACCAGTTTATGCCACTTTAGGAAGACCCCACGTGACTTTTAACGCTATTGATTGGAGCGTTTATTTGACGCTAATGTCACATGATGCACGCTATGGATCACGTGTCCAAGCGAAAATGTCCCGCTAAAAGTGCGCCAAACACGAGCAATCTTCACTTGCCCGGAACCCTTGAGACAGCTAGGTCTAACCCAATTATCGGCGAATTCTCGCATTAAAAGCACTGAAGCCACGTGTCTAATTGCGGGTTAGCGTCCATCTTTGAGTAGGTAAGTGAAATCTCGCTAGAATATAATGTGATGAAATGTGTAGTACCTTGCAAAATCGACGCAAGATTGGTATGTTTACTTTATTCTTTTTTTTGTTTTACGATCACATCCAGCCACATGTGATCGGGTATATTTTATGATCCCACGGGATATGTACATGTTCATAATAATGTATAACGGGAATATATATATATATATATATAGCTATTAATTTCCATATTATTTGATTATTTTCGACCCGACGTTTAGACTAACGGAAATTAATAGTAACGATAATGTTGACCGACCGTGACATATATTCATTATAAATTATATGACGAGGCGACCAGACATGAAGTGTGTGATAATGTTGTCAGACAATTCTAAAAACACGGATGTCCAATTATTTGTTAAATTCATCATAATGACATGACGATTAGGCTAGAGGCACAGAACTAGAATACTGTTGCCGACATTTCTATGATAAATTTGGTGGGTTTAACTGACATTTATAATAATTCATCGGGTTAAGCTGACGATAAATCAGTCTAAAGAATTATAATACTGCCACTGGGGCAGAGTAATATAATAAAGGACAGACAGGAGAAACTTGAATTCAAGATTAGACTCTAGACATATGATGTTAGAGACTAAAATCTGAGGTGACAGGCAGAGGGACGGCTTAGGGAAAGACTGCTTTCTAAAGCTAGAAAATTAATGAAGCCGTCGTATTTGTCTTCAGTCTATGGTGGAGCCTTGCACGACAGTCCAATCTCAGCGCAGAATACGGAGTCGAGCACAGAGAAGGCAAATCCGAACCATTCAAGACCTACCGGGGCAACGTCAGGAGACCGGAGAAAACTAACCACACTTCACTATCAGCCGGGGGCTGAAAAGCTAAGTCCACGACAAAGGAAACTCACCTAATCAATGCCACAAAGTTTAGTCATCCATGATGAAAAACACGTGAATTGTGAGACACATAATACATACAGCAGACACTAATTCCATCGACAATACTATCATTCACCATCTATTCACTTTATTGCAATAAACCAATTGGGTGTATATACTGTACCCCACGCTTTGTTCCTTCCATTAGATGTTGAATATTGTCTATGTTTATCTTCCTTTATAAGGGAGGGGGGGGCTCGTAAAATATAATATAATTTAAAGAATAATAATAATAGATAACTGAGAAGGGGACGACGGTAGCGAGAGACCAAATATCTCCTTACAATCTTTTCCAGACCTGTCGAGTTAGGAGAATTTACCCTCTTCGTCACCCTTCGGAAGTGGGAAAACCCAGCAGGGATTCCTTGAGCCAAATCTTCCACATCAGATCTATTATTTCCTCTAAATAATTCTCTTATCCTTTAAACGCTACGTGTTGCCCTGCCCAACACCACATGCAAAGTTGGCACAAAGGCCCTCCATGACTGACACCATGCAGCCTGGAACTCCACAAGCCCTCAGCACCCTCCACAAACCGTCTCCATGCACGCCGTCAAAAGCCCTCCCAAAACCAACGAAATTAATGTAAAGCTGGCTTTGCCACCCCGAGTTTTGCTCTATAATGTTCCCGAGAGTGAATATATGATCCACACATCCTCTGTTCTTTCCAAATCCTGCCCGCTCTTTCCTCAGCCTGTGGTCCACCGCCCCTGAAATTCTCTGTATAATTATCCTGCCCAGTACTTTGCTGGGAACCGAGAGAAGAGCGACTCCTCTCCAACCACCGCAGTCCGCAAGATCTCCCTTCTTGGGCAATTTGACAATTATTCCTTTGTTCCACTCTGATGATGTTGTCCCCGCTTTCCAGACCTGTGCAAACAGTGGTTCCAATAGTTCCGCCGCCAGCTCAGGGTCTGTCTCAAATAGCTCTGCACCCAAGCTATCATGGCCCGGAGCTCCTCCGCTCCCCAACCCCTCGACTGCTGTGATGATTTCTTCTTTTCGTGGAATGTCTGTATTTACATCTAGATCGTTTTCAGCCCCAGGAACATTCAACTGCGTCTCTGGTGGCCCCCCGTCCAGAGTCCCTCCGAAGCGCTCTGCCCATCCCGTTTCCCGTCCCTCCGCTGCCGCGATGAGACCACCTTGCCCATCTCTTACCAATGCAATATTGCCTGCACCCCGTTCTCCGCCGATGAACCTAGTTATCCTGTATACTGTGCTCCATTCACCCCCCAGTGCCGCCCCCTCTGCCCGTCCCGCAAGATCGCCCAGGAAATTCCTTTTGTTGGCTCGGGTTTGGCGTTTAACTTCCTTGTCCAGCTGACTGCACCGTTCACCACACAGTTGCTCCAACCTGGGGGACCCCGCTTCTGTCCCCTTTCTCCTCATTTCCCCTCTCATTGCCATGGCGTTTAATGTTTCTGGTGTCATCCAGTCTTGCCTCTTCCTTTCCTGGAATCCCAAGCATGACCTGCCGCTTTCCCTGCTCATTGTTGAAATGGTGTTGAAACTCTGGTCCACACCATCAGTCAATGTCCTTCCCCGACCTCTGGCAAACCGACACCGTCTCTCCACGTCGGCCGCAAAAGCCCTTCTGGTAAGGGAGTCCTTCAATTTGCTGATGTCAAACCTTTTCTGTGTAGTTACAGTTGGTCCAGCCCTTCTTAGTTTCACTTTCAGTTCTGCCACCACTAAATGGTGATCATCTCCCACATCTGCACCTCTCCCTACCCTCACATCCCGCAATGCACATCTCCATCTACCGCCAACCATGACGTGGTCCATCTGGCCTCCGTCCCGACCACCCGGTGACCCCCATGTCAACCTGTGAATTTCTTTATGTGGGAAAAGCGTTCCTCCAATGACCAGGCCGCCAATGCCACAGAAACTTATTAGTTTATCCCCATTCTCGTCTGCTGCCCCGCCGCCGCACCTCCCCACTATTCTTTCACTACATGCATTGCGTGTACCAACCCTCGCACTGAGGTCTCCCACCACTATAACAAGACCACACCCAGGCGCGTCCTCCATCTCTCTCTGCAGTTGCCGACAGAACTCACCCCCGACCTCCCCATCGCTATCACCCGCCGGTGCGTAGCATTGTATTATTGCAGTGTTGGCGAATCCCCCTCTCAATCCCAATCCTATCAGTCTGTTGCCGATGGGCCTCCATTCCAGCAATGTCCCCTCCATTCCCTTCTGTAGAACAATGGCTACGCCTTCACTGTGCTGTCCATCCTCTCCTCCAGAGCAAAGCATCGTCTCCCCTGTTGCTGTTTCAACTTTCCCCACCCCCGTCCATCCGACTTGCCCATCCCTAGAATGTGTAACCTATAGTTTCTCACCTCCGCCGTGACCCGTCTCAGTTTACCCGTCTCGTTCATTGTCCCGACACTCCAAAATCCCATTCTTGTATCCTGTTTTGCGGTCAGGACATCCGTCTTCATGTCAGTGGCTTCCTTTCGGCTCTCACCACTGACAGCCATACGAGCCACAGACTCCGAATGTCCATCCCGCAGCAAAGTTTGTTCATTTATTGTTGTTTCCGTAACTTCATTGTTTTTTTTTTTACATAGACCAGTCCAGCTTGGTTGAACCTACCAGGAGTAAAACTCCCACTGGCATAGCTCTGGGGATTGTTAGGGTACGCAAGCTGCCATACCGCTACAAGGTATAGGTACCATTGATGGCAGAAGGAAAAGATGCTGGCAATGATTGTGCTCCTTACAGAGCATGAGGTCACCAATGAAGCTGGTCCCCTAACTGGAAGCCTATACCGAGCATTCACATGCACTTGCAGCAGTGGTTTCATACACAACCTCATATTAGTCACCTTGTTCAACATGCCTGATGGGGAAGTAGGCCTTTTCTTTCTTTGTCTCTTTAGAGATCCCCTGGGAGCTACAACAGGCATATTATATCATGCTTAATTATAATTACGTATTTCAGCCTAAAGGTTATGACATGTGGTAAGGATATCAGTTTTGTAAAAGTAGAACTTATTTTTCTCAAGAATATCTGTAACAGTTTTTACTGCAGATACTAGTTTGTCCATACCTTATTTCAGCCTGAAGCAGGGACTGTGGTCAGCAAGGAACAAGAGGAGGCCTTTTCCATACAGAACCAAAGAGTGATGTCCCTCTTCAAGAGACAATTGGCAGTTCCTCTCCTTCGTAAGTCTGATTTTATATGTTGAGATTTCTATATCAGATTGAAAAGGGCATGGAAGTAAAATGGCATATAGAATATTTTGTGGAACTGCTTCATCTCACAAATGTTAATGTAATAAATTAACATGCAAATTCATTTATCCCCTATAAACTCTTGAATGCAGAGGAATTCATGTTGCTGTTGTACAAATGGCAGGGTTAGAGCACTAACCAAGACCCTAAAGCACCTTCATATGACATATCTTGAGTTACTTGGCCATCACTCAGGGATTGAGTAGCCACACCAGAGAGGCCCGACATCACAATTTCCCCTGTAGTGAAACATGTACAGAACCCAGCATTGCACATGAAGCTTAGGTGAATCACTTGAGTCCCTGACTTAATTCCGGCTTTAACTGGTTAGCTGTGTGTAGGAGAATATCATGGTGTATAAATGACATGAGAGGAGTTAGGAAGTGGCTATGCAGAACATGTCAATTCTTTGGGAGAGCTCAGAACCAGAGTGCAACATTTTAATCTTGCATATTTGGAGAGCTGTCCTGAATGGCTGGGAATGCACAGAACGTTGTAGATCTAGGCTTTTCTGATATTCTGAAACGTGTCAAGCTGGAGCCACGAGCTCCAGTTTCTTTCCTGTGTATTCTATAATGGCTTGCCAAGGATTCTTCATCTTGATATTGGCCGGGAAAGCACGACAGGTTCAGCAGCTCTAGTTGAACAACAACAACCTATAAACTTCCTGAGGAGCTTAGGCCTTTAACACATTCCTGCCATGCCTCCTTATCCTGTGCCATCCATTCAAAGACTTTCTATGTCTGCCTTATCAAGTCTGTCTCCAATTCCCTTCTCCATGTGTCTTTCAGTTTCCTTCTGTTTCTCTTACCCAGTGGATTCAAGAACAAGGATTGTCATGTAATGCTATCAGCTGATTTCCTTAGTGTTTACCTGCATCTTTTCCACATCTCTTGTTCCGTTGGTATATATTTGGTTCTTTCCATCACCTCCTCATTAAAGATCTTGTCATACCATTTTACTCATTCTGTCAGTTTTCATTAGATTTCTCATTATTCTTTTCTTATGTGGGTTCCAGTTAAGGACCTGTCTAGTTAAACTGGATAGTTATCACTGTAGCAACTCAAGGAATCATTGAAATGTTTTCATACCAACACTGTGCTACTTTTTTCTTCTTAAATATTCAATTTGTCTGTACATTTATCTTTTCTATTTTGTTGATTTTATCTTTACGAAAGTTAATGTTTGTACCTTTATGTCAGATATTTTGCCAGATATTTATGTAAATACAAAATTGGGCTAGTTCGGAAGATAAAGTTTAAAAAATAAAGTTTTAGAATCAGTTTTACAGTTAAAATATGAATAGAAAACACAAGACGTTTTGGGGGTTAACCCTTCATCACCCACAGTCACATACAGGACACAAAGATAAGACATATCTGTATTTTTTATCTTTGTCTCCTGTTTGTAACTATGGCTGACAAAGAGTAAACCACAAATTTTTTTGGTGTGTCCTTCAGTTGGAAAGGGAGCAGAGGTTAGTGCACTGGCTTCCTAGCTCAGTGGTCCATGGTTCGATACCCAGTTGAGGTGCGATTTCTTTAGACCGCAAACGGTTCCGGGGTCGACCCAGCCTCATGAATTGGGTACCAGAGCAACTCTGGGAAGATTAAGGTAGCCGACGTGATGCTGACCATATCCCCCCTAGATGGTAAGAAAATATGAGCCTAACACCATATTCCCAATATGCCTCAATGGTTGTGTAACGGGATCCTTTTTTACTTTTCAGTTGGAATACTGACTCAGTAACTTAAAAGATATTTTTTACAGACATTTGTGTTATTATTTTTAAGGTATTAATAATTTTGTAGTATCATATTTAACATGAGCTTGTTTGTTTATGACAAGATATGCAGAACACATTGGAGGAATACAAAGAATGGCTTGGCCAGGACTCCGTTGATAAAGACACACAAGCCATTTTTTTGACAAAGCGTGGGAAAATATTAGAGGAAGTTCAGCCTTTTGAAAAAAATTGGTAAGTTTTTCCAAACTCCATCAGGTGGGATTTGACCATATCCCCCCTAGATGGTAAGAAAATATGAGCCTAACACCATATTTCCAATATGCCTCAATGGTTGTGTAACGGGATCCTTTTTTACTTTTCAGTTGGAAAACTGACTCGGTAACTTAAAAAATATTTTTTACAGACATTTGTGTTATTATTTTTAAGGTATTAATAATTTTGTAGTATCATATTTAACATGAGCTTGTTTGTTTATGACAAGATATGCAGAACACATTGGAGGAATACAAAGAATGGCTTGGCCAGGACTCCGTTGATAAAGACACACAAGCCATTTTTGACAAAGCGTGGAAAATATTAGAGGAAGTTCAGCCTTTTGAGAACAAATTGGTAAGTTTTTCCAAACTCCATCAGGTGGGATTTGTATTGTTCCAGCCACTTAACTTAGTATTTGTGGCTATGTGAAATAAGTTTCTATTTTGCCAGTTGGTTCATTCACTTGAGGTTAACATTGCTGATAAATATCTGTCCACCTCTTCAAGCAACATTCAGGCTCATTTGTTATGAAACCAAAGTCTCTTACTTACTGAACTTCAGCTGAACTTACTTACTTAGTTGTTCCTCTTCTACTGTGGGGTGTAGAGGTTTGGAAGAGAGAGCGTCTTACTATTCTATTGGCTGTCTTCCTCCTTGCCTGGTTCCATTCAAGTCCTTGATCCTTCAAAGATTGTCTAATGTTGTCTTCCTAGTGGACTCTAGGTCGTCCTGGAGGTCTGGATCCCTGGCTCTTAGTCTCCCATGCTTGAAAAGAGAAAACCGGACTGATTCTATGCTGAAATGAGTAAAAAAAATTGATCTCAAAATATTTGTAACCTTTCTTTTACTGTTAGTTTTGTAAAAGAAGTTTTGTAAAGTTGAAAAAAAGACAACCAGAGAGTTATAGTCTTGAATAAATCAATGCTTGTACAGAATAGAAGGATTGAAATGGTGTGACAAGATCACTAATGTGGAACTGATGGAAAGTTCTAGACAAATACAGGTGAGGAGAAGGTGTTGGCATTGGATAGGCCATACAGTAAAGAAACCTGTTGATAGTGTAAGAGAACCAGAGGGAGACCAAATAACACACACAGAAGGGAGATGGAGAACACACATGACAGAGATACAAAAGACATAGAAGGACCAAATAACACACACAGATGGGAGATGGAGAACACACATGACAGAGATATAAAAGACATAGAAGGACCAAATAACACACACAGAAGGGAGATGGAGAACACACATGACAGAGATACAAAAGACATAGAAGGACCAAATAACACACACAGAAGGGAGATGGAGAACACACATGACAGAGATATAAAAGACATAAAAGGACCAAATAACACACACACAGAAGGGAGATGGAGAACACACATGACAGAGATATAAAAGACATAGAAGGACCAAATAACACACACAGAAGGGAGATGGAGAACACACATGACAGAGATATAAAAGACATAGAAGGACCAAAGAACACACACAGAAGGGAGATGGAGAACACACATGACAGAGATATAAAAGACATAGAAGGACCAAATAACACACACAGAAGGGAGATGGAGAACACACATGGCAGAGATATAAAAGACATAGAAGGACCAAATAACACACACAGAAGGGAGATGGAGAACACACATGACAGAGATATAAAAGACATAGAAGGAACAAAGAACACACCATAGAAGGAACAAAGAACACACACAGAAGGGAGATGGAGAACACACATGACAGAGATATAAAAGACATAGAAGGACCAAAGAACACACACAGAAGGGAGATGGAGAACACACATGGCAGAGATATAAAAGACATAGAAGGACCAAATAACACACACAGAAGGGAGATGGAGAACACACATGACAGAGATATAAAAGACATAGAAGGACCAAATAACACACACAGAAGGGAGATGGAGAACACACATGACAGAGATATAAAAGACATAGAAGGACCAAATAACACACACAGAAGGGAGATGGAGAACACACATGGCAGAGATATAAAAGACATAGAAGGACCAAATAACACACACAGAAGGGAGATGGAGAACACACATGACAGAGATATAAAAGACATAGAAGGACCAAATAACACACACAGAAGGGAGATGGAGAACACACATGACAGAGATATAAAAGACATAGAAGGACCAAATAACACACACAGATGGGAGATGGAGAACACACATGACAGAGATATAAAAGACATAGAAGGACCAAATAACACACACAGATGGGAGATGGAGAACACACATGACAGAGATATAACAGACATAGAAGGACCAAATAACACACACAGATGGGAGATGGAGAACACACATGGCAGGGATATAAAAGACATAGAAGGACCAAATAACACACACAGATGGGAGATGGAGAACACACATGACAGAGATATAAAAGACATAGAAGGACCAAATAACACACACAGATGGGAGATGGAGAACACACATGACAGAGATATAAAAGACATAGAAGGACCAAATAACACACACAGAAGGGAGATGGAGAACACACATGACAGAGATATAAAAGACATAGAAGGACCAAATAACACACACAGAAGGGAGATGGAGAACACACATGACAGAGATATAAAAGACATAGAAGGACCAAATAACACACACAGAAGGGAGATGGAGAACACACATGACAGAGATACAAAAGACATAGAAGGACCAAATAACACACACAGAAGGGAGATGGAGAACTGCCACCAAATAACACACACAGATGGGAGATGGAGAACACACATGACAGAGATATAACAGACATAGAAGGACCAAATAACACACACACAGATGGGAGATGGAGAACACACATGACAGAGATATAAAAGACATAGAAGGACCAAATAACACACACAGAAGGGAGATGGAGAACACACATGACAGAGATATAAAAGACATAGAAGGACCAAATAACACACACAGAAGGGAGATGGAGAACACACATGACAGAGATATAAAAGACATAGAAGGACCAAATAACACACACAGAAGGGAGATGGAGAACACACATGACAGAGATATAAAAGACATAGAAGGACCAAATAACACACACAGAAGGGAGATGGAGAACACACATGACAGAGATACAAAAGACATAGAAGGACCAAATAACACACACAGAAGGGAGATGGAGAACACACATGACAGAGATATAAAAGACATAGAAGGACCAAATAACACACACAGAAGGGAGATGGAGAACACACATGACAGAGATATAAAAGACATAGAAGGACCAAATAACACACACAGAAGGGAGATGGAACAACACAAGAGATATAAAAGAGACATAGAAGGACCAAACAACACACACAGAAGGGAGATGGAGAACACACATGACAGAGACATAAAAGACATAGAAGGACCAAATAACACACACAGAAGGGAGATGGAGAACACACATGACAGAGATATAAAAGACATAGAAGGACCAAATAACACACACAGAAGGGAGATGGAGAACACACATGACAGAGATATAAAAGACATAGAAGGACCAAATAACACACACAGAAGGGAGATGGAGAACACACCTGACAGAGATACAAAGACATAGAAGGACCAAAGAACACACACAGAAGGGAGATGGAGAACACACATGACAGAGATACAAAAGACATGGAGAGAACACACATGACAGAGATACAAAAGACATAGAAGGACCAAATAACACACACAGAAGGGAGATGGAGAACACACATGACAGAGATATAAAAGACATAGAAGGACCAAATAACACACACAGAAGGGAGATGGAGAACACACATGACAGAGATATAAAAGACATAGAAGGACCAAATAACACACACAGAAGGGAGATGGAGAACACACATGACAGAGATATAAAAGACATAGAAGGACCAAATAACACACACAGAAGGGAGATGGAGAACACACATGACAGAGATATAAAAGACATAGAAGGACCAAATAACACACACAGATGGGAGATGGAGAACACACATGACAGAGATATAACAGACATAGAAGGACCAAATAACACACACAGATGGGAGATGGAGAACACACATGACAGAGATACAAAAGACATAGAAGGACCAAATAACACACACAGAAGGGAGATGGAGAACACACATGACAGGGATACAAAAGACATAGAAGGACCAAATAACACACACACAAGGGAGATGGAGAACACACATGACAGAGATATAAAAGACATAGAAGGACCAAATAACACACACACAAGGGAGATGGAGAACACACATGACAGAGATATAAAAGACATAGAAGGACCAAATAACACACACACAAGGGAGATGGAGAACACACATGACAGAGATATAAAAGACATAGAAGGACCAAATAACACACACAGAAGGGAGATAGAGAACACACATGACAGAGATACAAAAGACATGGAATGACCTTGAATAGCACATGACAAGAAGTCTTAATATGAAGCTGTTGATGATGATTAGTAGACATGTTCCCAGAGGTCAGTCTTTGTTTAAATAAATTTTAAAATCTAGTTTTGTTTCTGAAAACAAAGAGACTTTTAGATGGAGTCAGGTGGTTTTTTGTTTTTGTTTAATAAATATATGTTTTCACCCATTGACATAGATTCACTGTAGGAAGATAATTAAATGTATTTTGAAAAATGCTCCCTCCCCAAAATGTTGTGACTGGGAGGTGATCTGCCCATATCACGAGGCATATCACATAATGAAAGATTCAAGTTAGTTTATTGTATCCACATTTGTTATCGTATTGTGCTGAATCTTGTCAGATGACATTTTGCTTTTCAGCTGGCAAAAAAACCAACAAATGTTGAAGTGTACCAAGAGTACATTCAGTATGAACTGAAATCAGGGGACCCTACCAGAGTACAGTGCATCTTTGAGCGGGCACTGAAGGACAACTGCCTTGTCACAGATCTCTGGTTACAGTATACAAAATATCTGGTAAGCGTTTGAGTTTATCTTCATTTAGAAAGAGGCATGCAGATTTTGTTCTTCATCTGTGATTTTAAAACTGAACAGGGAGAAAGATAAAGTAGAAGTTACCTACCCTAATGCCTTGACTGTATTTAACAAAGTGTTGGGGAAATATTAAATTATGAGCAAGTAATCCACCAAAAGGTGACAGAAATAAGTACATTGTGCTGCCTGTCCAGAGGATGTTACTGATTCTCCTGTGATCATTTCATTCCTTCCATTTCATTTTCACTGGATCTCTGTAGCTAAACTTATCATGACTTGTGGTCAATGCACCATAAAAATATTGAAAGGCCTGCATGTTCTTTTAATAGGTGTTTAATTTAGCTATCATGAGGCAGTGCTCGATGATTCCATATTGTCCCAAAAGTGCTCCATGAAAAGATTGCAAGGCATGCACATTTTGTTTAATGAGTGGTCAATTTAGCTTTCACTGTGCAGTGCGCACCATTGCCATATTTTCTCGAAAAGCTGGCGGGATATACAGACGACTCAGTCTCAGTAAGACATAGTATATAAGTGATTCCATATAAAGCTATTAAAAATGGTATGATGTTGGTGGTGGTCAGTGAGACAAATTATTACGGTCATTAGGACCAGGCAGAAGAAAGCACAGATACAAATAATGTGTTATGTTGTTAGATAATGTGATAAGTCAGCCAAAGACTTTGTTCTTCTTATTTTATTTGTAAGACGTTTATATTATGAGGAAATTGAATTTTTATTGAACATCTTTGAGAATGCATGACAAGATTGCTAGTACAATGTGTACCTGAAGGACTGGAATGCAAGGATGTTTTATGTCATTACGTAGTACGGCAAGTAAACCAAGAATATATTTATTTAAGCTGAAGTAAGAAATGTCTTCCTGTTTGTCTTGGACAGGACAAACTGAAGATAAAGGATCAGATCAGGTCAGCCTATGAGAGAGCCGTACGCAATTGTCCGTGGTCATCTCAGTTGTGGGTCAACTATTTACTGGCCATGGAGAGGCAGAATGTCAGCTTTACTACAATGAAAGGTGTGTGGACAGTAAGGGTTGCCATAACAACAGTTGGATCTGGTGGCTTCTCCAACTAAAGGGACTTCATCATTATTTCTTTTTTTGTTGTTGCTCTTTATGGACCTGCTACTATATGTGGCCGCTTTACATTCATATGCTTCTACAGCAGTGGTTTCTGTTGCCATTTGTTTGACATAATGAGGTTCCCAGTCATATATACATTATGTCAAACAGATGATTTCTAGGACAAGCCACCTCAGTGTTCAATTCCAAGCATCTACGGATCTAGCTAAGTGACCTTTTACTTGTTCCAAAGTTTTGTTCATTTTTTTTTTGTGTCTTTCGTTTCGTTGATTATTTACTTTCTTGTTTCAGTATTTCTTTCAGGTTTTACGATTTTCTTGCATTATTATTTTTCTTTTTTCGCTCATCACTGTGGTTGTTTACTTTTTCAGTCTGCTTGTATCGCTCATTTGGTGTATGTTTCTCATCATCGTATGTTTTTGTAGTACCTATATGTAATTCTTGTCCTTGTCACCTGTTTGTAACTGTGGCTGACGAAGGGTAAAACCCGAAACGTCCCTTGTTTCCTGTGAACCGTTAATTTGTAGTACTGATTCAATACTGTTTTTTTGGTTTATATACTTATATATATATAATAATAATAGTTGCCCATCGCAAGCGAAGATGGCGACAGCTTCAGACTTGAGTTGTGACACATCTGTGCCGTGATCTCATGTGACTAATTAATCCTATTTTGGCCCTACAGGCCCTGCCACATACGGGGCACACATGGTTAGAGTCGATAGTAGTGTTGCTGTGCATTCTGGCCTTTCTTGCAGCACGCTTGCCTTCTGCCTTATCAGCTAAATTCTGTTCTGAAATGCGAGCACCTTGAGTAATGTTTGTCCGCCAGGCACAGCGATCCTGTGCGATAGTCTCCCAGGAGGAGACATCAATTTTGAAGCTGCTCAACGATGCTTTCAGTGTGTCTTTGAAGCGTTTCTTTTGTCCCCCTGCTGTTCCCTTACCCGTGGAGAGTTCGCTGTACATCAACTGCTTTGGGATGTGTTTTTCGGGCATGCGAACAACATGTCCGGCCCATCTAGTTTGGGCCCTTTGCAGCAATGTGTAGATGCTTGAGATATGTGCTCTGTTGAGGACCTCAGAATTAGATACTCTATCATGCCACTTGATATATACATGTCATATTAGTTGCCTGGTATGACATGCCTGGGAGAACAGTAGTTCTGTTCTGTCTGTCCCCTGAGAGACCACTGACAACTAAAGGGACATAGAGGATTTGTTGTTGTTGATTAACTAGGGCTGCTCAGCTCGTTGCTCTTTAGCAGTTAATACCCACCAAGCTGAAGAATTTGCATGTGTTCTGCAGCTGTAGAGTGGTGCTGTGAAGAGTGTTAGTGATTGTTGGGGAGCCCGGCAATAGTTGTTGTCTCTCTTGGGACAGTCCTGGGCAAGTGAGCAGCACATGCTGAACTGTTTCAAAAGGATGGGTACAGTTGCAGCAATTAGGCTTATGTGTGGGGTTTAATTTGTTTAAGTGCTGATTGAGTGCTCTGTTCTGTTCTTAGTTGGAAGATTGTGCTCTGCTGCTTACGTCGTAGGTTATTAATGTTGTCATTTTTGTTGGGATGGGCCATTTCTTTATACAAGGCATGTCCAGGAGACCATTTTGCCCATCTGTTCAGCCATTCCTCTTTGAAGTTGTTTTGGAGTATTCGTTTAGCTGCCTGCATGTCTGCTGGAGTGTTTGTTTGAACCATGCTTGCTTCCAGTTTTGCTAGTCTGTCTGCTTTATCCTTGCCTGGTATGTCTGTGTGCCCTGGTATCCACTGGAGAGTGACTCTGATGTCATATTTTGTTAGCAGGTGGACATAGAGGATAAAATACCTCTTCACTTCAGTATTAGTGTGGGTCACACTTTTAGTGTTATAATTACAGGGAGCCGCTCTGGTGTAATGGTTACCACACTGCACTGGCGATCGGGTGATCCAGGTTCAAGCCCGGGCGAGCACATTTGAATGAGTGTCGTCGACCGGGACTTGGGCTGGGTTAATTCTATTTTTTTTTTTTTTTACATGATGAGGTAGCCAGCCCCAGGGGCTTAGGAAGAATAAATGACATCTTTGCCATAGTAGTACGAGGGGCATTCAGAAAGTAATGCACCACATCGTTTTTCTCGGGAGCTGTTTATTCAAAAAGCATGAAATTTATACACAATATACATGGATATGTCGTGTAAACATCGGTATTATTCAACATAATCCCCATCAACTTGTATCAATAGATGAAAATCAGAGGGTGCCAAATCGGGACTATAGGGTGGATGGGGTAGTACAGTCCAACCCAATTTGGTGATTCCTTCCCGTGTTGCCAGACTTGTGTGAGGTCGCACATTGTCGTGAAGGAGAAGCAGGTCTGCTGGATTCTTGTGCGGCCGAACTCTGCGAAAACGTTGATTGAGTTTTTTCAATGTCTTAATGTAAGCTTGCGAATTGGTTGTCTCTTCTCTTGGCATAACGTCCACAAGAATCACACCTTCAATGTCCCAAAAGACAGTGATCATGACCTTTCCAGCTGAAGGAATTGTCTTGAATTTCTTTCTTCGTGGTGATTGTGGATGATGCCACTCCATTGACTGTCTTTTTGTCTCAGGTTCAAAATGATGTGCCCAGGTTTCGTCACCTGTAATGATCTTAGCCAAAAAGTTCTCTCCATCAGCATTGAAACGCTCCAACAATTCAGAAGAAATTGCTGTCCTTTGCAATTGGTGGTCATTTGTGAGACTTCGAGGAACCCATCTTGCGCAAACCTTAGAAAATCCGAGAGTTTTTATAACTGCATTTGCACTACCAATGCTGACTGACAGCTGTAAGACCAATTGTTGAGTAGTGATTCGCCTATCAGTAAGAATAATGCCCTCAGCGCCTTTCAACATTTCTGCGTTGGTGGCTGTGGCAGGACGTCCACAGCGTGGCCGATCAAGCAGCTCCGTATCTCCACTTCCTGATTCTTTGATTCTCTGAACCCAGCGACTGACTGTACTCCTGTCGACTGCAAAACTTCCATACACATCACATAGACGCTTGTGAATGTTCACAACAGTTTCCTTCTCTGCAACGAGAAATTCTATCACAATTCGCTGCTAATAACGCAAGTTGCTAACACGCTCTTTTTCAACGGTTTAGGGTAGCCGTATTATTTGGCCGGTTGCGGTGCAATTTGGTGCACACAATTGGCACATGCCATATTTGAAGTGTGCAAAATTTCATGCTTCTATCTTCATTATTAGCTGAGAAAAACGATGTGGTGCATTACTTTCTGAATGCCCCTCGTATTTGTGTGTGTTATTTAATGTTATAATTATTGGATGTGTTCTTTAGATTTCTCTTCTTTCGCTTATGATTCTGTTTGAAATAAAAGTCAAATGATTTATTACATATTTGCAAAGTACCTCATATAGGGGTCAGAGATTGTGAAGTTTCTGTTTTCAAATAGGATAACGGGACCCCAAGATGCAGCAATAGTGAATGCATTCGGCGACCCATAGCTTGACTGCTTGCATCAGGATCAGCGAACCAGAGCTGATCAAGACCGTACTCCACCTCCTCGTGGTGGTCCTGGAAACAGTCTGCAGCAGTGCAGCATGGCTGAGCGAGTACGGATCAAAATGGGAAGGCAAACCCGGTCCCTAAAAAATGCCGTGCAGAAGTCGGATGTGTTGACCGAAAGGTGGCAGATACCACAGCTTAGGCGCAAACAGACACAACGCAACCACCGTCCCTTTCAGGGCGAACGAGGAAGAAGAAGAAATAGGATAACACATATTCTTCCCATGATAGTGCTACTCTGGTCAGCCAGCATATGAAAAAAAAGTAATTCTAGCATAATATAAAATAAAATCTTAATTATTGTAGCACTGCTTCTCATGTGCTAGCACAGTAATTCCCAGTAACTCTAGCAATGTCCTTCTTACACTGGCTTATCAAACTACTTAGCGATGCCGATGATTTTGGGCACAATTGATAATACAGTAAATACATGTATACAATTTTTTTCTATCGTTTTTTTCTTTCCTTAGAACTGGCCGACAAAGCATTATCTGTGGGATTCTCACAAGCTTCAGACTATCTTGCAGTTTGGTGTCAGTATTGTGACTATCTGAGGCGACGAATCAAATGGGATGCAGGTTAGTTTAATCAGACGTCTGTGTGAGACCTATTACTTGAAGTTACTCATAGATTGATTGATGCTTTTGAAAACAGTTTGTTGTAGTATGAGACCGTAGGCTTTAGACCAGTAGTTATTAGCATGTGGTACATGCCTCAGATGGGTTACAGGGGAGGTGCTTCCTATAAAATTTATCGCAGTTGTTTTCACATTAGATAAAATTATAAAGTTTAGAATCAAACTGTATTTTTCTCTGTATGTAAATTTGTAATAAACAAAATGCAGTTAGGTAATTTATTTATTTTTATGTTTTTCATTATGCATGTGAGGAATCAGCTAGAAATAAAACTCCCGTAATAACATGTTAATTATGCCCTGACTGGTTCGATGATTAATTTAGGTAAGGATGGAAGGTGTGAACATTAAGTTTATTCTCAGGAGAGATATTAGGACACACAAGTTGAAAGTCTGTTTTCTAGGCAGTTTATTTAGTTACATGGTTGCTTTCATCCAAGATATTAGGTTTCATTATATTTAATCATTAACTTGCTTAAAAATATGACATATCAAATATTAAACATAAATTTGACTTGGAAGAAAGACTGTGATACTTTATGTCCAATATTATTCATTTTCATCAACCGTATTACCTTTTTTGTTGCTATTTTTTATATCAGGTTCGTATTATTTTGATTTGTTTTGATGTCAAGTGTGTATTCTTTTATGTTGTTTTGATGTCACATTTGTGTTTTGTAGATTTGTTTTGATGTCAATTGGCATTTGTTACATTTCTTTTAGCAAGTTGCATTGTTCAGATATTTTTGTTATACATTGAGTTTGTGTTGCTCAGGTTTGTTTTGACATCAACAGATCACGATGAACAGCTGGAGACGTTCCGGTTAACTGCTGAAGCAGCAGCGAACTTCATGTTTGACAGTGAGTCTTGTTGATTTATAATGTGACCATGATTATAAATGGTTTTCTATATGTGGCTGTCAAGTGCTTGGGTTTTTGTTATTAATTTGCTTTACTGCTGTGTTCAAAAGCAACATAGAACCCTAGTGGGTACCCTATAAGGGTATATATGATATTAGTTCATTGGTTCTTTTGTGTTTATTTGTGAATTATTAGTTCACTCTTTAGGAAGCTGGTTGAAGTAACAAGAAGAGACATGGTCCGCAACCAGACGATACGTCAAGGCCTAAAATCCTACCCCCTGCAGACCCAAGTAGAACAGTGCCAACTAAGATGGTTTGGCCATGTCTGCAGAATGGGAGAAGATCGGCTACCATGACAAGCATGGGAAACAAAGAGCCAGGGATCCAGACCCCCAGGATGACCCAGAGTCCGCTGGGAGGACATTAGCCAATCTTTGAAGGACCGAGGACTAGAATGGAACCAGGCCAGGAGGAAGACAGCCGATAGGATAGTCTGGCGCTCTCTCTTCCAAACCTCTACACCTCACGGTAGAAGGGGAACAACTAAGTAAGTAAGTTCACTTTTTAAAATGTGACTGTGATTGGCTATTTATGTTTTAATTTTTCATATTTGATATTCATAATCATCATTTTCCTGTGTGCTCCTTACGAAACATGTAGTCACCACTGCTGCTGGTCTCCTGGCAGGAAGCCTGCACCAAGAAGTCACATGCTCTTACTGCGGTGGTGTCTGTGGCAATTTATTGTCCATGATGAGGTTGCTAGCCCGATGAACAACCTCATATTAGTCGCCTTCTACGACATGCCAGAGAGAATAGTAGCCAGATTTCTTTCTATGTCTTACCAGAGACCCCCAGGGAACTACGTTGGGGACATATTGGATGTTAATTTAGCTGTGTGTTTGTGTTTCATACATTATAAGAACAAAAGATGCAGTAGATCATGTAAAATTATGAACTTGTTCAAAATTATTGTATAGGGACAGTTCATGGGTGATTTATAAATGTCAGTCTAACTAAAATTGATGTTTTTTTAGATTATGGCAAAGACGGAGATCCAGAAGCCATTCTGCAACAGACATGGGCATTTACAGAGGTACTCTCATTGCTGATAGATAGTTATGATGTTTACGTGACAGCTGAAAACACCATTTCCTTATGAATTCAGAACAGTATTTCACAACCTGGGTTCTGCAGTCCCCAAAGGGTGGTAAATATTAGTGAGTGATGCAGGAATGGTAAACTGTAATCAGGACAGCAAGCGGGCATTCCGTGACAAGCACGCACTCATCCCAAATGTCAATTTCTATTTTCAAAATGATGTCGAGTGTCACACATACAATCTGCCACAGTCATTACTTCAGTAAAATTTGGCAGGGGAAGAGGGATTGAGGTTAATCATATTCCCTACCACTTTCTGTCCATTTGCTATATTGGCTTTGTGCGGTAATGTGCGATGACCGCATGAACCGGATGTTGTCGACATGACCCGTTAACTGCCAGACGTTCTTACACCGTTGATGCTGGGTGACAGTTCAGCTGGGAACAGACGTTCCTTATCATGTTTGTAATCGTGTACCTATTCGTCTTGTCTGTCAACATGTGTGTTCTATTTGAGTTAATAAATGGTCGTTCTTTATACAACGCCTTATTTATTGTGCTGTGAATGGAATGCACAACACTGACAACAAGGTACACACACACACACACACAACACTGGCGACGAGGATAACGAACTGCTGTGGGAATATTTCGTCACGAAATCCTAATCTACGTAAGTGTTCATACACACAAGCTTCTAGTAACAAGAACGTTGTAGCACGGACATTTTCCAGGTTGCAGTATTTTATCCTTATGTTCACATTTTCCCCGCCAATTCAAGCTTCACTGTTTCAAAGTTAATACTGGTTCTCCATATTAAGCAATTTCACAGTATGGCAGAGCAAGCATCAGAAATGACCCTGTTGCTTAAAATGTTCATGGAACAAATGAAACAGCAAAGTGAAGACCAAAGAAAAATATTGGATCTCCTGTTGCAGAGGCAAACCACTAGCAGCAGCTCAGATGGAGCATTGGCACCACATTCTACACCAATCAAAGAACATATTCCTGCATTCCCTGAATTTAAGCTAGAACAGGATAAATGGGACATTTATCTTAAACGACTAAATCATCATTTTGATGCTCATCAGCAAACAGATGACCTGATAAAAAGGCACTATTTCCTTTCTTGGATTGGCTCATCTTTATATCAGCTAACGCAGAAGATATGTGGAACAGAAGATCTATCCAAATTTACATTCACAGAACTGACATCTAAGCTGACAATACACTTCCGACATTCAACACATCTGATCATTGCTCGTCATAAATTTTGGCAATCCAGGAAGAAACCAGATCAGTCATATGCACAGTGGATTGCTGAACTTCGTGGTCTATCGACTGACTGTAGATTTTTATGCCCAAAGAACGGTTGTGGACAGTCACTAGTAGAAGAACATATTAGAGACATGGTTCTTCAATTCACGCCGCATGAATTTATAAGAAGATCTGCATTGTCAGAAGAAAATCCATCCCTTGAGAAGATAGCTCAGATAGCAGCATTATATGAAACAACTTTGGCTGCAAGTGAAACTTTAAGAGGAGATGAGAAACCTGTATCTTCAGACATTAATGTTATGAAACCTTTTTATAAACAAAAGCGTGCCATGTCATTGGATAGAAAAGCTACAGACAGAAGCAAGTCACAGAGCTTGAGATTAAACAAACTGAAGTCTTGTCCTTCATGTCATAGCAAACACGAACGATCAGATTGCAAGTACAGACAGTCTCGATGCAATCTTTGTGGAAAAATTGGACACATTTCATCCGTCTGTGCTTCAGTGAAAACTACAGGCACTACACATGTAAACAACTCACGTCGTAGTGCTAGTCTAGACAAGTTTACTAGTAGGTCAAGGAAGGGTCAGTCTGAAGACGCAAACACTGTCAGCATTGAAGAACAGAAGAATAAATTTTTACATCAATGTTCTGGTGAATAACCACCAGTGAAATTTCTGCTTGACACAGGATGCACTTGTGGCATGGTAGGCTTGAAGGGTTATGAGCATGAACAGATAGGTATGCCAAGATTACAGCCCGTTAACTCACAAGTCAAGGGTTATGGCGCTGTGAACATACCACTGAAGGGTTGGACAAACGTAGAAGTGAGATTAGGAGATAAAGTTCGAACACTTCGATTATTGGTGGCTGATACACAAGAAGGCATGAATCTGTTTGGCGCCCCGTGGTTCAAGGCATTTGGTTTTAAAATCACAGAGGACAATAGTCTGCCACCTGAAATTGTCAATATGGTGGAACCTGTCCATGCATCAGAAGCATTATCTAAGGTGAACCATCTTTGTTCTAGATTTCCTAAGGTATTTTCAGATGGACTAGGCACATGCAAGACTTTTAAGGCACATTTACAGCTACGTCAAGGGGCAATCCCAAGGTTCCACAAGCCTAGACCAGTTCCTTTTGCTCAGAAGGATGCAGTAAAGAAAGAAATACAAAGATTGGAGGAGCTTGGTATCATTAAACCAATTCAGACAAGCAATTGGGCTGCACCGATAGTGGTAGTTCCAAAGTCTAACGGCACTGTTCGAATCTGTGGAGACTTTAAAGTTACTATCAATTCCCATCTTCAAGTTGAACAGTATCCTTTACCAAGACCAGAAGAGTTATTTCATAAACTTCAAAATGGAAAAAAGTTTTCCAAATTAGATCTGTCTGATGCTTACCTTCAAATTGAACTGGATGAAGAATCTAAGAATCTAGCTGTTATCAATACGCAGCATGGACTGTACCAGTACCAAAGACTTGCATTTGGCATCTCGAGCGCTCCTGCTATTTTTCAGCGCTTTATAGAACAGATAACCACAGATCTCAATGGTTGTGCTAACTATCTGGACGATATCATCATAACAGGAAGGTCAGATGATGAACATTTGCAAACACTTGAAGAACTTTTCACGCGGTTAGAACAGCATGGACTTCAGTGTAATTGGTCCAAATGTGAATTCTTCAAATCTGAGGTTGAGTACCTAGGTAACATTATTTCTGATGAAGGAATACGACCATCAGACTCTGGCATCGAAGCTATCAAACAGCTACCCCGCCCAGAAAACTTAACACAACTCCAGTCCTTCTTGGGAAAAATAAATTATTATCATAAGTACATTGATAATTATTCAGAACTTTCTGCTTCACTAAATAAGTTAAGAAAGAAGGACACGCCATTTTTCTGGTCCACAGATCAGGAAAGAGCTTTTCAAGCTCTTAAGAAAGCTATCATAACTGCAACTAGATTGGTACATTTTGATCCAAACCTGCCTATTATACTTGCAACAGACGCATCTTCATATGGAATAGGAGCAGTGTTATCACATCGTTACCAAGATGGTTCTGAGAGACCAATAGCTTTTGCTTCCAAGACCATGAGCGAAGCAGAAAAAAACTATAGCCAAATTGAAAAGGAAGGCTTGTCAATAATTTTTGGAGTACGGAAATTTCACCAGTATCTCTATGGCCTGACAAAACCTTTTGAATTGCAGACAGACCACAAGCCTCTTTTGTCTATTTTCTCGCCTGATCACAAATTGCCTGTGTTATCCATGCAGCGATTGCAGCGATGGGCCATTCTATTGATGTCATACAACTTTGTCATCAAACATAGGCCAACAACGAAACATGCTAATGCGGACGCGCTGTCAAGATTACCTATGGGACCAGATCCTGCATTTGACAAGTCTGAAGCATCATGCTATAATGTCAGCATGGAAAATGATGATGCCATAGCTGATATTCCGCTGGACTCTGCTTTGGTAGAATCTGAAACTGCTAAAGATAAGATTCTTCATAAAGTCAAACATTTTGTGCTCAGTGGGTGGCCAGAATCACTGTCACAAAATAACAGCGACGTAAAACCTTATTTTGATAGGCGCCTTAATTTATCAATTCACAAAGGCATTCTGTTATGGCAGGCTGAGTCTAACCGAGTGATTGTACCCACTTCTCTTCGTGAAAAAGTCCTTCATTTACTACATCAAGGACACTTCGGCATAATCCGAATGAAACAACTGGCTCGACGGCATTGTTGGTGGCCCACCATTAACAAGGACATACAATCGTTATCAGTAAACTGTAATGCATGTAGAGCAAACCAGAGTAAACCGCATCAACATTATCAGTCATGGCCAATAGCTGAAAGTCCGTGGGAGAGAATACACATCGATTTCGCAGGTCCTTTTATGGATGAACAATGGCTGGTAGTTGTCGATGCATATTCTAAATATCCATATATTGTTGCGATGAATTCCTTGACAACTGAGGCAACAATAAAAGCTCTAGCTAAGATCTTCCTTCATGAAGGTTTTCCTGGCACAATTGTTTCAGATAATGGAACACAGTTTACTTCGGTCAAGTTTCAACAATTCTGTTCACTACATGGAATTGAGCATCTCATGACGGCTCCATTTCATCCAGCTTCAAATGGAGAGGCAGAACGCTTTGTCCGCACCTTCAAAACCTCAATGGCAAAGATTTGCTGGGGAGGGAAAACACGACATCGAGCTCTGGATGAACTACTGTTCACTTACAGGACAACACCAAATTCTTTGACTGGCAAGTCCCTTGCCGAGTTGTTACATGGCCGTCAGCCAAGAACACAATTGTCATTGCTAATGCCTCAGCAAGAACGAAGACGTGAAACAGCTGGAGTTAAAGGATCAAGATTCAGAATTGGAGACCCTGTGTGGGTAAGGAACTATTCCTCAAAAGGTGATCCTTGGGTGCATGGTCACATTATAAGAACTATCGGTCGTATGATGTATACAGTTCATCTAAGTAACAACGTGAATGTACGGAAGCATCAGAACCAGTTAAGACCGGGAAGTCTCATGAAGATCAGACCACCCTCCGACGATAGCTATGATGACTTTTTACTCAACAAAGCCATCATGGATCAAGTTACCAAGGCAGCACCTGATCTACAGCTTGACGCCCCAGAGCCTGTTATAGAAGACAGAAGTGTGGTGGATGCTGCAGTACCTCCACGAAGATCTCAAAGACAACGAAAACCAGTTGTCAGATTCGATCCTAGCTCTTAATTGCTGGGGAGGAACTGTTAAAGTTTAGAACGGAACGCCAGCTTCGTTCCTGCTATATTGGCTTTGTGCGGTAATGTGCGATGACCGCATGAACCGGATGTTGTCGACATGACCTGTTAATCGTGTACCTATTCGTCTTGTCTGTCAACATGTGTGTTCTATTGGAGTTAATAAATGGTCGTTCTTTATACAACGCCTTATTTATTGTGCTGTGAATGGAATGCACAACACTGACAACAAGGTACACACACACACACAACAGAAGATGGTCTCCTTTGAGGCTGTGAAACCCTCGAGTTTGACAGAGCTTCTGGGCAAGAAGTGTCCTGACTAAATGTAGAAAGATATCTCATAAATATTGTGCTACTGTACTCATTTTAACAGTTTGCCATAAAGCAGTCATGTCAATCCTATTGTATGGTTGTGAAACATGGAGAACAACAAAAACATCAACCAAGAAGTTACAGACTGTCATAAATTAGTGATTACATAGATTAGGACTATGATAAGATCAACAGTTTGGAAATGATGACAAGAACCAGACAGGTGCCAGTGGAACCTGGCAATAGAGAGGTCACTCTTTGAGGAAATCTATTGATAGCATTACATGGTTCTTTGTTCTGGAATCCCCAGGGTAAGAGAGGCAGAGGGAGAGAGATTGAAAAACACAAGAGCAGAGAAATTGGAGATGAAAAGATAAGGGATAAAGGAGACACAGACAGACCTTGAGCAGAGAACACAGGATAGGATGACTTGGCATGAATGTATTGATGGTCTGGGCTTCTTGTAGACCTGAAGGAATTGAATAAATGATTATAGCCTCTAAGCCTTGATTATGAGCCAGGACTCGCATCTTTTATGAGATAATATTAGACAAAACAAAATACACCTACAGGTTAACAAAAATGTATTAATTTACAGTCTTTGTTGTTAGTGTTGAGAACCAAATATTAGATTTTTTTCTTGATTGTATCTTCAGGCAAAGTTTTGCAAGAACCAGGAGAAAGCCAGAGAGATCTGGAACCAGGTGATGCAGGGTGGTCATGGAGCAGAGGCAGGCCTATGGTTACAGTACTACCGGCTTGAGAGGTCATTCTTGTTTGAATCTAAACTTATATAACTAATGTGTGACTTTGTATGAACTGTTGGAAATTTCTATTTTGAACCTCTTGTTTAGGCTAAGATATCAGTTTTTGCCTATTAATATGTCAAGTTTTATTTTGTCAAGTTTAATCCCCAGAGGAAACAAAAAACAAATAGAACAGGACAGTTGCTACCTCAGGCATGTTTTAAAAGCATGTTATAAGAGTTGACTAACATAAGATAGTGCACGAGGTTGCAACCTCTTTGTGTAACACAGATCTGGTTAGCACGAGGTTGCAACCTCTTTATGTAATACAGATCTGGTTACAGAACTGTGCACTGCAAGAGAACATGAATACTTTGGGCAGGCTTCCTGTAAACATAATTTGTTGTCTGCAACTTGAATACGTTAAAACAGAAAATGATTACAAATCCACCTGCTAGATTTATGTGAATCAGGGTTAGATCTCGTCTAGATCTGTGATCTGGACTTATGCTATAGTGAACCACATCACATGTGTAGCATACTAAATGAAAGCGTCTGTTACAACACATTGGAATTTTCATGATTTTATCTACAGCAGCTTTTAGAGTGGTCAGAGTTTTATTGGCCAATCTCATTTGCTTCTTTCATTTTTCTTCATTTACTTTAACTCTTTGACTCCATAATTATTTTCCACCCTGTGCCATAATTATTTTTTGAGGAATTCTAAACGGTGAAGTGTACTGTCGTTTAGTGTAAATTTTATGTTAATCTTTTTCTGTGAACATGTACTTATTATACCAACGGGCTGATCACCCGTTTGCCAGTCACTTCGATTACGGAAACAACAGCAAATGGATTGATTTGCTGTTGCCCTAAAGACGCCAATAGGCGTGATGGGAAACAATGGCAAAGAAAACCTATCTGCTGTTGCCCTAAGACGCCACTAGGCGTAATGGCCACTGACTGCTTTGACGGTCGGTGGCTAAGGACGGAAGAAGAAGATGTACTTATTATATACCAAACTGTAGGAAAATGGATAGAGAATTGTAATATATAACGTCTTTGGTAGTATTAACACAAGTGTGTTCGGTATACTTAAAACACTTTGCATGTAAAATTGAAAAACACTAAAAAGTTAACTGTAGAATATGATCTTACCAAAGACAAATTCTGCCATCAATGGTACCTATACCTTGTAGCGGTATGGCAGCTTGTGTACCCTGAAAATCCCCAGAGCTATGCCAGTGGGAGTTTTACTCCTGGTAGGTTCAACCAAGCTGGACTGGTCTGCGTGGGTGGGGTCAGACAAAAGCTGGTACCCTGATCCTCCAGGTTGGGGGTTTTAGCACAGGGCCGTCACCCCTGTCTGAGTAAAAAATTACACATGTTACGGGAACGGCAATAAATGAAAAAATTTTGATGCGGGAAGGACATCCGGAGTCTCAGGCTCGTATGACTGACAGTGGTGAAAGCCGAAAGGAAGCCACTGGCATGAAAACGGATGCCCAGACCGCAAAACACGAAACCAGAATTGGTTTTTGGAATGTCAGAACTATGAATGAGGCAGGAAAGCTGAGACAGATTACAGCAGAGATGAGGAATTACAAACTACATATCCTGGGAATAAGCGAGAGCAGATGGACAGGGATGGGGAGAATAAAAACAGCTACAGGGGAAACAGTACTTTATTCTGGTAGAGAGGATGGTCAGCACAACGAAGGTGTAGCCATTATCCTTAAGAAAGGAATGGAAAGGTCTCTACTGGAATGGAAACCCATTAACAACAGACTAATAAGAGCAAGACTGAGAGGGAGATTCACCAACACCACAATTATACAATGCTATGCACCAACAAACGACAGCGATGAAGAGATCAAGGACGAGTTCTATCAACAGGTACAAAAGGAAATGAAAACTGTACCCAGGTACGATCTTATTATAGTAATAATAATAATAAATTCTTTAAGCGCCAAACACGGCGCATAAGGCAGAAACCAGTGCTCTCCAGGTTGTTCGTTGTGATGCCACTCCTCTTAGCTCTTGCACATTATTTAGGCCCAACGTTCTTCCTTCTCTTATTATTGTTCTTCTGAGTGTTTCTTTTGGTCTTCCTTTTTTCCTCTTACCCTCAGGAACCCAAGTGAGCGCCTGTAGTGGTATTCTGTTGTTTTGCATTCGTAGGACATGACCGATATATGACCATCGTCTTTTCCTTATATAGTCGGAGACATATTTCTGCCTAGAGTCTTCTCTTATTTGTCGATTAGTCTTGAATTCTTTCCAACTGATGTTCATGAGTTTTCTAAGACATTTGTTCTCGAATGTATTCAGCTTGTTCTCCAATGATTTTGTTATTTTCCAACTCTCACAGCCGTATGTTAACACTGAGATAACATTTGAATTAAACAGACGAAGCTTGGTATGTATATTCAATGATCGTAATTTCCAAATGTTAGATAATCTATTGAAGGCGCTAGCTGCCAAAGCAATTCTAGTATGGATTTCTCTTGTTGTGTCACCATCCTGAGTCATTTTACTGCCTAAATAATTGAAACTTTCAACTTTCTGTAGTTTTTCCCCGTTCAAGATGATATCAAAGGTCTCGTTAGAAAAGTTCATAGCTTTAGTTTTAGAGGCATTTATTTAAAGACCTATTTTAACCGAGAGATGACACAAATTATTTATTGCTTCTTGGGATTGTCTTGGTGTTGAACTTAAGAATGCTACATCATCTGCGAAATCCAGGTCCCCCAGGAATTTTCCATTTGTCCATTTTATACCCAATTGTTCATTGTGGGTATAGTTTCTCATAACCCAATCAATAGCTATTCCAAAAGTAGTGGTGACATAATACAGCCTTGTTTCACCCCTGTTTCTACTGTAAACCATTCTGTATTCCCTTTATTTGTTCTAACACAACATCTTGCATTGTCATATAGCGCTTTGATTATATTCACATATTTTGTTCGAAAACCATAGATTGTAAGTATCTTCCACAATGATGGGCGATGTAGACTATCAAAGGCTTTTTGAAAATCGACGAAGGTGATAATAAGTGGCGATTGCCTTTCCACTGATTCTTCTATAATTGTTCTTAGTGTGAATATTTGATCAATACATGATCGTTTTGGCCTGAAACCCGCTTGTTCTTCTCTGATCTTTTCGTCAGCATGCAATTTAAGTCTTTCTAACATCATGCAACATAATAATTTTCCAGGTACTGATAATAGAGATATACCACGCCAGTTATTACAGTCTGATAGATCACCTTTCTTCGGTAACTTTACAATAATACTGTCTTTCCATTGTTGTGGTGGTTGTTCTTCTCTCCATACTTCATTTATAATATCTAAAATTCTCAAGAGGTTGTTGTCATTAACTGCTTTAATCATTTCCCCTGAAATTTCGTCAACTCCAGCAGCTTTAAAATTTTTTAATCTTTTAACGGCTTGTTTGATCTCGTCCAGCGTGAATTCATCGCATTATAGTAATGGGAGACCTAAATGTGAAAGTTAGAACACACAATAATTATAACGAAAGAGTAATGGGGAAATGCGGCAGTGGAACAGTAAATGAGAATGGGGACAAATTAATAAGCTTCTGCAGTATTAACAACCTGGTCATTGGAGGAACACTTTTTCAACACAAAGAAGTGCACAAGTTAACATGGGAATCACCAAACAGACGAGACAAAAACCAGATAGATCACATAATGATCAATGGCAGATGGAGACATGCACTACAAGACGTGAAAGTAAGAAGAGGATAAAATAACTAAAGCTATCAGTGGAAAAACGAGGTGCAAACAAGCAAGGAAATCTCATCACCACAGTACAGGGGCAGGAAACAAGATGGGCAGATCACTTCAGAGAAATACTGAATAAGGAACCACCAGAGACTCAGCTGAACGTTCCTGAGGCTGAAAGTGACCTAGATGTAAATACAGACATTCCACGAAAAGAAGAAATCATCACAGCTATCAAAGGGCTAAAAAATGGAAAAGCGCCTGGTCACGACAATCGAAATGCTGAGCTATTCAAGACAGACCCTGAACTAGCAGCAGAACTATTAGAACCACTATTTGCACAAGTCTGGGAAACTGAGACAACACCAACAGAGTGGAGTTAAGGAATAATTGTCAAATTGCCCAAGAAGGGCGACCTTGCAGACTGCAACAACTGGAGAGAAATTACCCTCCTCTCAGTTCCCAGCAAAATACTAGGCAGGATAATCATCCAGAGAATTTCAAAAGCAGTTGACCATAAACTGAGGAAAGAACAAGCGGGCTTCAGAAAGAACAGAAGATGTGCAGATCATATATTTGCCCTCAGGAACATTATAGAGCAGTGCTCAGAATGGCAGAGACAGCTGTAAATTAACTTCATTGATTTTGAAAAGGCTTTCGACAGCATACACAGGGACAGCCTATGGAAAATTCTGAGGGCTTATGGAATTCCCATTGTTTCCATCATAAAAAGCCTCTATTCTAACTTTACGTGCAGTGTTGGATCGAGTAATATAACTTTCGAAGTGAAAACAGGAGTACGACAGGGATGCCCCTTATCAACAACATTATTTTTGACAGTCATAGATTGGGTGATGGGACCTCAAGACGCAGCAATAGAGACCGCAGTCAGCGACTCATAGCTTGACTGCCTGCGTCAGGACCAGCGAACCAGAGCTGGTCAAGACCGTGCTCCACCTCCACGTGGTGGTCCTGGAAACAGTATGCAGCAATGCAGGCTGGCTGAGCGAGCACGGATCGCAATGGGAAGGCAAACCCGGTCCTAAAAAATGCCGTGCAGAAGTCGGATGTGTCGACCGAAAGGTGCAGATATCACAACTACGTTGTAAACAGACACAACGCAACCACCGTCCTTTTCAGGGCGAACGAAGAAGAAGAAGAAGAAAGATTGGGTGATGTGCCAGACAACAGAGGGCAGTCCAAGAGGAATTAGATGGACAACATTTTCTACACTGGAAGATTTGGAATATGCTGATGACATTGCACTACTCGCGCATTCACATCAACACATTTAAGACAAAACCGATAGACTGAATAAGTATGGCCAGCAGGTTGGCCTGAACATCAATTTGAAGAAGACAGAGGTCATGACACTAAATGTGGGCAATCCTGAGCCAATAACAGTAAGGAACCAGAAGTTAGAACAGACAGACACATTTACTTACCTAGGAAGCATTGTAACACCTGACGGCGGAACAAGCAAGGGCATTAACAACAGAATGAATAAAGTGAGAACAGCCTTTGCTGTTCTCAACAACATTTGGAAGTCTTCCCAGTACAGCACAAACACCAAATTAAGACTGTATGAGAGCTGTGTACTTTCTGTGCTTCTCTATGGCGCGGAATGTTGGAGAGTAACAGAGAAGAAAATGTCGAAACTGTTCTCCTTCCACACAATCTGCCTAAGGAAAATTCTCCGAACTTTTTGGCCAAACACCATCAGCAACCAAGAACTACTTATTCGGAGTAACCAGGAGGACATGCACACCATCATAGCTGGCAGACGCTGGAGTTGGGTTGGCCACGTCCTCAGAAGGGACCCCGATACCATCACAAGAACAGCTATGCTATGGACCCCCAAGGGAAAGCGAAAGAAAGGCCGACCAAAAACAACTTGGCGGAGAACTGTGGAAGCTGAGATGCAAAGAATGAACCAAAGTTGGGGCACTGTACGAAGGATGGCCGCCGACCGAGCAAAGTGGAATCAATTTATTGCTGCCCTACAAGACGCCACCAGGCGTGATGGCCGCTGACTGCTTTGACGGTTGGCGGTTATGGATCAAAGAAAAAAAAATACAAATTACTGTTGTAGACAATAAAACTTTCTTTTTTGTCTTCAAACGTCAAGTTAATCCATATACAAAGTAAAAAAAACATTGCTTATGGCCACAATTAGTACATTTAGTGATATTCACACCAGTTTTTACTGTGGTCCCTTGTAAGAAAAAAATAAATTATGCAATCATGCATTACGTAATTTTCAAACAAATAAAGAAGAATAACGTCATTTAAAACTTTTAAAATTTGTTTAATGTTTTAATAGTATCCCTAGCTTCATCTTCTACCTAGGACTAGTGATTAGATGTTATGGTAGGTCTAGTTTTGTTGCTTTTTGATCAGCCAGAATATGACTATGCCCACTCATCAACTAAATCTAATGTGTCTAGCTTTTCTGCACCGATTCCGTATTTTGACAACAAACTGTGACTACCAAACAATCATCATCAATGTCAGCAATGTTTCAAAGTAGTTTGACACAATTATTTGCTTAGGAGACTTAACAAATGTAAATATAAAGCGTGACATATTTCTCTAGCAATAACAACGAAAAACGCAAACACGCAAATCGTCACACAAATTGTGATAATAACATAAAGATACGTACATGTGCTGCTTAACTACAGTCAAATTAGTTGTTTAAATGGTAGCGGAAGTCATTCGAGTTTTAAAATATGAACTGCATTAAACGGACGATTTTTGGGATTTATTCGTGATAAACTAAAAACAACGCTCTGAGCGTTGCTCTGGCACGGCGCGTTGAATTTCGCAACGCTCAGAGCGTTGGTCTGGAGTCAAAGAGTTAAGCACCCCATGGAGCCTAGGCCTTAAACAAACTTATGTCTTCCTGTCCTGTGCAATTTTTATAATCTTCCTCAAGCGTGATTACACCTATCTTTTGTTATTGCCGTTTCATGTTTACAGTAGTGTGCAGCATTGAGATTACTTATGCAGTCTAGTTTTCCCCATGCAGCAAAGAAGTAACGCAAGCTGTGGATGGGAAGTCATTACTGCATACTGAAAACTGTCTAGTGATAAGTTTCAATTAATAAAGAAACTTAAGGGATATATAATGTTTGTTTCACCAGCACACTTCTATATGGCAGCAAGACATGAACAGCAAGACATGGACAGCCTATGCTAAGCAAAAAAAAAAAAAGCTTTCTCTTTGCATCATCTATGGGCAGTATCGAATTCTACAGAGGGCCTTGAACTCTGTCACTGATTGGCCTGAATACATTACAAAGGAATACATAAACTTTGAGAGAGAAGAGGGTATGTAAGTACTGTAATCATTGGCTAGCTTCTAAATGGTTGTGGTGGGATTTGTTATTAGATGTTGTTTAACACATTAACTACCGAATTGAAAAACACACTGTGGCCGAATTAAATTTTTTTCCCATTTTCATCCTGTAGGTGTTTGCACAAAGTAAGCCGTAGTTTTCGTAATTGTTTACAGATTTTTATGAATTACACGTCATTTTAAAGATAAATGAATGTACTATTACAATAAACACCGGTTGTAACTCTAATACAGGTTGTTGCTATTTAACGGCCCTCTGATGGCCGGGGACTTGCAATATTTTCACAATTATAACTGCTTGCGCCCCATCTCTATCAAAATCACTATTTCAATCACTGTACACACCGTTTTCACTCTTGTCCTCGTCGCTAGATCTATCAGTCAATTGTTGAAACACGTTTCTGTCCAATTCAGCCGTTAGACGAGATGTACACGCATTTTTTGTAGTCCTATCACTAGTTGCCACGGTAAATAGTTTTACACGATTTGGTAACTAACCCAAAACGCTTAAAAATATGAACATAATATCAATTTTCCAGTGTTCTACAACAACCATGCTTTGGGAATTTGTTTTCCGGTGGCAACTTAAAATCTCGAACCAGATCAGAGAGTATTTCAGTACATTTTTCATTCGTTGTATTACTAAAATTAGATTGGCGCTCTGAGCGGCTTGCGGTTCAAATGTGATTATTTTGTGAGCCGCTGACAGCGGCTTGCAGTAGTTAATGTGTTAACTAGGGCTGCTGAGCTTCTCACTCTTTAGAAGCCAATACCAAGTTGAAGACTTCTTGGTATTATCTACACCAGTGTTTCTCAACCCTGATAGTAGCAACGCCCCCTTTTGACAACTAATATTTTAAAAAGCCCCCCACCCTTTTAACACCCCCTTGCTCTTTATCGTGTACACACAAACACACACACACACATACATATATTCCACCATACTTTTAAAAAAGCAATGCAGTTAATGAGTTATCTTTTCTTATAATATAAAGAAAAAGAGACAGCACATTTATAAAAGCGTAGTTATATTAAATAGGGGTTTAAGTACGGAATTATATACACCACAAGTTCATTATCCTTGAATTACAAATTGGCGGAGCAAATGATATAAAATTAGTTCTTACAACTCTATAACTATCATAATCATATCATTTTAATAGCGCCTAAGTGACTGCATTAATATCTTCAAATCTGAATATTAAAGCCTCTCCTTATGTAACCACTTTAAACATGAAAAAATTATTAGTTGATAATAATGATATAATTATATAAAAATTCACTTACTAATGAAGCTTAATGAGATCCTTCCGCTTGGTGTGACTCAGCCAGTTTTGTAATATTTGGTTCTAAGTTTGTTAAAATCCTGTTACAAACTTGCAGTCGGTTTCATTGCTTTCGTAGTAGCAACACTACTGCACTGAACCCCTTCTCCACCAAATAAGACGTTAGGAATGCTGTAATTAGCAATTTAGTTTCACACAAAGAACAGGATACGCAAGCCCCTGCTGGATCCAAAATTTTTTGTAATGTGTGTGACTGAATCGTACTTTTTGCCTCGAAGTCATTTTGTAGCTCAATTAATTCTTCATGTAAATGTTGACTAACTTGTTCCACGTCTGATTCAAACGGATTAATCACCCAATCCGGTATTATTAGTTCTTGCAAGTCTTTAAATCTTATGCTCATATCATTTTTAATAGCGTCCAAATGACTGCAATAAACCTCTAAATCTGAATCTTTAAGCCTGTCCCCACCTAACTGCAGTAAACCTCTGCCTCTCTTGCCCTGTGGGTTCCAGAACAAGGACTGCCTTGTAATGCTATCAACAGGTTTCTTCAGAGTGTGTCCTATCCATCGCATCGTCTACTTCTTATCTCTTGTTCAGGAGCCGCGCTAGTGTAGTGGTTACAACACCGCTCTGGCAACCGGGTGATTCAGGATCAAACCCAGGCAACGGCATTTGAGGATTTTTCGTCGACCGGGAATTGGACTGGATTAACTCGAGACCTGGCGAGAACATTTGAAGGAGTGTCGTCGACCAGGGATTGGCGGCTCCTGAGCCGACCCAGCTCTAATGGGTACCTCCGAAATCGGCGAGTATCTGCCTGAATGGCGCGGGACACCTGTCTCTGTACAAGAAAAGGGATACTCACGTAAAATCAATGTCAGGTTAGACATTAATAATAACCTGAGATTTCGCCTCGAGTATTAGCGGGCGTACGAAAAAAAAAAAAAAAAAATCTCTTGTTCCACTGGCACTTGTCTGGTTCTTGTCATCAGTTCCACGTTGGTAACCTTGTCATACCATTTTAATCCTTCTATTCTACGCATGCACCCATTTATGAAAGTCTGTAGCTTTTTGGTTGTTGTCTTTGTTGTTCTCCATGTTTCAGAGCCATACAATAGGACTGACTTCACATTTGAGTTGAAGATTCTTATTTTTGTGTTGGATCCGATTTCTCTTGATCTCCATATATTTCCCAATGCAATGAAAGCTCCTCTTGCTTTTTGTATTATTATTTTGATGTCACTGTCTGTCCCTCCAACTTTGTCTATATTGCTGCCAAGATATGTGTACGATTCTACATCTTGTATTGGTGTTTCTTCAAGTTCAACCCTGTTATATCAAACCTGGGCGACGGCATTTGAGGATTTTTCATCGACCGGGAATTGGACTGGATTAACTCGAGACCTGGCGAGAACATTTGAAGGAGTGTCGTCGACCAGGGATTGGCGGCTCCTGAGCCGACCCAGCTCTAATGGGTACCTCCAAAATCGGCGAGTATCTGCCTGAATGGCGCGGGACACCTGTCTCTGTACAAGAAAAGGGATACTCACGTAAAATCAATGTCAGGTTAGACATTAATAATAACCTGAGATTTCGCCTCGAGTATTAGCGGGCGTACGAAAAAAAAAAAAAAAAATCTCTTGTTCCACTGGCACTTGTCTGGTTCTTGTCATCAGTTCCACGTTGGTAACCTTGTCATACCATTTTAATCCTTCTATTCTACGCATGCACCCATTTATGAAAGTCTGTAGCTTTTTGGTTGTTGTCTTTGTTGTTCTCCATGTTTCAGAGCCATACAATAGGACTGACTTCACATTTGAGTTGAAGATTCTTATTTTTGTGTTGGATCCGATTTCTCTTGATCTCCATATATTTCCCAATGCAATGAAAGCTCCTCTTGCTTTTTGTATTCTTATTTTGATGTCACTGTCTGTCCCTCCAACTTTGTCTATATTGCTGCCAAGATATGTGTACGATTCTACATCTTGTATTGGTGTTTCTTCAAGTTCAACCCTGTTATATCAAACCTGGGCGACGGCATTTGAGGATTTTTCATCGACCGGGAATTGGACTGGATTAACTCGAGACCTGGCGAGAACATTTGAAGGAGTGTCGTCGACCAGGGATTGGCGGCTCCTGAGCCGACCCAGCTCTAATGGGTACCTCCGAAATCGGCGAGTATCTGCCTGAATGGCGAGGGACACCTGTCTCTGCACAAGAAAAGGGATACTCACGTAAAATCAATGTCAGGTTAGACATTAACAATAACCTGAGATTTCGCCTCGAGTATTAGCGGGCGTACGAAAAAAAACAAAAAAAAAAAACCCTGTTATCACTACCTGCATTTATTCTCATTTTTGTCTTTTCCCTGTGTATTTTCAGACCCAATTGTTGTGACCTCTCATCGAGTGTTTTCAATTTGTCCTGCATCTGATTACGGTTATGGGACAGAAGATCCAATTCATCAGCAAAATCCAGATCATCCAACTGCTTAGTCAGAGTCCACTGGATTCCATTTCTGTTGTGTGGTGTCGATGTTCTCATAACCCAGTCTATTGCTAGTAAGAAAAGAAATGGAGACAAGAGGCATCCCTGTCGCACTCCTGTTCTTATCCCAAACGGTTCTGTAAGCTGTCCTTCATGAAAAACTCTGCATGTCATGTCTTCATATATTTTCTTTATTAAATTAATGATCTTCAGGGGAACTCCATAATGCCTCATCAATTTCCAAAGTGATTCTCTGTCTACACTGCCAAATGTCTTTTCGTAGTCCACAAATCCAATGTATAGTGGTGAATTTCATTCCAGACTTTGTTCAACTATTATTCTCAAAGTGGTTATCTGGTCTGTACAGGATCTGTTTTGTTGAAAACCTGCTTGTTCATCTCTCAGTTTCTTGTCTATGGACTCTTTTAATCTTTCGAGGATAATCTTGTTTAATACTTTTCTTGGCACTGATAGTAACATTATTCCTCTATAATTTGTGCACTCTTGTAAATTTCCCTGCTTGGGCAACTTAACCAGATATCCTTCCTTCCATTCTGCTGGTATCTCTTCCTTTTCCCAGACTTTACCAAGTAATTTATATAACATCTCTGTAGCCGTGTCGATATCTGCTTTGATGGCCTCTGCTGGACTGCCATCTGGTCCAGCCGCTTTTCCATCTCTTAGAAGCTTTATGGCTGTTACGTGCAGTCTTTGATATCTTACAATATTATACATAGGTAATTTTTTTGTGCTTAAGGGAAAGTCATTATTGAGTTACTTCCCTTGAAAGTTGTGCCATCTCTTCGATCAAACTCCGCGGATAAATCCATTTTACTGCGATTTATTCGTTGTTTGGGTAATAATAGATTGTTCTTGCTTCAGAATATCTATGGCCTGAATTTATGTGTATTGTTTGTCTGAGTAGGACGAGTCTGTCTTATATCTGTATATCTTTACATATCTAAGTCGAACTATATGTTCTGTTGTCTCTAGAGAGGTCAAAGGCTATTCGGCGGATGTGTCGCTAGGGTGGTGGTGTGATTTGGCTTCGTCCTGATAGGGACTGTGTGTTTCCTATGTCGGCCTGTCGCCGGGAAAAAGTGATCTCAGTATTTGTGGGGAAAGTGATAGTCGTCTAGACCTATCGTGTATGCTTTACCCCAGTGTTTATTCATATTGCCAAGGAATGGCAGTTCCATATTTCCTCTACCAAGGTAATCAAAGACACTCTTATGAACTCTCGATCGAAGCCACCATTTTCGATAGTTACGATTTGAATGTCTAAGAGAATATATTTGACTCGATGAAAACGACTTCGATTCCTAGCAGCACTATATTCTGTAGAATGCAGTCAATTGTTCATGATCAAATCTACAGAGCAATGCAATGTTTTATGAATGACTAACTTTAGGACAGATTCATTATCTGCATCCAAACGTGAGTGACAGTTCACGAGTGAAGCCATCTTGGAACCAAAACATGTAGCGTCTTTCAAGAAGAGAAAGGGGATGCCCGTATTATCGCTTGTTTAGTCCAGAGATCACTGCTACACATGAGAACCCGTTATTAGCGGTTCAATATTATTATATGAAAAAATATGTGCTGAACATTATGTGGGAGAATCGTCGCTAAACGAGATTAGGTTTAGAAGCCATCTGAAATATTGTTTATAAGCTGACGTGCTCAGTCAGTGAAGTCAGATGATTTATATGTATGGGCGATGCTGAGGGCTTGGCTACTGACAGTCCATTATAATATTAATCTACATGAGTGCCCATGTAACATAACATTGCAGGACCATTTATCCACTGTACTATGATGTATTATGCCAACCTGTGATTTGTCACTATCTGTGCTGTCGAGTGTGTACGTCCAATTAAACTTTAGAAAAGGTACACAGTCGTTGGTGTTGATGACTTCCAGTCATACATGAGTGTGAGAAAAGAACATTTGTCAACAACACGAACCCTTATCATCATTCGCACATTGTACACTCAATCCATGTCTACACACCACTGCGTAGGTCAAGTTGACATTCCATACACTACAGTGGAGCAAACAACACCATAGAGATCTTATCAACTGATGATGATGATGATGTCTGCTTCCATCCACTTATATCTATCTTTTGGTGGATATCATTAACGGGAATAAAAAATCCAACTTTATCAACTTTATCAACTGGTGGACCAGCTTTCTGGGTTTGACCTCGCAGAAGTTCAGAAGTCAACAGATTACCGATACCAGACCGTTTCCTGTGGCTGATACGACACACTTGCAGTATTGGTTTGCTTTTTGTCAACACTTCGTCACGTGACCTGTCAAGTGAATGCAGTATGTAGGCCAGCGTTGTTGACAGTTTTACATTAGACATTACAGAGTTTCACAGAACAGTTGGATCAATTCTTGTCAATGTTAACAGGAAGACAGTATTTGTGTACTAAGAAGTCCTATTTTCATCGATGGATCTTCTTGTTTTCCATATATGAACTTTAATATTTAAGGCCAGAATGTTTAATTGAATAAAGTGGCAGTTTGTTTATGTTCATAAAAATAACTTTGCCATTACTGTAAAACTGAGCCTATTTTGCAACACATACTATCATACACATAATTTATATATATTTATGTTTACATGTTATTTGTTTGTATAGTATGTTAGTTTCTATGTCAGCGGGTTGTGTTTAAGGTTGGGCGGCGTCCTCACAACAGAATATCCCACGTCATAGAGGGTCCGTTGTGGGCGTTTTCTATAGGTGCAATTTTCTTGATTGAAAATTTGCTGCGACAACTGTTGCTTTTGTGTTAGCTGTGAAGACTGTAATTATTGTTATTTTTGTAATATTTCTTTGTTCTTTAGTTTTGTTTTGAGTTGTTTGTAATTTGTTGGTCTACTCTTTTTCTATCTTTCAGTTCTATTCACAATTTATATTCATATATTGTGACGTCATTTGTGTTGTTATTCTTTGCAGATTCAGTGATTATTTTCATTGATTTCCCTATTTAATTTATTTTGATTTCTGCAAACGTTCTTGTATTGTCAGTCCTATTTGTACTTTATGTATTCTGTTGGTTGACATATGTTTTATATAGGTATATTTCATAAGACACAATTGCCTGTGCACTGCACTTGGATTATGGTATAAACCAGTACCTGATTATTATTACTATTATACAAGACCTTATTAAAGGCTTGTGACCCACAGATATTGGGATAGTATACTGATTAATCAAGTCATTGAGAACTTGTGGTATTATTATTGATTCAGGTGATTAGTATTATTGTTAGACATCATGTCTACTTTAGAATACTTCATTACACAAGGGAAAGCCCTTGATAAGACTGGTCAACAATTAGAACAATGGGCAGTTGCTCAATATGACAAAGCATTAGCTGCAGAAGAGAGAAGAGCTATGGCAGAAGAGAAAAGATTAGCTGCAGAAGAAAGAAAAGCTATGGCGGAAGAGAAAAGATTAGAAAGAGAAGCTGAGGCTGCTGCTGAACAAAAGAAATTGCAGATGCAGGTGGAGGAAAGGAGATTTGAAGCTGAACAAAAAAAATTAGAAAGAGAAGCTGCGGCTGAACAAAAAAGATTAGACAGTGAAGCTGAACAAAAAAGATTAGACAGGGAAGCTGAACAAAAAAGATTAGACAGGGAAGCTGAACAAAAAAGATTAGACAGTGAAGCTGAACAAAAAAGATTAGACAGTGAAGCTGAACAAAAAAAATTGGACAGGGAAGCTGAACAAAAAAGATTAGACAGGGAGGCTGAACAAAAAAGATTAGATGCTGAAGAGAAAAAAGCAATAAGAGAACATGAATTTGAGTTGGAGAAATTGAGATTGACAAGTATGAGTAATGTTAATCAGGCATCTAGTGGTAATGGTAAACCTTCTACTTACAAGGTTAAGGTTCCACCGTTCAATCAGTCCAGTGACGATATTACATTCTGGCTGGATAGATTTGAACGTTCTTGTCGTACACATAATGTGGATAAATCACAATACGCTAATCAATTATCAGAAAACTTGAAAGGTGAATCTTTGACTAGATTATGCCTTGTAGGAGAAGCAGATAAGGATAATTATGATGTCATTAGGGCGGCTTTGATAAAAAAATATCAGCTAAGTGAGGAAGGCTATCGCCTTTTATTTAAGACGATGGTACCTGAGACGGGTGTAGAATTCTCAGAATTCACTGCAAAGGCACGTCTCACAGTTGATCGTTGGATTGAGCTTTCCAAAACAGAAAAAACGTATGAAGGACTTATGGATTTGTTGCTCAGAGATAAGATTATGTCATGTGTGAACAAACCTTTCCTTGAATTTATACATGAGCGTAAACCCAAATCTCTAAAAGAAATGGAAGAATATTGTTCCCAATATGTCACTGCACACCCCGACGTGACTTTTGGCAACACTAAGATTAAGGAGAGTATGCCAGTTGCTTCAGCAACACCATACAATCCCAATTATTCACACAGATTTCAGGGACCTCAAAACAGATTTGATAAAAAAGGTAACCATAATAGTTATCAAAACCAAGGTAACCAATCATTTCAGGGTTCTTCTTCAAAGAACTGGAGACGACCTGATAGCTCTCGACACAGGGGTGGTCATAATTATAGGAATTTCCATAGAGGAAGTAATTATAGAAACTATCAGGGTTATCCGTCTTGGAGTCAACAAGATCATAATTACAGAGATACTCATTATAATGAATATGATAATGGTAACCAAGGGAACTATGACTCAAACCCAAATAGGGGTTACAATAGAGGTAACAATAACTACAGAGGTGATAATAACCGAGGTAGATCTCAAAACAAAAGACATAAACCACATTTTCAGGCAAACTCTGTACAACAAGAGTCCCATGAAGCCTATAAACAGAGTAAAGATAATAATGATGCTAGTAATATGGCATGTGCCGCTTTTGATTTTGGGAGAGCATCTCAGTGCCCCCAATGCAAAACGTTATTTGAGCCAACCACAGTGTCTACTTTAAGCTGTGGCCATCCTCTTCCTGCTCTTCCGGCATCAGTCGCGCATGATGGAAGAGGTTCTCTTGTCTTACATAAGGGTTTAGTGAATAACAATCCAGTCTCTGTGCTATTTGATTCTGGATGCACCACAATTGGTGTTAGGCAGTCACTCGTAGATCCTTCCCGTGCCACTGGACAAGTAGTCAAATGTGTAACATTTGGCGGCACATTAGAGAAATACTCTACTGCTATCATTAGGATTGCTACTCCTTTCTTTACAGGAGATGTACACGCATGTCTTCTTCCGAATCCGATCGCTGACCTCATCATCGGTCGCATTCATGGAGTCAAGGAATGCACTCCGCAACAAATTTCCACGTGGGAAAGGCAAAACATGCAGATTGCTAACGCTGTAGTCACTAGAGCTCAGGCTCTTAATGTGCCTCAAACTTCATCTATTGAAGATAATGAAGTGCATAACCAAGATAATCCCTTGGTAATTTCTCGTGACTCGTTTATAAAACAGCAAGAAGATGATCCCACTCTGAAGAAATTCTTCATTCTTGCAACTAAAGGTGATCCGAATAAAGACACAAGTCGCAAATCGTGGATTACAAAGAAGAATGGCGTACTTGTACGTATGGTTCAAGACTCCATTACGTCAAGTCATTCTCAAATCCTGGTTCCCAAGAATTTGAGAGTTAAAATTTTGCAGCACGCTCACGACTCTCAGTGTGCTGGACACATGGGTTTTTCCCGTACTAAGTCAAGAGTCCTTGCGGCTTTCTTTTGGCCATTGGTAAACAAGGACATACGTATTTATTGTCGATCTTGTAAAGTATGTCAGGAAGTTAAATCCAAAGGTCCACGGCATGCTGCACCCATTCAGGCGGCGGACATTCCTATTCGGCCGTTCCAAAAAATGGCTATAGACATTATTGGTCCATTTAAGATCAAGTCTGCCAGAGGACATCAGTTTATCTTGACGTGTGTTGATATGTGCACACGTTGGCCAGAGGCTATTCCTCTGAAGAGCATTACTACTGCTGATATTGCAGATGCTCTTTGGCTTATATTTTCTCGTCTGGGGTTCCCCGGAGAGATATTGTCAGACCATGGCACCCAACTAATATCAGATACCATGTCTCAAGTAATGTCTACCCTGCAGATAGATAGATCTTTAAGTAGTATCTACCATCCAATGTCTAATGGTATGGTCGAACGCCTTAATAGAACACTTAAAAACTTACTGGGGAAGATAACTGAGGATCATCCTCAAGACTGGGACAGAGTTTTACCTGCGGCCCTCTTCGCTTACAGAGAGGTACCCAATGAACATACGGGATTTTCTCCCTTTGAACTCGTCTTTGGCGCGCGTCCGCGTGGCCCTATGTCGTTGCTTCACGATCTCATAATATCTGACAATATTGACGATGACACAAAGTCATCCTACGAATATGTCATCGCGTTGAGACAAAAAATTATCGAAGCATGCAAATTAGCAACTTCTTCTTCTGAATTTGCGAAACAGAAGGCAAGGCAATTTGCCAATAAGAAGAGATGCTTACGACAACTTTGTCCTGGTGACAAAGCATTTGTATTACTACCTTGTAGGGAAAACAGATTACTTATTTCTTGGAAAGGTCCGTACGATATAATATCGAAAATTTCCGATGTCGACTATATTGTCGATATTGATGGGAAGCATAAAACCTTCCACATCAATATGCTTACTGAATTCCATGAACGTCCGGATTATTTGCAACCCATTTTCCAAGCAACGGACAATTCTCCAGTACAACATGGTCATTACTCATCACTGTCCGTGATACAGGATGAGGAAACAAGTTTTTCAGATGTAAATCTTCCTCTTCCAATGATCCCACTTCATTCCAGTGAATCATGGAAGAACGTTACTGTCTCTCCTGATTTGTCTCTAGGAGAACAGCGACAAGTTTCAACTATGTTGCAAACATTTCAGGATGTACTCACTGACATCCCTGGACAAACGAATGTCATTCAACATGACATTGTTCTAACTGACCATACTCCTATTAGGGTTAGACCTTATCCTATACCTATACATTTTCAAGCACAGGTCGAGAAAGAGTTGGATGAGATGATAGATTTGAAAATAATCGAACCATCCACCTCTGCATATTCTTCGCCGATGGTTATTGTGCGTAAAAAAGACAATAACATACGTCTTTGCGTTGACTATCGAAAATTGAATCAAGTAACGAAGTTCGATGCCGAACCTATGCCTTTACTGGAAGAGCTACTTACTCGACTCTCCAAATCTCATTTTTTCACTAAACTTGATTTGTCTAAAGGATATTGGCAAGTTCCTTTATCTGAACGCGCCAAACCTCTCACGGCTTTTTCAACACCTAGAGGTTTGTTCCAATGGAATTTTATGCCTTTCGGTCTTATGAACGCACCAGCTACGTTCGTACGCATGATGCGCCGAATCCTATCTTATCGGTCAGATGTCATTGCATATCTAGACGACATCTGTCTTTTCAGCGATACTTGGGAAGATCACTATTCAGGGTTAGATGAATTGCTGTCTACTTTGCGTGAGCACAACCTGACAGCGAAACCCTCTAAAGCCTATATTGGTTTTAGCGAAATTTCTTTCCTAGGCCACCGAGTTGGTCATGGTTTCCTAAAGACAGAGGACCATAATACTAGTAAGATACTTAACATCTCAATCCCTAAGACTAAAAAAAACAGGTGAGAAGTCTGTTAGGTCTTATTCAATTTTATGGCAGATTCATTCAGAATCTATCCTCTATCATGGCACCTCTCTCAACACTTCTAAAGAAAGGTTCGCCTAATGTGGTCCACTGGTCTCAGGAATGCCAATGCTCTCTGGATAAGATTAAAACACTGTTTTCAACACCACCTATTTTAGTGCTACCCACTAAAGATAAGACATTCGTTCTTCGTAGTGACGCTTCATCCACTGGGATTGGAGCGGCACTAATGCAAGAGTACTCTGGAACTCTGCATCCAGAAAACTTAATGCGGCAGAAAGGAATTATTCGGTTTTAGACCGTGAGCTATTAGCTATGGTTTGGTCGATCCTCAAACTACAGAGATTCCTTCTAGGCGCACATTTCATAGTAGAAACCGACCAAAAAGCTCTTACTGCTATACAGAGTAAGAATTTGAAGAGCTCGAGGTCTACTCAATATGCAATTGCTCTTCAACCTTTTCATTTCTCTGTGCGAGCTATTCGTGGATCAGATAATGTGATGGCAGACATTCTGTCAAGATGCCCACATGATTCCACATAACTATTAGGGCTTAGACTTCTTGATATGTCTAGTTCTATAGTAGTTCCTTTTCTATATCATGATAGATACACATTTGTAATTTAATAATATAATGATTGTATCACTACATAGCGGTTCATGGATGTTTATTCACCGCTGTGCTTTGATGATTTTTTCTTCATAAATCATAAATTTAAGATATCTAATACGAAATGATGATATGAATTTTTTAGGCATTGTGTAATTGCCAGAATTGTATTATACTTTGATGACACCTTCCTGGAAAAATATACTTGTAGAGAAATAATTTCTCTCAGTTTATGAGACACATTCTCACCAGTCGCTCCATAAGTCGACTTAGCCTCATATTAGGCGTTATAGGTATTCCTGATATTTTCATCTGCGCATTATTCATGCGTTGTGAGCCTATTGTACGTTGCTCCTAGATGTATTTCAAAAAAAAAAAAAGTTCCATTTTTTTTTTTCCCGGGAGGTGTGGTAAGACTGTTACGTGCAGTCTTTGATATCTTACAATATTATACATAGGTAATTTTTTTGTGCTTAAGGGAAAGTCATTATTGAGTTACTTCCCTTGAAAGTTGTGCCATCTCTTCGATCAAACTCCGCGGATAAATCCATTTTACTGCGATTTATTCGTTGTTTGGGTAATAATAGATTGTTCTTGCTTCAGAATATCTATGGCCTGAATTTATGTGTATTGTTTGTCTGAGTAGGACGAGTCTGTCTTATATCTGTATATCTTTACATATCTAAGTCGAACTATATGTTCTGTTGTCTCTAGAGAGGTCAAAGGCTATTCGGCGGATGTGTCACTAGGGTGGTGGTGTGATTTGGCTTCGTCCTGATAGGGACTGTGTGTTTCCTATGTCGGCCTGTCGCCGGGAAAAAGTGATCTCAGTATTTGTGGGGAAAGTGATAGTCGTCTAGACCTATCGTGTATGCTTTACCCCAGTGTTTATTCATATTGCCAAGGAATGGCAGTTCCATATTTCCTCTACCAAGGTAATCAAAGACACTCTTATGAACTCTCGATCGAAGCCACCATTTTCGATAGTTACGATTTGAATGTCTAAGAGAATATATTTGACTCGATGAAAACGACTTCGATTCCTAGCAGCACTATATTCTGTAGAATGCAGTCAATTGTTCATGATCAAATCTACAGAGCAATGCAATGTTTTATGAATGACTAACTTTAGGACAGATTCATTATCTGCATCCAAACGTGAGTGACAGTTCACGAGTGAAGCCATCTTGGAACCAAAACATGTAGCGTCTTTCAAGAAGAGAAAGGGGATGCCCGTATTATCGCTTGTTTAGTCCAGAGATCACTGCTACACATGAGAACCCGTTATTAGCGGTTCAATATTATTATATGAAAAAAAATATGTGCTGAACATTATGTGGGAGAATCGTCGCTAAACGAGATTAGGTTTAGAAGCCATCTGAAATATTGTTTATAAGCTGACGTGCTCAGTCAGTGAAGTCAGATGATTTATATGTATGGGCGATGCTGAGGGCTTGGCTACTGACAGTCCATTATAATATTAATCTACATGAGTGCCCATGTAACATAACATTGCAGGACCATTTATCCACTGTACTATGATGTATTATGCCAACCTGTGATTTGTCACTATCTGTGCTGTCGAGTGTGTACGTCCAATTAAACTTTAGAAAAGGTACACAGTCGTTGGTGTCGATGACTTCCAGTCATACATGAGTGTGAGAAAAGAACATTTGTCAACAACACGAACCCTTATCATCATTCGCACATTGTACACTCAATCCATGTCTACACACCACTGCGTAGGTCAAGTTGACATTCCATACACTACAGTGGAGCAAACAACACCATAGAGATCTTATCAACTGATGATGATGATGATGTCTGCTTCCATCCACTTATATCTATCTTTTGGTGGATATCATTAACGGGAATAAAAAATCCAACTTTATCAACTTTATCAATGGCTTTCTTTATTTCTTCCTTCGTTGGTCTTTCATCGTTAATTTGTAGCTCTTCTTCTGCTGGCTGGATGTCCGGGGGGGTTTTGTGGAGCTGGTCTATTGAGAAGGTCCTCAAAATATTCCATCCACCTCTTCATTTGCTCTTGTATATTGCTGAGCAGTTTTCCATTCTTGTCTTTTATGAGGCAACTTGTTTGCTTGTATTTCCCTGTTAGCTTCTTTGTGCTGTGTACAGTTCTTTCATATTTCCTTTGGCTGCAGCATCTTCTGCCTCTCTTGCCAACTTCTCAATATACTTCCTCTTGTCTCTTTTGATACTTCTTTTTACTTCTTTGTTTGCTTCTGTGTACACTTCTTGAGCCTTGGCTTTGGAACTTCTGGTTTTGCTTGTGTTTAAATCTGCTTTCTTGTTTTTTTCTGTCTTTTATCTTATTGACGAAAAGATCAGAGAAGAACAAGCGGGTTTCAGGCCGAAACGATCATGTATTGATCAAATATTCACACTAAGAACAATTATAGAAGAATCAGTGGAAAGGCAATCGCCACTTATTATCACCTTCGTCGATTTTCAAAAAGCCTTTGATAGTCTACACCGCCCATCATTGTGGAAGATACTTACAATCTATGGTTTTCCAACAAAATATGTGAATATAATCAAAGCGCTATATGACAATGCAAGATGTTGTGTTAGAACAAATAAAGGGAATACAGAATGGTTTACAGTAGAAACAGGGGTGAAACAAGGCTGTATTATGTCACCACTACTTTTTGGAATAGCTATTGATTGGGTTATGAGAAACTATACCCACAATGAACAATTGGGTATAAAATGGACAAATGGAAAATTCCTGGGGGACCTGGATTTCGCAGATGATGTAGCATTCTTAAGTTCAACACCAAGACAATCCCAAGAAGCAATAAATAATTTGTGTCATCTCTCGGTTAAAATTGGTCTCCAAATAAATGCCTCTAAAACTAAAGCTATGAACTTTTCTAACGAGACCTTTGATATCATCTTGAACGGGGAAAAACTACAGAAAGTTGAAAGTTTCAATTATTTAGGCAGTAAAATGACTCAGGATGGTGACACAACAAGAGAAATCCATACTAGAATTGCTTTGGCAGCTAGCGCCTTCAATAGATTATCTAACATTTGGAAATTACGATCATTGAATATACATACCAAGCTTCGTCTGTTTAATTCAAATGTTATCTCAGTGTTAACATACGGCTGTGAGAGTTGGAAAATAACAAAATCATTGGAGAACAAGCTGAATACATTCGAGAACAAATGTCTTAGAAAACTCATGAACATCAGTTGGAAAGAATTCAAGACTAATCGACAAATAAGAGAAGACTCTAGGCAGAAATATGTCTCCGACTATATAAGGAAAAGACGATGGTCATATATCGGTCATGTCCTACGAATGCAAAACAACAGAATACCACTACAGGCGCTCACTTGGGTTCCTGAGGGTAAGCGGAAAAAAGGAAGACCAAAAGAAACACTCAGAAGAACAATAATAAGAGAAGGAAGAACGTTGGGCCTAAATAATGTGCAAGAGCTAAGAGGAGTGGCGTCACAACGAACAACCTGGAGAGCACTGGTTTCTGCCTTATGCGCCGTGTTTGGCGCTTAAAGAATTTATTATTATTATTATTATTATCTTATTGATGGTTTCTGTTGTTATCCATGCTTTTTGTTGTCGTAGCCTTTTCCCCAGTATTTCTTCACGTCTCATTCCATACAGTTTTGATTTGCTGCCAATAGTCTTCTGTATTCACTACATCTTCCAGCTGTTGGAGCACTTGGAATTTGTTGGATATTGTGACCGCAAATTTGTCTCTTGTTTCTTGATTTCTTAGATGTCCTACATTAAATTGTTGTCTATAACTTTGCATTGTTGCATATCTCTTGAGTTTCATTTTTACTTTGGCTATCAGAAGGTGGAGATCTGATGCCACATCTGCTCCTCTATATACCTTTACATCCTGCAATGATGATCTAAACTTCTTGTTTATGCATATATGATCCAATAAATTAAAAATATGACCCCAACAGTTACAATTATCCTGTCATTCAGGGGAACGAACTAAGCTGAAAATGGTGTCGTAATGGGGAATGAAAAAACCCATCGTTGCGAAAGGGTTAAATAACAACAACAACAATTGGCTGGAGATAAATGATTGAATTGTCTCAACTTGTTGGCAACAAAGTTCAGAAATATTCATAATCTTGTCGTGGGAAATATTTCCTGACAAGAAAAAGAAGTAGGTCAAGTACTGACCTGTAGTTGGACCTGTGATGTTGTAGGAGGTTTAAATTTAGGAATGTAGATATCTCTTGTCACGGGTTGGTTCATCATTATCAAATTTGTCAATTTTCGTCTCATGTGATGAAAGCTTGAATTTCGACATTGCAAAAAAATCAGCTGTTCTTAGAGAAATTCTGTGGGGTAAATTTTTCTTGAATGCATTGGGGCTATCAGCCTCATCATGTAAGTAAATCTAATTGCCAGATAAACCATCACTACAAGATCATGTGATTGCTAGGTGCAGATTTCCTGCGGGTTCAGCTGTAGGTGTGGCTCCATGGTCTGTAAAGAGGGCACAGAAAAATGAATGAAATTTGTCTTGATGGGAAATTAATGAGTCGCTGTAGCTGGGAATAAAAAGTTGTGGCTGACAACACTTTCAGCTGTTAATAGAAATGAAAGATAACACTTTTTTTTTAACTCTGTGGACTCCCATTGAGGTTGTAGGATCAAGCAAATTTATTGTGTGCACATATGCATGCGTTTGTGCATACTTTAAAAAAAAATTTTTTGGGGTAATATGGCAGTTGGAAGTCTTATAAAATTGATATGTAGCAGTGATCTGGTTGCTTCCATATTCTGCAGGTGATTTAGAACAGTATGACACAGCATTAGCAAAATGTGAAGCCCAGATGGAAAGAATCAACGAGCGCAGAGCCAAGGTACCACAGGATTTTGTTGTTGGTGGGTTGAGTTTGAGGTGGGAAGTTAGTCATTGTTGGTTTAAGGGGATTGTAGCAGAGCCAAGGTACCACAGGATTTTGTTGTTGGTGGGGTGTGCTTGAGGTGGGAAGTTAGTCATTGTTGGTTTAAGGGGCTTGTAACAGAGCCAAGGTACCACAGGATTTTGTTGTTGGTGGGGTGAGCTTGAGGTGGGAAGTTAGTCATTGTTGGTGCTTGAAGTGATTGAAAATCTTTGTGTAACTAATTTCTAATTAGAGGTGTGATGCAAATATTGTTAAAAATATTTTTTAAAATGGTTATGGTTGTGTATTTCTTTTAGAAATAATAAATGTTATGTTAGGAGTTGTGAGATTTTATCATAACTTTGTTAGAAGAAACACATCACTTTGTTAGAAGAAACATATCACTTTGTTAGAAGAAACATATCACTTTGTTAGAAGAAACATATCACTTTGTTAGAAGAAACATATCACTTTGTTAGAAGAAACATAACACTTTGTTAGAAGAAACATATCACTTTGTTAGAAGAAACATATCACTGTTAGAAGAAACATATCACTTTGTTAGAAGAAATATATCACTTTGTTAGAAGAAATATATCACTTTGTTAGAAGAAACATATCACTGTATTAGAAGAAACATATCACTTTGTTAGAAGAAATATATCACTTTGTTAGAAGAAACATATCACTGTTAGAAGAAACATATCACTTTGTTAGAAGAAACATATCACTGTATTAGAAGAAACATATCACTGTTAGAAGAAACATATCACTTTGTTAGAAGAAACATATCACTTTGTTAGAAGAAACATAACACTTTGTTAGAGGAAACATATCACTGTATTAGAAGAAACATATCACTTTGTTAGAAGAAATATATCACTTTGTTAGAAGAAACATATCACTGTTAGAAGAAACATATCACTTTGTTAGAAGAAACATATCACTTTGTTAGAAGAAACATATCACTGTGTTAGAAGAAACATATCACTGTTAGAAGAAACATATCACTGTGTTAGAAGAAACATGTCACTATTAGAAGAAACATATCACTTTGTTAGAAGAAACATATCACTGTGTTAGAAGAAACATATTACTATTAGAAGAAACATATCACTTTGTTAGAAGAAACATATCACTGTGTTAGAAGATCTGCTTACTCGGAGCAAGCAAGAGGACATGCTCACCATCATAGCTGGCAGACGCTGGAGCTGGGTTGGCCACATCCTCAGAAAAGATCTCAATGCCATCACAAGAACAGCTAAGCTTTGGACCCCTGAAGGAAAATGAAAGAGAGGCTGACTAAAAACAACTTGGCGGAGGACTGTGGAGGCTGAGATGCAAAGAATGAACCAGAGTTGGGGCACTGCACGAAGGATGGCCACCGACCGAGCAAAGTGGAATAAATTTGTTGTTGCCCTAGAAGACACCACTAGGCGTGATGGCCACTGACTGCTTTGACGGTCGGCGGCGAAGGATCAAAGAAGATACTAGGTCCAGCATTGTGAGGTGGGGTGACCGGTTTCCTTCCTCGCTGCCTTTTCCTTCACTAACTCAAGAGCAGAGCCAGGTATACATTTACAGCTTGGTAGACTGGAGCGTGATGACACTGTTTCAAGCCCGGCACCTTTGCTGTGAGAGGCCAGCACAATAACCACTCTGCCAGTCGAACGTTACTTGTGTTATAGTAGATGTTTCACTTTGTTCTTGTAGTTGTTGTTGTATAAATGAACAATGTTTTAATATAACAAGCATTACACTGTTAGTACAAACATGTTTCACTGTTATAGTACAAACATGTTTCACTGTTATAGAACAACTATATTACATTTCTAAACAAAGATATCGCAGACATAATACTTTTACAGACATTAAAAACAATCCTGAGTACAACTCTCAACTAATAATATCTTTTCTGCATCATTTTTCTGTTCCTTTTGGAACCAACATTTTAGGTTGAACAGGAAGAGTCTGTCTGCTAAGATTGTGTATGAGTGGAGGCAATTAAAGCTGATCTGATGTTTTTTCTCTCTCCTCCCATTTGTATAAAAATGAAATCATAGAAGCCTAGATAGCTACCAAAAACATCTTCAATCATAAATATCTGTCTCGCTTAAACTTCACCTTTCTTATTAGACTATTTGACAAAATAAAACAAAACAAAATTATCCATTTCTTTTATAAGTGTGCCCATAAATTTTGATATCCAATGATAAGCAGTCCCTGGGGGAACTCTTCTTGCTGCTGCTGATTGTGTTTGTGGATGTAGGTTAGTTATATCAGTAAAACTGACTTCTGTATTACCTCTGAGGAAACTGGCTTTAATTTCAGGCAGCAGAGAAAGAGCAGGCAGTGCAAAATACAAAGAAGAAGGAACAGAGCAACAAAAAGTCTGCCAAGAAACAGAAATTAGATTTGACAGGAGAAGGCCAAGTTCCAGAATCAGCTCTCAAGTCTGCAGATTCAAAAACAAGCAACAAGAATAAACGGAAGGTAGGAGAGTAAAGGTACATGTCTGTTTCTTTATCTCTCATGCCTGTGGAGCAATGGCTGTCTGCCAGATCTGTCCATGCATTCCAGCTTTGGTCAGTATGCTTTATTTCTTTCTTGTTTATTTGTCCTTCTGAATTTTTCATCTCCGTCTGTTTTGGGGTTTTTATGTTTTTAATTCTTGTGGCATTGGATAGGACACATATTAAAGAAACCTGTTGTTACATGCAGTCTTTTTTTCTGGAATCCTCAGATTAAGAGAGGTAGATGATTGAGCAAAACAAAAATATGAAGAAGGGAGCCGGATAAAGACTTAAAAGAAGTAATGGAAAGACCTTGACTGGCTGGCACAGGACAGGAAGGCAAGTAATAAGAGTTTGTGCATGAGGTTGTGCATGAGGCTGACAACCTCATGATGAGGCTGACAACCTCATGATGTAAACCAAACTGCCATAGAAACCATCACTGAAAGATCATGTGACTGCTTTGTCCAGGCTTCCTGTGGAGCCAGCTGGTGGCTCTATGCTCTGTAGAGAGTGCAAGGAAAATGATGGAAAAATGAGGACTAGAGATGGAAACATATTGAAAACAGTCATTACAGAGGAACAAAGAAGGACTGTTATCACTATCATCATATCATAAACAAATGAGGACTTGAGATGGAAACATATTGAAAACAGTCATTACAGAGGAACAAAGAAGGACTGTTATCACTATCATCATATAAACAAATGAGGACTTGAGATGGAAACATATTGAAAACAGTTATTACAGAGGAACAAAGAAGGACTGTTATCACTATCATCATATAAACAAATGAGGACTTGAGATGGAAACATATTGAAAACAGTTATTACAGAGGAACAAAGAAGGACTGTTATCACGATCATCATATCATAAACAAATGAGGACTTGAGATGGAAACATATTGAAAACAGTTATTACAGAGGAACAAAGAAGGACTGTTATCACTATCATCATATCATAAACAAATGAGGACTTGAGATGGAAACATATTGAAAACAGTTATTACAGAGGAACAAAGAAGGACTGTTATCACTATCATCATATCATAAACAAATGAGGACTTGAGATGGAAACATATTGAAAACAGTTATTACAGAGGAACAAAGAAGGACTGTTATCACTATCATCATATCATAAACAAATGAGGACTTGAGATGGAAACATATTGAAAACAGTTATTACAGAGGAACAAAGAAGGACTGTTATCACTATCATCATATCATAAACAAATGAGGACTTGAGATGGAAACATATTGAAAACAGTTATTACAGAGGAACAAAGAAGGACTGTTATCACTATCATCATATCATAAACAAATGAGGACTTGAGATGGAAACATATTGAAAACAGTCATTACAGAGGAACAAAGAAGGACTGTTATCACTATCATCATATCATAAACAAATGAGGACTTGAGATGGAAACATATTGAAAACAGTCATTACAGAGGAACAAAGAAGGACTGTTATCACTATCATCATATCATAAACAAATGAGGACTTGAGATGGAAACATATTGAAAACAGTTATTACAGAGGAACAAAGAAGGACTGTTATCACTATCATCATATCATAAACAAATGAGGACTTGAGATGGAAACATATTGAAAACAGTCATTACAGAGGAACAAAGAAGGACTGTTATCTATCATCATATCATAAACAAATGAGGACTTGAGATGGAAACATATTGAAAACAGTCATTACAGAGGAACAAAGAAGGACTGTTATCACTATCATCATATCATAAACAAATGAGGACTTGAGATGGAAACATATTGAAAACAGTTATTACAGAGGAACAAAGAAGGACTGTTATCACTATCATCATATCATAAACAAATGAGGACTTGAGGTGGAAACATATTGAAAACAGTCATTACAGAGGAACAAAGAAGGACTGTTATCACTATCATCATATCATAAACAAATGAGGACTTGAGATGGAAACATATTGAAAACAGTCATTACAGAGGAACAAAGAAGGACTGTTATCACTATCATCATATCATAAACAAATGAGGACTTGAGATGGAAACATATTGAAAACAGTCATTACAGAGGAACAAAGAAAGACTGTTATCACTATCATCATATCAGTACTCTTCATCTTTCTATGGTGCACAGACCTTCTACATCAAACTTTCCTGTCTTGTGCCATCCATTCAGTCTTTCCATATCATCTTTATCCCTCTTACACCTGGCTCCAGTTCTCTTTACCATGTGTGTATTTTTATTTATAATTCTCCCTCTATTTCTCTTATACTGAGTATTCAAGAACAAGGCCTGCCTTGTAATGCTATCAAATGGTGTCCTGTGAGTGTTCCTCTCTAATGTCAGCATCTTTTCCTCACCTTTTGTTCCACTGGTATTTGGTTCTTTCCATCAATTCCACATTAGTGATCTTGTCTAACCATTTCAAACATTCTACACAAGCACCCATTTATGAAAGTCTAACTTATTGTTTATGTTGTTCTCCATGTTTGACAGCCGTACAATAGGACTTCAGTGAAAAATTGGTACTATTGCTCCCTCAGGAATGTCATAAGAGGTGACTAAAATGAGGTTGTGCATGAGGCTGCAAACCTCATTGTGTCAAACAGATTGGTACAGTAACCACCACTGTAGAACACATGAATGCTGTTATACAGGTTTCCTTGGGACCAGCTACAAGTCAATGAATTTTTCTAAATTATTTGTCCATTTTATAATCTTTTAAGAATAAACGTCTGCCAGTCACTTACTCTTGAGATAAACGTCTGCCAGTCACTTACTCTTGAGATAAACGTCTGCCAGTCACTTACTCTTGAGATAAACGTCTGCCAGTCACTTACTCTTGAGATAAACGTCTGCCAGTCACTTACTGTTTAGTCTGACAGTTACTTGCTCTTTGTTTAGATATTAATGTCATTAACATGTGTTTAGTAAGCTTAAAATAAATAATGAATCAGCCTGCCAGTTGTAAATAAATAAGTATAGGTAAATAACAGGTGGGACCCAAAGATGCAGCAATAGTGAATGCAGTCAGCAACCCATAGCTTGACTGCTTGCATCAGGATCAGCGAACCAGAGCTGGTCAAGACCGTACTCCACCTCCACGTGGAGGTCCTGGAAACAGTCTGCAGCAGTGCAGTCTGGCTGAGCGAGTACGGATCGCAGAGGGAAGGCAAACCCGGCCCCAAAAATGTCGTGCTGAAGTCGGATGTGTCGACCGAAAGGTGCAGATATCATAGCTACGGCGTAAACAGACACAACGCAACCACCGTCCTTTTCAGGGCGAACGAGGAAGAAGAAGGAAGAAGAAGAAATAACAGGTGAGCATCCCATTGACAAAGTGGTTAGAATGCTGGTCTCTTGTGGCAAAGGTGCCCAGTTAGATTCACAGTATTGTCATGCTCCAGTCTGCCCAGCTGAAAATGGGTTCCTGACTTTGCTCTTGAGTTAGGGAAGGAAAAGGCAGGGAGGAAAGGAACTGGTCACCTCACCTGTCAATGATGGACCTAGTATAGGGAAGTCTCTAACACTTCACTCCCATTCTGCAATATCTTCTAAAGGACTACCTTTACCATTGTTAGATAGCAAGCACTCCTCCATTCCATCTTACAAGTGCCTGCTGTGTACCTATACTTATTTATTTATTTAACTCTTTCAGTCCCAAGCAAAAAAGTGGGTTTGGCCCAAGCAAAAATGGCCACCCCAGTGCGTTTTTATTATTGTTTTTTTGGAAATAATTTTTTAAAATGTTCATATGTATAAATAACCAAAAGTCCAAAATGGATGGCTATACTTTAAGAAAATAGCGTTTTTGAGTTATCAAAATTAGAAAACAGCCTTAGAAAGGATCAAGAGATACGAAAGCCAGTATACTGTTGATCGGGCCAAATGGGTCTAGAAGGAAGTACAGTATACTGGCTGTTGGGACTTAAAGAGTTAAATATAAAATAGTAAATTACGACCTCAGTGTAAATAGTTTTTTTTTTATCTTGTGTAAATTTCTGGCAGCCTGGATGTTTTGCCGAAAAATCATGTGATTTTTCTAGAAGTTAGAACTTGATTTTTATTCAATTTTCAGTTTGAGGTGTCTGACGGCAGTGCAGATGGTCATGTCACATCAACTTTCCCTCTTACAAACACAGATGAACCTCAGAAAAAGAAACCTAAAGAAGGTATGCAGTATATTTTACTTATTGCTTACTTAAGTATAATGTACATTATGGCATACAAAAAAATTTTTACCACTTTTACAATTATGTGATATTTTTGTTATTCTTGTAATTCCAGCGCCCAATCTGATTCTGTTGATGGATAAGATAGTTGGTGAAAATGATTGAAAAGTGGATAGGAGGGATGTCAGTGTATTTTAATGGTTAGATAAGTGCCATTCTAATATGAATGGGGAGATAGTTGCTGTTGGTTCTAATGTGAATGGGGAGATAGTTGCTGTTGGTTCTAATGTGAATGGGGAGATAGTTGTTGATGGTTATGATGTGTATGGGGAGATAGTTGCTATTGGTTCTAATGTGAATGGGGAGATACATTGTTGTTGGTTCTAATGTGAATGAGGTGATAGTTGTTGTTGATTCTAATGTGAATGGGGAGATAGTTGATGTTTGTTCTAATGTGAATGGGGAGATAGTTGCTGTTGGTTCTGATGTGAATGGGGAGATTTTTTTTTCTTTTTTTTTTTTTTTTTTTTTTTTTTTTTTTTTTTTTTTTTAACCAGCGGCACTTAGGCTTTCAGCCCTTCGGCCCAATGACATGTCATTGCGAGGCTGGGGAACCTGAGGACTTTCCTTCCAACCCGGTCAGGAGCTTCGCTCCTTCCCATCCACAGAGGGTTTATCACAGGAGCCGTTCAGGCTGTTCAGTCAAATTTCCGGCCGTAAACATTTCTTCAAACGCCGACGCCCGGGTTTGAACCATGAACACCTGGTCGCCAGTACAACGCCGAAGCCATTACACCAGCGCGGCTCCCGAATGGGGAGATAGTTGCTGTTTGTTCTAATGTGAATGGGGAGATAATTGCTGTTGGTTCTGATGTGAATGGGGAGATAGTTGCTGTTTGTTCTTGTCAAAGCACAATATGCTGTGGATTTGCAAACACACCACCACTAATGATAAACAAGGCTCGTCCTTCTAAAGGTACGACCACCACATATAATGCTGACAATAAGAAATAACACCTTCAACAGGAATTTCCCTTTAATGATCGAATGCACACAATATCGCCACACACGGCTACAAATATATGAATTATATATGTGGATACATAAATACATGCCAGAGCAAACCTGCCTCCAAAGATTTAACTAATAACCGCATACACAATATGGCGGCCTAGTATTAGCAATGAACTGATTACCGCTCACACAGCGGCCCTAATCTATACAATGAAACAACCTCCAAAATTGGACAACGTATACTCTGAGGTATGTAGAAAAATGCCACTAGTTAACATTCCAAACTAGAATTATGCATTACAATCCCAATACTCTGCAGGAAGGCAAAACTCAGAATATGAATCTCATGGCACACTCTTCTCAGCCATAACGCTGGGCAGGGAAAACTCAGTACGTCCACTCCCGGACCTGACTAGACGATCACTGACTCTTTCGCGCCTCCTTTTTACCGCCTTCCGGATCGTCACATGACTGACCGGTTTAGTTACATCAAGGTTGCCAACTTCAGTGTTCCCAGTCTGATTTTCGTACAAAAGTTGCACTGCGAAATAGCGCTGTGACAGTTCTAATGTAAATGGGGAGATAGTTGCTGTTAGTTCTAATGTGAATGGGGAGATAGTTACAGTTGGTTCTAATGTGAATGGGAAGATAGTTGTTGATGGTTATGATGTGTATGGGGAAAATGTTTTTGGGTATTGTGTGATGTGCATGGGGAGATAGTTGTAGGATAGGGAGGGGTCTCCTGTTAATGATAAAAGGAGACTTTTTGGCATGTACGTTATTTAAACAGTGTTTTTGGTTGGTTTAAAAAAATTTGTATTCTGGCTGTCCTTATTGTTTATTATGATCTGTTTTGTTAAAAATATTTGAATTGAACCGAACGTTATTTGATTTTGTTACCAACCTTTTCTGTTGCAATCTATGCTCCTAATTATCTATTACAATCTTCATTTATGATCCCAGGTAAAAAAATTTTTATTTTATTCTATGCATATGATGCTGAGTTTTTGTGTGTTTTTTTTCAATGTGAATCTGTGTGATTCCAACTTCTTTTGTTGAGTTCTGATTATTTTCTGTCAGGTTTGTCTATTTGGTTTAGTGGGATTTTTTTGTTTGTTTGGTCTTTTTAAAAAAAAATGAATGTGGTTAATTTGTTTTAAAATGCCAGACTGATTCTTTTTTTAATTTCTTGTTCTTATATATTTCTTGTTAATATTTCTTCCTTGTTTTTGCCTGTATGTGAAGGTGAGAACCCTCAGCTGCAGCAGCAAGATGCATCTAAGGAAGATCGTGCACATGGTGAATCTGTGCAACATGACCCTTCCAAAGACAATGTCACAGCTTTCGTATCAAATCTGGACTTTGCAATTGAGGAAGACAAGCTCAGAGAAGTGTTCCAGAAGGTATGACTTAAGTGTGTTCTATGTCAAAGGTAAGACAGTGTGGGCTTTAGAAGATGTGATGGAAGAGTAAGCTGTGGAAGGTATGACAGAAATATAAGCTCTAGAAGGTATGACAAAGACAAGCCATAGAAGGTAAGACAGAAGTGTAAGCTGTAGAAGATGTGACAAAAATGTAAGCTGTAAAATGTATGATAGAAAAAAAGTTGTAGACGATAAGGCAGTGTAAATTGTAGAAGGTATGACAAATACATAAGTTGTAGACGGATGTTACTGAAATATAAGCTGCAAAGGTATGGTACAAGTGTAAGCCGTAGAAGGTATGATAAAAACATAGCTGTCGAAGGTGTTGTGGAAACATAAGCTGTAGAAGTATGCTAGAAACAAGCCCTGGAAGTAAAACAAGTGTATGCTGTAGAAAGTATAACAGAAACATGAACTGTTGAATATGGGATAAAAACATAAGGTGTAGAAGGTATAAAAGAAACACATACTGCTGAAGATGGGAAAATACGTAAAATGTAGAAAATATAAGTCACATCAGCTGCTGAAGATGGGATAAACATGTAAAATGTAGAAAATCTAACTGAAAGATCAGCTGTTGAAGATGGGATAAAAACATAACGTGTAGAAAGTATAACTGAAACATAAGCTGTTGAAGATGGGATAAAAACATAAGGTGTGATCTGCAGAAGATATGACGGAAGTGTAATCTGTAGAAAGTATTATAGCTAGCTGTCTGTTCTTTCTTTTCTTTCCACCTTATTTCTTTAATGCTAATAATCCACTTATAATTTTGTTTTGTTTTTGTCTTCAACAGTGTGGAGAAATTGTCAGTATTCGGCTTGCCAGGAATTACAGAGGAAAGTCCAAAGGTTTTGGATATGTTGAATTTACAGACAGTGTAAGTCTGAGCACCATTAGAACAGTAATATTGGTTATGTCTGGTCAGTAGACTGGATCAGAGTGCAGTGTAATTATCAGTGAAATAACATTAAAGAAAATACAACAAACCTAAATATTTATGTACATAGATAACATGCAACAAAAATTCACAATTACTTAAAAACATAATATGTTGAGCAAAAACAGATTTCCTCAATATGAAAAATCCTTTATGATATAAATCCTTGTTGATAAACATAGGGAAAATATAGCTGATGTTACATTAAGTCAGTGTTGTGGTGTAGAAATGAGTGCAGGACATTGCACACAAGAATGAGAAACTCATTAGAGGTAGTAGAAATATAGTTTCTCAGAAAAGTCAAAGGAATATGAAAGGCAGTTAACATAACCTGTAAAGAGTGCTTGAGATGAGTTAATGAACAAAGTAATATTCTTCTTTGTTGTGTATCATGAAAAACGTTGTGCCCGTATTTAGAGCTGGGCTGTGACATCTGCACCTCTTGTCCTGGTACATCCATTTTCAGCAAACATTTTTATTCAGGTTTTCTCTCCTTAGCCTTTGACTGTCCTCAGGTTACCTACAAGGCAGAAAGTGGTTTTCCTTTTCCTAGACAAGTTGGGCTTATGAGCTTCATCTGTCTTAACACTCTAGTTTTCCTTTTCATGTTAGTTTTCACTTGACAGATATATTTTGTTGCACTCTAAATCTTAAACTGAAACCACAATTTACTTAAAAATTAACAACCCACTAGCTTAGAATATAGAAAAACTGTTTGTGCTATAAATTCGCAAGCTTTATTTGTTTGGATTACTTTCTTCATGTGGGATTTGAAAGTCACCGCTTGTATCAGTTAGGAAAAATACCTTTTGAAATTTAGCAGTCTCTACTTGTATGACATTTAAAAAATACTGTCTTGTGGAATTTACAGAACTCTGTGCTCCAGGCCCTAAAACTAGACAGAGAAATTATTGATGGCCGTCCAGTGTTTGTATCACGCTGTGAAGACAGAAGTGTTGCCAAATCCACAAACCAGTTCAAGGTTCAGTGTTTATATCAGTGCTATGTTTTGTGTTAGCTGAAAAAAATGTATTTATTTAGATATATCTTGACTTCATTTAGATGATAGATTTGTTGTGGTTTGACAATGAAAACAGTATCATCAACAGTCCTGTTTGTTCCCTATTGAAGTTGTTTCTTGACACTGTTTTGTTTTGAGCTGTCTTGTGATGTCTGTTTTTGAGCTGTCTTGTCATTTCTGTTTTGAGCTGCCTTGTGATGTCTGTTTTGAGCTGTGATTTTTATTCTGAGCATTCTTCTGTGATTTATATTTTGAGCTGTCTTCTGTGATTTATATTTTGAGCTGTCTTCTGTGATTTATATTTTGAGCTGTCTTCTGTGATTTATATTTTGTGCTATCTTCTGTGATTTGTATTTTGAGCTGTCTTCTGTGATTTATGTTTTCAGCTGTCATCTGTGATTTATGTTTTCAGCTGTCTTCTGTGATTTATGTTTTTGAGCTGTCTTCTGTGATTTATATTTTGAGCTGTCTTCTGTGATTTATATTTTGAGCTGTCTTCTGTGATTTATATTTTGAGCTGTCTTCTGTGATTTATATTTTGAGCTGTCTTCTGTGATTTATGTTTTGAGCTGTCTTCTGTGATTTATGTTTTCAGCTGTCTTCTGTGATTCTTCTGTGATTTATATTTTGAGCTGTCTTCTGTGATATATATTTTGAGCTGTCTTCTGTGATTTATGTTTTGAGCTGTCTTCTGTGATTTATGTTTTTGAGCTGTCTTCTGTGATTTATATTTTGAGCTGTCTTCTGTGATTTATGTTTTCAGCTGTCTTCTGTGATTTATGTTTTCAGCTGTCTTCTGTGATTTATGTTTTCAGCTGTCTTCTGTGATTTATGTTTTCAGCTGTCTTCTGTGATTTATGTTTTCAGCTGTCTTCTGTGATTTATGTTTTCAGCTGTCTTCTATGATTTATGTTTTCAGCTGTCTTCTGTGATTTATGTGTTGAGCTGTCTTCTGTGATTTATGTTTTCAGCTGTCTTCTGTGATTTATGTTTTCAGCTGTCTTCTGTGATTTATGTTTTCAGCTGTCTTCTGTGATTTATGTTTTCAGCTGCTTTTGTGATTTATGTTTTCAGCTGTCTTCTGTGATTCCTATTGTGAGATTTTTTTAAAATTTCTGTTTAAGCAATCGTCTGTGATTTCTGTTTTGAGCTGTCTTCTATGATTTCTGTTTTGAGCTGTCTTCTATGATTTCTGTTTAAGCTTTTTTTTTTTTTTTTTTTTTTTATGATTTCTGTTTTGAACTGTTTTGGCTTTAAAAAAAAAAAAACTTTTATCACTTGGCAAAAAATAGGAGATTGGGGTGGGGGGGAATAAGAGGGAGGCACTTGGGACATGACTCCTAAGTGTCATATAACCTATTTAGCAATGGTAGAAACCTCTACACGAAGCAGGAGGACTCGAGCAATACACAAAATGTTCAGCATGTTTGTATTATTAAATTATCACATTGTTTTTATGCGACATAAAACATGTCTGCCAAACATGTCATAAAAGACAGTTAGGTTATACATGGGGCTAACACAGAAACAAAATTGCTGGAGGAATTCGTGCAATTCTTTAGAGCAATCTTTTAATGCAAGGAGATCCATACTTCTTTTTTTTAAAAGTCCAAATTGAGAAGGAAAATTAAATATGTTTTGATACACATTCCACGTTATAGCTAGAAAGCTGGAGAAAACTAAGTGTTTTTTTTTGTTTGTTTTGGGCACATATTTTCATTTCAGTATGCTACCAAACTGGAGAAAAATAAATTGTCTTTTTGGCACTCATTTCAATTTCATTTTACTACCAAAGTGGAGAAAACTAAGCATGTTTATTTTTTGTCACACTTTCCCATTTCAGTATACAGGTACTACCAAACATCAGAAAACAAAGTGTTTTTATTAAATTCTTGTTCAGTACTAATTTCCATTTCAGTATACAGGTACTACCAAACATCAGAAAACAAAGCGTTTTTTGTTAATTCTTGTTCAATACTAATTTCCATTTCAGTATTATACTAAAGATCAGGAGACTAAGCGTTCTTTCTTGTTTAGTACTTATTTTCATATATTTATGCTACCAAACTGGAGAAAACCTAAGTGTTTTTTTATTCTTGTTCAGTACTCATTTCAGTTTCAGTGTACTACCAAACAGCATAGAGAAAACTAGTGTTTTTTACAATCTTGTTCAGTGCTCATTTCAGTTTCAGTGAACTACCAAACAGCATAGAGAAAACTAGTGTTTTTTACAATCTTGTTCAGTGCTCATTTCAGTTTCAGTGTACTACCAAACAGCATAGAGAAAACTAGTGTTTTTTACAATCTAGTTCAGTACTCATTTCAGTTTCAGTGAACTACCAAACAGCATAGAGAAAACTAGTGTTTTTTACAATCTTGTTCAGTGCTCATTTCAGTTTCAGTGAACTACCAAACAGCATAGAGAAAACTAGTGTTTTTTACAATCTTGTTCCAAACAGCATAGAGAAAACTAGTGTTTTTTTACAATCTTGTTCAGTGCTCATTTCAGTTTCAGTGAACTACCAAACAGCATAGAGAAAACTAGTGTTGTTTACAATCTTGTTCAGTGCTCATTTCAGTTTCAGTGAACTACCAAACAGCATAGAGAAAACTAGTGTTTTTTACAATCTTGTTCAGTGCTCATTTCAGTTTCAGTGAACTACCAAACAGCATAGAGAAAACTAGTGTTTTTTACAATCTTGTTCAGTACTCATTTCAGTTTCAGTGAACTACCAAACAGCATAGAGAAAACTAGTGTTGTTTACAATCTTGTTCAGTGCTCATTTCAGTTTCAGTGAACTACCAAACAGCGTAGAGAAAACTAGTGTTTTTTACAATCTTGTTCAGTGCTCATTTTAGTTTCAGTGAACTACCAAACAGCATAGAGAAAACTAGTGTTTTTTACAATCTTGTTCAGTACTCATTTTAGTTTCAGTGAACTACCAAACAGCATAGAGAAAACTAGTGTTTTTTACAATCTTGTTCAGTACTCATTTCAGTTTCAGTGAACTACCAAACAGCATAGAGAAAACTAGTGTTTTTTACAATCTTGTTCAGTGCTCATTTCAGTTTTAGTGTACTACCAAACAGCATAGAGAAAACTAGTGTTTTTTACAATCTTGTTCAGTGCTCGTTTCAGTGAACTACCAAACAGCATAGAGAAAACTAGTGTTTTTTACAATCTTGTTCAATGCTCATTTCAGTTTCAGTGTACTACCAAACAGCATAGAGAAAACTAGTGTTTTTTACAATCTTGTTCAGTGCTCATTTCAGTTTCAGTGAACTACCAAACAGCATAGAGAAAACTAGTGTTTTTTACAATCTTGTTCAGTGCTCATTTCAGTTTCAGTGAACTACCAAACAGCATAGAGAAAACTAGTGTTTTTTACAATCTTGTTCAGTGCTCATTTCAGTTTCAGTGAACTATTTTTACAATCTTGTTCAGTACTCATTTCAGTTTTAGTGTACTACCAAACAGCATAGAGAAAACTAGTGTTTTTTACAATCTTGTTCAATGCTCATTTCAGTTTCAGTGTACTACCAAACAGCATAGAGAAAACTAGTGTTTTTTACAATCTTGTTCAGTGCTCATTTCAGTTTCAGTGAACTACCAAACAGCATAGAGAAAACTAGTGTTTTTTACAATCTTGTTCAGTGCTCATTTCAGTTTCAGTGAACTACCAAACAGCATAGAGAAAACTAGTGTTTTTTTACAATCTTGTTCAGTGCTCATTTCAGTTTCAGTGAACTACCAAACAGCATAGAGAAAACTAGTGTTGTTTACAATCTTGTTCAGTGCTCATTTCAGTTTCAGTGAACTATTTTTACAATCTTGTTCAGTGCTCATTTCAGTTTCAGTGTACTACCAAACAACATAGAGAAAACTAGTGTTTTTTACAATCTTGTTCAGTGCTCATTTCAGTTTCAGTGAACTACCAAACAGCATAGAGAAAACTAGTGTTTTTTACAATCTTGTTCAGTGCTCATTTCAGTTTCAGCATACATGCCACACCTCAGACATGAAAAACCTGTACAACAAATCCAAAAACCCTGTACAGAGACCCGCAAAACCTGTACAGACTGAAAAAACGTAACAATAGAGTTAATTAATGTACAAATATATTCAATTAGATGGTTCTGCACCATCATAGTGACATGCGCCCTTTGCCTTTTTAAGCATGTCTTCACTTGCTTTAAAACCTAAACAACAAGAGTTAGAATTTATTTTGTACCGGTATTGTAGAAAAGCTGTGACTGTATCATCATTTAGTCTATTTCTGCAAAAAAAATTAATACAATTTATGGTGGAAATGAAGAACAGTTTGGTGTGTGTTCTATAGTGCCTTATAAAAGTATAGATCTAAAGAGACCAGTAATAAGCGTTATGGGTTAGGTTTAGGAATCTTAAATCAAATATATATATATATATATATATATATATATATATATATATATATATATATATATATATATATATATATATATATATTTTTTTTTTAAAGCTAGCAATGAAAATATAAACTGGCGCAATATTATATATTCTCTACCGAACTTCAAAAATTGGAATAGCCGTTATACCCACACGAATTTTAGTGTCAATCAAACATTGATAGTAATTAATTATTTAATAAATATAAATCATTGGATGACCGTAATGATGATCGCCCAAGGCAAAATCACATTGTTTTTTAAAGAAACGAAATTAAAACTAAGAAGAGAAGTAACTCCAAATAAACTTTTCTCTGACCTGGTTAAGATGCAAATTTGCCTTGCTTTTGTGGGTTTTTTTTTCAGTTTCATAATTTGGTCATATCGGAATGACGGTCGCCGAATGCTCCGCATGTATTTTCGTACCATTTAGATTTCGGGTTAACCCTAACCCCAACTGTAACCCTAATCCTAACTCTAAATGGTACGAAAATACATGCAGAGCATTCGGCGACCGTCATTCCGATATTAGGCCTACCCATAATTTGTTTTGTATTATTATTCAAATTTACATTTCTTACGCACTTTCTACCGTAAACCTAACCTCAACCTTAACTCTAAATGGTACGAAAATACAAATATTAAACATACTCGACGGCAATAAAGGTAAAGATTACCAGAATCTCAGTAAAAAGAGTTGTCAGAATCATTCAAGTTGAATAAATTCAACTCAAACAAGAATTTTCGTGCTCTTTTTCCACAAAATGTTTATGATTCGGCGGTATGGCAGCGTCCATGTTTGTAACTTTCGCTTTTGTAAAATCACTATTATCAGTTCTACCGTATTCGCTAGCAGTAAAATATTTTGTTCGTTTCAAGCTTAGTGGCCAGATTTTTCAATGCTGAATCCGATTATGCCCAGCAATTGCCGATACGATTGTAAACAGAAGAGTTCTGGTGCTTTTAAAATAGGACGTACGTTTTATAGGTGTATGGGAACGAGGTATCGCACTACTTCCGTGACGTACTCGGTACGGCACAGCGACAAAAATTGTCAAGATTTATGCCGTATGGCGTACGTCATAATGGTGCTGAAAGGGTTAATAATTAGGCGAAAAAACCCGTACAGACCCGTGTACGGCCCGTACACATCTGAAAACGCAAACACCCCGTACAGATTATGGGTAAACCTTTAAGTGTGGCATGTATGGTTTCAGTGTACTACCAAACAGCATAGAGAAAACTAGTGTTGTTTACAATCTTGTTCAGTGCTCATTTCAGTTTCAGTGAACTATTTTTACAATCTTGTTCAGTGCTCATTTCAGTTTCAGTGAACTACCAAACAGCATAGAGAAAACTAGTGTTTTTTACAATCTTGTTCAGTGCTCATTTCAGTTTCAGTGAACTACCAAACAGCATAGAGAAAACTAGTGTTGTTTACAATCTTGTTCAGTGCTCATTTCAGTTTCAGTGAACTATTTTTACAATCTTGTTCAGTGCTCATTTCAGTTTCAGTGTACTACCAAACAGCATAGAGAAAACTAGTGTTTTTTACAATCTTGTTCAGTGCTCATTTCAGTTTCAGTGAACTACCAAACAGCATAGAGAAAACTAGTGTTTTTTACAATCTTGTTCAGTGCTCATTTCAGTTTCAGTGTACTACCAAACAGCATAGAGAAAACTAGTGTTTTTTACAATCTTGTTCAGTGCTCATTTCAGTTTCAGTTAACTATTTTTACAATCTTGTTCAGTGCTCATTTCAGTTTCAGTGTACTACCAAACAGCATAGAGAAAACTAGTGTTTTTTACAATCTTGTTCAGTGCTCATTTCAGTTTCAGTGAACTACCAAACAGCATAGAGAAAACTAGTGTTTTTTACAATCTTGTTCAGTACTCATTTCAGTTTCAGTGAACTACCAAACAGCATAGAGAAAACTAGTGTTTTTTACAATCTTGTTCAGTGCTCATTTCAGTTTCAGTGAACTACCAAACAGCATAGAGAAAACTAGTGTTGTTTACAATCTTGTTCAGTGCTCATTTCAGTTTCAGTGAACTACCAAACAGCATAGAGAAAACTAGTGTTTTTTACAATCTTGTTCAGTGCTCATTTTAGTTTCAGTGAACTACCAAACAGCATAGAGAAAACTAGTGTTTTTTACAATCTTGTTCAGTACTCATTTTAGTTTCAGTGAACTACCAAACAGCATAGAGAAAACTAGTGTTTTTTACAATCTTGTTCAGTACTCATTTCAGTTTCAGTGAACTACCAAACAGCATAGAGAAAACTAGTGTTTTTTACAATCTTGTTCAGTGCTCATTTCAGTTTTAGTCAACTACCAAACAGCATAGAGAAAACTAGTGTTTTTTACAATCTTGTTCAGTGCTCGTTTCAGTGAACTACCAAACAGCATAGAGAAAACTAGTGTTTTTTACAATCTTGTTCAATGCTCATTTCAGTTTCAGAGAACTATTTTTACAATCTTGTTCAGTACTCATTTTAGTTTCAGTGAACTACCAAACAGCATAGAGAAAACTAGTGTTTTTTACAATCTTGTTCAGTACTCATTTCAGTTTCAGTGTACTACCAAACAGCATAGAGAAAACTAGTGTTTTTTACAATCTTGTTCAGTACTCATTTCAGTTTCAGTGTACTACCAAACAGCATAGAGAAAACTAGTGTTTTTTACAATCTTGTTCAGTACTCATTTCAGTTTTAGTGTACTACCAAACAGCATAGAGAAAACTAGTGTTTTTTACAATCTTGTTCAGTACTCATTTCAGTTTCAGTGTACTACCAAACAGCATGGAGAAAACTAGTGTTTTTTACAATCTTGTTCAGTACTCATTTCAGTTTTAGTGTACTACCAAACAGCATAGAGAAAACTAGTGTTTTTTACAATCTTGTTCAGTACTCATTTCAGTTTCAGTGTACTACCAAACAGCATAGAGAAAACTAGTGTTTTTTACAATCTTGTTCAGTGCTCATTTCAGTTTCAGTGAACTACCAAACAGCATAGAGAAAACTAGTGTTTTTTACAATCTTGTTCAGTGCTCATTTCAGTTTCAGTGAACTATTTTTACAATCTTGTTCAGTGCTCATTTCAGTTTCAGTGTACTACCAAACAGCATAGAGAAAACTAGTGTTTTTTACAATCTTGTTCAGTGCTCATTTCAGTTTCAGTGAACTACCAAACAGCATAGAGAAAACTAGTGTTTTTTACAATCTTGTTCAGTGCTCATTTCAGTTTTAGTCAACTACCAAACAGCATAGAGAAAACTAGTGTTTTTACAATCTTGTTCAGTGCTCATTTCAGTTTCAGTGAAACTATTTTTACAATCTTGTTCAGTGCTCATTTTCAGTTTCAGTGTACTACCAAACAGCATAGAGAGAAAACTAGTGTTTTTTTACAATCTTGTTCAGTGCTCATTTCAGTTTCAGTGAATTACCAAACAGCATAGAGAAAACTAGTGTTTTTTACAATCTTGTTCAGTACTCATTTCAGTTTCAGTGTACTACCAAACAGCATAGAGAAAACTAGTGTTTTTTTACAATCTTGTTCAGTGCTCATTTCAGTTTCAGTGAACTACCAAACAGCATAGAGAAAACTAGTGTTTTTTACAATCTTGTTCAGTGCTCATTTCAGTTTCAGTGAACTACCAAACAGCATAGAGAAAACTAGTGTTTTTTACAATCTTGTTCAGTGCTCATTTTAGTTTCAGTGAACTACCAAACAGCATAGACAAAACTAGTGTTTTTTACAATCTTGTTCAGTACTCATTTTAATTTCAGTGAACTACCAAACAGCATAGAGAAAACTAGTGTTTTTTACAATCTTGTTCAGTACTCATTTCAGTTTCAGTGAACTACCAAACAGCATAGAGAAAACTAGTGTTTTTTACAATCTTGTTCAGTGCTCATTTCAGTTTCAGTCAACTACCAAACAGCATAGAGAAAACTATTGTTTTTTCACATTCTTGTTCAGTGCTCGTTTCAGTGAACTACCAAACAGCATAGAGAAAACTAGTGTTTTTTACAATCTTGTTCAATGCTCATTTCAGTTTCAGAGAACTATTTTTACAATCTTGTTCAGTACTCATTTTAGTTTCAGTGAACTACCAAACAGCATAGAGAAAACTAGTGTTTTTTACAATCTTGTTCAGTACTCATTTCAGTTTCAGTGTACTACCAAACAGCATAGAGAAAACTAGTGTTTTTTACAATCTTGTTCAGTACTCATTTCAGTTTCAGTGTACTACCAAACAGCATAGAGAAAACTAGTGTTTTTTACAATCTTGTTCAGTACTCATTTCAGTTTTAGTGTACTACCAAACAGCATAGAGAAAACTAGTGTTTTTTACAATCTTGTTCAGTACTCATTTCAGTTTCAGTGTACTACCAAAACAGCATAGAGAAAACTAGTGTTTTTTACAATCTTGTTCAGTACTCATTTCAGTTTTAGTGTACTACCAAACAGCATAGAGAAAACTAGTGTTTTTTACAATCTTGTTCAGTACTCATTTCAGTTTCAGTGTACTACCAAACAGCATAGAGAAAACTAGTGTTTTTTACAATCTTGTTCAGTACTCATTTCAGTTTCAGTGTACTACCAAACAGCATAGAGAAAACTAGTGTTTTTTACAATCTTGTTCAGTACTCATTTCAGTTTCAGTGTACTACCAAACAGCATAGAGAAAACTAGTGTTTTTTACAATCTTGTTCAGTGCTCGTTTCAGTGAACTACCAAACAGCATAGAGAAAACTAGTGTTTTTTACAATCTTGTTCAGTGCTCGTTTCAGTGAACTACCAAACAGCATAGAGAAAACTAGTGTTTTTTACAATCTTGTTCAGTGCTCATTTCAGTTTTAGTGTACTACCAAACAGCATAGAGAAAACTAGTGTTTTTTACAATCTTGTTCAGTGCTCGTTTCAGTGAACTACCAAACAGCATAGAGAAAACACTAGTGTTTTTTTTTTACAATCTTGTTCAATGCTCCTTTCAGTTTCAGAGAACTATTTTTACAATCTTGTTCAGTACTCATTTTAGTTTCAGTGAACTACCAAACAGCATAGAGAAAACTAGTGTTTTTTACAATCTTGTTCAGTACTCATTTCAGTTTCAGTGTACTACCAAACAGCATAGAGAAAACTAGTGTTTTTTACAATCTTGTTCAATGCTCATTTCAGTTTCAGAGAACTATTTTTACAATCTTGTTCAGTGCTCATTTCAGTTTCAGTGTACTACCAAACAGCATAGAGAAAACTAGTGTTTTTTACAATCTTGTTCAGTACTCATTTCAGTTTCAGTGAACTACCAAACAGCATAGAGAAAACTAGTGTTTTTTACAATCTTGTTCAGTACTCATTTCAGTTTCAGTGTACTACCAAACAGCATAGAGAAAACTAGTGTTTTTTACAATCTTGTTCAGTACTCATTTCAGTTTTAGTGTACTACCAAACAGCATAGAGAAAACTAGTGTTTTTTATAATCTTGTTCAGTACTCATTTCAGTTTCAGTGTACTACCAAACAGCATAGAGAAAACTAGTGTTTTTTACAATCTTGTTCAGTACTCATTTCAGTTTTAGTGTACTACCAAACAGCATAGAGAAAACTAGTGTTTTTTACAATCTTGTTCAGTACTCATTTCAGTTTCAGTGTACTACCAAACAGCATAGAGAAAACTAGTGTTTTTTACAATCTTGTTCAGTACTCATTTCAGTTTCAGTGTACTACCAAACAGCATAGAGAAAACTAGTGTTTTTTACAATCTTGTTCAGTACTCATTTCAGTTTCAGTGTACTACCAAACAGCATAGAGAAAACTAGTGTTTTTTACAATCTTGTTCAGTGCTCGTTTCAGTGAACTACCAAACAGCATAGAGAAAGCTAGTGTTTTTTACAATCTTGTTCAGTGCTCGTTTCAGTGAACTACCAAACAGCATAGAGAAAACTAGTGTTTTTTACAATCTTGTTCAGTGCTCATTTCAGTTTTAGTGTACTATCAAACAGCATAGAGAAAACTAGTGTTTTTTACAATCTTGTTCAGTGCTCGTTTCAGTGAACTACCAAACAGCATAGAGAAAACTAGTGTTTTTTACAATCTTGTTCAGTGCTCGTTTCAGTGAACTACCAAACAGCATAGAGAAAACTAGTGTTTTTTACAATCTTGTTCAGTGCTCATTTCAGTTTTAGTGTACTACCAAACAGCATAGAGAAAACTAGTGTTTTTTACAATCTTGTTCAGTGCTCGTTTCAGTTTCAGTGAACTACCAAACAGCATAGAGAAAACTAGTGTTTTTTACAATCTTGTTCAGTGCTCATTTCAGTTTCAGTGAACTACCAAACAGCATAGAGAAAACTAGTGTTTTTTACAATCTTGTTCAGTGCTCATTTCAGTTTTAGTGTTCTACCAAACAGCATAGAGAAAACTAGTGTTTTTTACAATCTTGTTCAGTGCTCGTTTCAGTTTCAGTGAACTACCAAACAGCATAGAGAAAACTAGTGTTTTTTACAATCTTGTTCAGTGCTCATTTCAGTTTCAGTGAACTACCAAACAGCATAGAGAAAACTAGTGTTTTTTACAATCTTGTTCAGTGCTCATTTCAGTTTCAGTGAACTGCCAAACAGCATAGAGAAAACTAGTGTTTTTTACAATCTTGTTCAGTGCTCATTTCAGTTTCAGTGAACTACCAAACAGCATAGAGAAAACTAGTGTTGTTTACAATCTTGTTCAGTGCTCATTTCAGTTTCAGTGTACTACCAAACAGCATAGAGAAAACTAGTGTTTTTTACAATCTTGTTCAGTGCTCATTTCAGTTTCAGTGAACTATTTTTACAATCTTGTTCAGTGCTCATTTCAGTTTCAGTGTACTACCAAACAGCATAGAGAAAACTAGTGTTGTTTACAATCTTGTTCAGTGCTCATTTCAGTTTCAGTGAAACTATTTTTACAATCTTGTTCAGTGCTCATTTCAGTTTCAGTGAACTATTTTTACAATCTTGTTCAGTGCTCATTTCAGTTTCTTTACAATCTTGTTCAGTGCTCATTTCAGTTTCAGTGAACTACCAAACAGCATAGAGAAAACTAGTGTTTTTTACAATCTTGTTCAGTGCTCATTTCAGTTTCAGTGAACTATTTTTACAATCTTGTTCAGTGCTCATTTCAGTTTCAGTGAACTACCAAACAGCATAGAGAAAACTAGTGTTGTTTACAATCTTGTTCAGTGCTCATTTCAGTTTCAGTGAACTATTTTTACAATCTTGTTCAGTGCTCATTTCAGTTTCAGTGTACTACCAAACAGCATAGAGAAAACTAGTGTTTTTTACAATCTTGTTCAGTGCTCATTTCAGTTTCAGTGAACTACCAAACAGCATAGAGAAAACTAGTGTTTTTTACAATCTTGTTCAGTGCTCATTTCAGTTTCAGTGAACTACCAAACAGCATAGAGAAAACTAGTGTTTTTTACAATCTTGTTCAGTGCTCATTTTAGTTTCAGTGTACTACCAAACAGCATAGAGAAAACTAGTGTTTTTTACAATCTTGTTCAGTGCTCATTTCAGTTTCAGTGAACTACCAAACAGCATAGAGAAAACTAGTGTTTTTTACAATCTTGTTCAGTACTCATTTCAGTTTCAGTGAACTACCAAACAGCAAAGAGAAAACTAGTGTTTTTTTACAATCTTGTTCAGTGCTCATTTCAGTTTCAGTGAACTACCAAACAGCATAGAGAAAACTGGTGTTGTTTACAATCTTGTTCAGTGCTCATTTCAGTTTCAGTGAACTACCAAACAGCATAGAGAAAACTAGTGTTTTTTACAATCTTGTTCAGTGCTCATTTTAGTTTCAGTGAACTACTAAACAGCATAGAGAAAACTAGTGTTTTTTACAATCTTGTTCAGTGCTCATTTTAGTTTCAGTGAACTACCAAACAGCATAGAGAAAACTAGTGTTGTTTACAATCTTGTTCAGTGCTCATTTCAGTTTCAGTGAACTATTTTTACAATCTTGTTCAGTGCTCATTTCAGTTTCAGTGAACTACCAAACAGCATAGAGAAAACTAGTGTTTTTTACAATCTTGTTCAGTGCTCATTTCAGTTTCAGTGAACTATTTTTACAATCTTGTTCAGTGCTCATTTCAGTTTCAGTGAACTACCAAACAGCATAGAGAAAACTAGTGTTGTTTACAATCTTGTTCAGTGCTCGTTTCAGTGAACTATTTTTACAATCTTGTTCAGTGCTCATTTCAGTTTCAGTGTACTATTTTTACAATCTTGTTCAGTGCTCATTTCAGTTTCAGTGAACTACCAAACAGCATAGAGAAAACTAGTGTTGTTTACAATCTTGTTCAGTGCTCATTTCAGTTTCAGTGAACTATTTTTACAATCTTGTTCAGTGCTCATTTCAGTTTCAGTGAACTACCAAACAGCATAGAGAAAACTAGTGTTTTTTACAATCTTGTTCAGTGCTCATTTTAGTTTCAGTGAACTACCAAACAGCATAGAGAAAACTAGTGTTTTTTACAATCTTGTTCAGTGCTCATTTTAGTTTCAGTGAACTACCAAACAGCATAGAGAAAACTAGTGTTGTTTACAATCTTGTTCAGTGCTCATTTTAGTTTCAGTGAACTACCAAACAGCATAGAGAAAACTAGTGTTTTTTACAATCTTGTTCAGTGCTCATTTCAGTTTCAGTGAACTACCAAACAGCATAGAGAAAACTAGTGTTGTTTACAATCTTGTTCAGTGCTCATTTTAGTTTCAGTGAACTACCAAACAGCATAGAGAAAACTAGTGTTTTTTACAATCTTGTTCAGTGCTCATTTTAGTTTCAGTGAACTACCAAACAGCATAGAGAAAACTAGTGTTTTTTACAATCTTGTTCAGTGCTCATTTCAGTTTCAGTGTACTACCAAACAGCATAGAGAAAACTAGTGTTGTTTACAATCTTGTTCAGTGCTCATTTCAGTTTCAGTGTACTACCAAACAGCATAGAGAAAACTAGTGTTGTTTACAATCTTGTTCAGTGCTCATTTTAGTTTCAGTGAACTACCAAACAGCATAGAGAAAACTAGTGTTGTTTACAATCTTGTTCAGTGCTCATTTCAGTTTCAGTGTACTACCAAACAGCATAGAGAAAATTAGTGTTGTTTACAATCTTGTTCAGTGCTCATTTCAGTTTCAGTGTACTACCAAACAGCATAGAGAAAATTAGTGTTTTTTACAATCTTGTTCAGTGCTCATTTCAGTTTCAGTGAACTACCAAACAGCATAGAGAAAACTAGTGTTTTTTACAATCTTGTTCAGTGCTCATTTCAGTTTCAGTGTACTACCAAACAGCATAGAGAAAACTAGTGTTGTTTACAATCTTGTTCAGTGCTCATTTCAGTTTCAGTGTACTACCAAACAGCATAGAGAAAATTAGTGTTTTTTACAATCTTGTTCAGTGCTCATTTCAGTTTCAGTGAACTACCAAACAGCATAGAGAAAACTAGTGTTTTTTACAATCTTGTTCAGTGCTCATTTCAGTTTCAGTGAACTACCAAACAGCATAGAGAAAACTAGTGTTGTTTACAATCTTGTTCAGTGCTCATTTCAGTTTCAGTGAACTATTTTTACAATCTTGTTCAGTGCTCATTTCAGTTTCAGTGAACTACCAAACAGCATAGAGAAAACTAGTGTTTTTTACAATCTTGTTCAGTGCTCATTTCAGTTTCAGTGTACTACCAAACAGCATAGAGAAAACTAGTGTTTTTTACAATCTTGTTCAGTACTCATTTCAGTTTCAGTGAACTACCAAACAGCATAGAGAAAACTAGTGTTTTTTACAATCTTGTTCAGTGCTCATTTCAGTTTCAGTGAACTACCAAACAGCATAGAGAAAACTAGTGTTGTTTACAATCTTGTTCAGTACTCATTTCAGTTTCAGTGAACTACCAAACAGCATAGAGAAAACTAGTGTTGTTTACAATCTTGTTCAGTGCTCATTTCAGTTTCAGTGAACTACCAAACAGCATAGAGAAAACTAGTGTTTTTTACAATCTTGTTCAGTACTTATTTCAGTTTCAGTGAACTACCAAACAGCATAAAGAAAACTAGTGTTTTTTACAATCTAGTTCAGTACTCATTTCAGTTTAAGTGAACTACCAAACAGCATAGAGAAAACTAGTGTTGTTTACAATCTTGTTCAGTACTCATTTCAGTTTCAGTGAACTACCAAACAGCATAGAGAAAACTAGTGTTTTTTACAATCTTGTTCAATGCTCATTGCCACTTCTTTATGTTACCAAATTGGATAAAACTGTCCCTTTTTCTCCCCCATGCCATTTCAGTATCCAATCAGGCTGGAGAAAAATAAACTGTTTATTAAAGGTCTACCATTCACAGTCACAAAAGAAACCGTGGAAACCATATTTCAAGAGGTAGGTTCCCTAGAGTAACATTGAAGTAGGATGGATGGAGTGAGAGAATGAAACAGAGTGACAGACAGGACGAAGGGATTCATTCATGACTCTTCAGCTGTTTGTGAAATATTGGCATTCAACAAACTCACACCAAGTCTTTCTTTCCAGTGCCATCCATTCAAGGTCTTTCCATTTCCTAATAATCACTTTCATGTCTCCAATTTCCTTCTCCGTGTGTTTTTGTCTCCCTCTGTTTCCATTACCCTTGGGATTCCCTAACAAGTACCTCCTGTCAACTGGTTTCACTGATAGGGGGAACTATTCAATATTATCATCTGTTCCTCACCTCCAGCTCCACTGGTATTTGTTCCACATTGGTCATCTCGTCTTATTATTTCAATCCTTCTGTTGAGAGCAAGCACACCCTCCCTTTTGTTTTATGAAAGTATGCAACTTTGTGACAGTAGTTGTAGTTGTTCTTCAGTTGTCAGAGCCAAACTAGTTGATGATGTTGTTCTTTTATGTGGCTTAAAGTTCACTTACAGAAGGAATAAATACTTTAGCTCACCACCTGTGTTTATCACCACTGTCACTACTTTATTGCATTCTAACATGGCACACTAGCGATTTTTACCACCATTACTACTCTGTTGTGGTATAACATGAAACACAATACGTGACCATTACTGTTTTATTGTTTTATAATATGAAATGTCAGAGACTTAGCCACCATTACTACTTTATTGTGTTATAATATGAAACACTAGAGACTTCCATCAGCATTACTATTTTGTTGTGTTATTTTATGACACCACGCACACCATCATAGCGGGTAAATTCTGGGATTATGTTGGCCACATCCTCAGAAGAGACCCTGACACCATCACCAGAACTGCCATGCTGTGGACTCCAGAAGGAAATCGAGAGCAAGGCCGGCCAAAAGCTCCCTGGCGGAGAACTGTGGAGGGAGAGATGCTGATCATGAACCAGAGCTGAGGCACCACACAAAGGATGGCTGCCGACCAAGAAAAGTGGTGGCAGTTTGTTGCTGTCCTACTTGACGCCACTCGGTGTGATGGTCACTGATTGCTTTGTCAGCCAGTGGCCAAGGACCAAAGAAGAAGAATTATATGAAAGACCAGAGGCTTACACTACTATTACTAATTAAGTGTGGTACGAGGATACATTAGAGATTAATCAGAATTGTGGTACGAGGATACATTAGAGATTAATCAGAATCTGAAACATTTTGATTTTATTAAAGATAATTGATCAGGGATAACAGGATTTGTGTTTCATGTTTGATTGTGAATAAGCCTAAATCATTATCCACTTTCATTAGTAGGATATTGATAAATTTTAATGTGCTTTATTAGCAATTAAGCCAAGACTAAAGTGTTAGTTTATTGTGGTATATTAGTAGAGATGTCAAAACAAATGTGTTAGTTTAAGGGCATGGACTACAGTGAAAACTAACTTTTGTTCTAATAACATTTTCAAACTTTTTGTGTTCTCAATAGACACAGTGTATGTCCATGAACCAAATTCTACAGTTTATTTTGTTAAAAAAATGTGGTTACCATGGTAACCAAAAAAAAAAACATCCACCATATTGGATTTTTCACCAATTTTCAAGAGCAAAAAACATATGTTTCCCATTGACCAAATTTTATCAAATTGCACACACATGTTGTGGACTGACAATTAAAACAGTTGATCACATGCTTTTTTTGATAAGTTAAAAATTCTATTTTTAATGATTAAAAAAAAAAAACACTATATGTGTATGAAAAAAAATATTTAAAAAAAATAATAATGAATATTTCAAAGCAAATTACCAAAATATCAAAAAAAGCATATGATCATTTAAAGATATATATGTGTACTACATGCATGCCAAATTTGAGACTGATCTGTTTGATAGGTTGTTAGTATTTACATTTTTTGTTAATAAAGTGTTAATTTTAAGAAAAATGCTTTTTACTCACCGAGTGCCTTGGATTGTCCAATATACTCCATTCTGGGGGCCAAATATCACTAAAATTCTCTAATACTGTATGCTGCACCTCCTTCAGCTTCCTGCAGCTCCTCCTCTCGCCTTTGTCTTGCCTCTTGCCGAATTTTTCTTCTTTTTACAAGTTTGTCAGCCTCATATTTCTGGCTGTTGGCCAGACATTTCCTTAATCGCACCTGTCCAAGGCGTTTGGAGTTTGTTCTAGATGCTTGGCCATACAGCTTTTTTATTTCTGCACTGGCTGATGGACCAAAGTTGAACTCTCCAATGGCCACAAGGACACTGAATTTGACTTTTTTTAATGACACAAATTTCCGCTTGCTGCAACGACTCCATATAACATTGTGGAGGCTTTCATTTGCATTTTGAGTTGCACCTAGCTCACACCACTTGAGCAGATGCTGATCAGTAAGATGCTCATAAATAAGGGCTAAGTGCTTATGAAGCAGGTTGTAATCTAGCGGAGTATGAACTTGGGTCTCGTGGGGTCCGGCAGCTTCTCCTTTGGCCATGGAAGCCTTATAGAAACACCAGGTGTTTTTGCCTGGCAGACAAAAATTATGTTGTGGTTTGTCGTTTACCCATGATAGAGAGAAGCCATGATGGCTTGTTTCATCTCTGGGGCTGTACTATGCTGGCGGATGGCCCTGGTGTAGTAAATACACAGTTTTCGTATGGCATTTTGGGTCAGACGACCATGGCCATTTCCCCCAAGGGTGACTTTTTGTTTCCTGCAGTCAGTAATGAGTGTCCTCAGTGCAGTGCCTAATCGCTTTGCGACATGGTTGACGCACTCTTCTGTGGTTATGTCAACTTCTGGACCATACGGTTTGATGTCGCAGAGTCTGTTGTAGGCCTTGGAATCGCCATCTGATAGCAAAACAGTGTAGCGTAGCTTGTGATTTGCCACTGAACGAAGCCAGAAAACCTCACAGGCTTTTACTTCCATCATTCCGGCTGACCCTTTGTAATTATGGCAGCAGTCCTTCTGATGCTCTGCTTTCCATTGTTCAAATTTGTCAGGCTGATTTTTCAGTTGCCACTGTCCAGTATTCTCGCAGGTGTAACAGAAGGAAGACATAATGTGCGTATCGATGACCATGCTAGTCAAGATGTAGATAACACTGCCAACACCTATCAGTGACTTATGACCTCTAGTTAGCCATGTTGCATCAAAGCTGACAGCGATATCAGTGACTTCTTTTTTATTAATGGTATGATGCTGACTCTTAGCATGTTCAGCCCGGACGATGCTGATGGCACGTCGAAATAGTGTAGAGTTGCGCATGGTATCAAAATGATCAAAAATTGATCTGCATATTTCTGTACGTAGGTTTAGCACAGACAGTGTTATGAGAAGCACCATTCTTGCTCGCGCTCAAGTTCATTTTTATATCAGATCGACTTGGGCCAGCAGTGAAAGGCACTATTGGATCAGCGATTTGAACTATAGGCCTATCGGATACTGGTATGCAGACATACGTTGATGATAAGCCTACGTCAGGTTGGTTATCATTCACCGCTGATTCGGTCGTAACATTGCTGGAAATTACACACTTTCGACGTGCTCTAACGGCAGAAAGTTGCTTTGCTTTCTTACCTTTTCTTCCCATTTTGAAGTAATATAACACAATTTAATGAGATTTAGACTGTAATCAAGAGAAACATGTCGTACTACGTACCACATTCAACAAATTATTTGTTTACGGTCGGAAGTGCCTGTCGTTATGTTCCGGATTTGTGCAGACAAAGCTGCGCGCTGTTACGACCAATCAGAAAGATAAACACCAATGCCTCATGAATGGGCCTTGACTGAGAGAATGGGGTCACTGCGTGACCTCTCCTTATAAGGAAGTTAGCGTAAAACAATGGAAAATTTTAAATGCCAAATCACGCAGAGGTATGTGAAATAAAGGTTTCGAATTTGCTATAATCCGGGACACTAAGAAATTCCCTTTTCGGCGATACCAAATACTTCGCGATGCGCTCAGTGTAACTAAGGTATTATTGAGAGAGAAATCATGCATTTTCGGCACAAATTAGCAAATCATAGCTTGGGGGTAGTGCCGAAAATGTGCTTTTTGACACATCAAATGCATTTTTTATGTCATAAAACCTTGCTCAATCGATTCCTCGATGATTATTTAATAAAATAAGCTCAAAAGTAAAAATCAATATTTTGTACGTAAAATCCAGTTCTCACTACCGTGCATGCCCTTAATGTATTACCTTAGCCAAAAAATGATAATGTTATTTTTATTATAGCAGTTGTGAAGATGTCACTAGTAAATTAGCTGTTTTATATAGGTGATATGAAGACATAGTTTGTAAGCTAGTTTATTGTGTTGCACAACCAGTGATGTCATTAACAGTATAGTTTATTGTGTTATGTTAACAGTGAAGTCATAACTTATAGTGTGGTTTATTGTGTTATATTAACATTGAAGTCATAACTGATAGCCTGGATTATTATGTTAGATTAACAGTGAAGTCATAACTTATAGCCTGGTTTATTGTGTTAGATTAACAGTGGAGTAATAGCTTATAGCGTGGTTTATTGTGTTATATTAACATTGAAGTCATAACTGATAGCCTGGTTTATTATGTTAGATTAACAGTGAAGTCATAACTTATAGCCTGGTTTATTGTGTTAGATTAACTGTGGAGTAATAGCTTATAGCCTGGTTTATTGTGTTAGATTAACAGTGAAGTCATAGCTTATAGCCCGATTTATTGTTTTAGATTAACAACAGTGAAGTCATAGCTTATAGCCTGGTTTATTGTGTTATATTAACAGTGAAGTCATAACTTATAGCCTGATTTATTGTGTTAGATTAACAGTGAAGTCATAACTTATAGCCTGATTTATTGTGTTAGATTAACAGTGAAGTCATAACTTATAACCTGGTTTATTGTGTTATGTTAACAGTGAAGTCATAACTTATAACCTGGTTTATTGTGTTATATTAACAGTGAAGTCATAGTTTGCCTTCTTTCTCTTTGACTTTCAGTTCCCTATGCATTTACTAAACTCATGCCAAGTGCTGGCTACTATAAGTCTGTATCCCAGAATCTGAACACCCAAAAACCAAAATTTTCAAAAAATCGAAAGTTTTTTCGACTGACTTTTGGCCAATTTTTTAACCTTTGGCCAATTTTTTAACCTACGAGTATTTTTGGCCAACTTGTGCTACTTTTGGGCGATATCTGAAAACTAAAAAATCTGATTTCCAAAACACTGCTGTCGGGGAGCGTTTGAGATTCTGGTATATGTACCTGTACTGACACCATTTGTTGACATGTACCTGTACTGACACCATTTGTTGACGTTCTTTCCTTGTGATGCTGTTGCCAAATTTTATACTGCTAATGCTTGACCTTCACCTTTTGTTCCACTTGTATTTACCTGGTTCTTTCCATTGTTTATACATTAATTATCCTGTCATACCATTTACTTTTTCTGTTCTGTGTAGGCAGTCAAATATACAAGTGCATGACACCTTGATAATTGCATTGTCTTTGTTTCCCATCTTAATGTTAGTCAGAATCGACGTCATTGCACTACGAGCAAACCCATAAGTGCTCAGTCTCCCTCAGCAAATGTCGAAGGGTATGAATGCTAATTGTTCCTGTTGTGCACTGGTTGTATACACGCCTGATACGTCCTCTCTTACGTCCATCCCTGCAGGTCTTACGTTTGATGCCAAATTCCAGCAGTCTTAGCCTTGATGATTCATCGATTGCAGTGTCATTCTCTAGTTGGTGATCATGAATTGCCTTCAGTATTTCTCTCTTATCCATGTCCAATGCACCTTTTGTGGGTGCTCTTAAAGCTAGTCTGTCAGCTCTGTCATTGCCGCCTACCCATGCATGACCAGGACAGTAGATCCATATCAGTTCTTGAAGATTCGATGCTTCTATGGAGGTTTTCCATTCATCTTACATAAGCTGTACATCAGTAATAAGACTACCTTGATATCACAGTTTAAAGTTGTGTGTTTTTTATCTTGATTGCCTTTGATTTAATCTATTTCCCAGTCATAATTGGTAATTTAGTTTACTGTGTTATATTCGGAGTGAAATCTTAATTGGTACATTAGTTACTTTGTTGTGTACTGCGGTAGGGCAGTGATTAGTGCACTGGCTTCCTAGCTCGGTGGTCCATGGTTCGATCCCCAGTTGAGGTGTGATTTTTTTATACCGCAAACAGCTCCAGGGTTGACCCAGCCTTATGAAGTGGGTACCAGAACAACTCTGGGAAGGTTAAGGCGGCCGGCATGATGCCGACCACATCACCCCTAGTGTGGTCAAGAAAACACAGGTCTAACACCATATTCCCAATATGCCTCAATAGGCGTGTACTGTAATAGGATCCTTTTCTCTTCCCTAGTTACTTTGTTACAATTGAAAAAACCCTGCAAGTGAAAAAAGCATTGCCAATTTTTAATCAAGGATTTTTATTTCAGCATGGAAAAATCAAGGAGATCAGAATGGTTACCTACAGAAATGGGAGCCCCAAAGGAATAGCTTATGTTGAATATGACAATGAGGTACGTGCAGGCGTCATAGTCAGGATTTCTGCTTGAAGCTACTGCTTTGGCAGTTTTATTTTTGTCTTGCGAAGTTGAGCAGAAACTTGTCAGATGTTTCATGTGGTTTATTTTTGTTGTTGTTAAAATGTGACCTGGTTATAACAAAAATGAGCAGGGTTGCAGTAAGTAGGTGGTTGATAGTGGGGTTTTAAAAAAAACAAAAAGAAAAAATAGGTGACACATATCGACAGGCTGTGTCTTTTTTTATTTATATTTCATGTATTTTACTAAGCTATTGTTTTCTTACCTTGTTTTCTTTCTTTGTCAGCGACGAAGGCCTTGTGGCTATAACTGTGATGCTACACTGTAATTCTGACTTTTAACAGGCCCGATTCTGTGGTTCTATTTTGAATTTTCACCCGTTTTATTTTCTTCTGATCACGCGATTTTCCGTTGTTTACGGAAATCGCTATTTTCGGGCACGCTTTTTCACCATTTTATTTCTTCTCATTTGAATATATCGTGTTCGGTATTTTTGAGTAGTAATTTTAATGGGTTCGTTTTATGATGGTAGGTTTATTTTTTCATTTCGGCCAGTTTTTCTCTTATAGATTTTTTCACGATCACGGAGATTTCGTTGTTTACGAAAATAATCGCCATTTCCGGCACGCGGTATGACGAATCCGGAAGCACGAGGCCATCGCGTAACGTGACGCAATTTTCGGCACGCGGGATTTGCGTAGGTTGATAGTATTGATTTTTTTCTGGCGCTGCCATTGGTCCGGGATTTGCGTAGGAAGGGAATCCGCGTGGGCGGTTTCTCTTGTATATAATGAGAGAGGAAACGGCGGCCTAGTTCTCTATCGTAAGAAATATTGTCAGCCATCAGACTTCGCATTATCGTTCTCCACTGTGGGAAACACAAGCGATAATCGGTATGTAACTATTTTATTCATCGTTTTACTTATTAGTGGGTTTTTTAGAATTTCGCCCGTAGTTAATTTCTTCAGGGGACATTAACATTTAGTTTTAAAATAAACGATAGTGCCATCCATTATCATTTTTTTTGAAGAATGACGTAAATGCAACAGTGTGCTTATTCTTTCTATGATTTTGGCAGTAGTTAGGAGTGTGGGAAGTTGTGAGAAACACGTGTGCCCATATTTGTAGAATGTTATGTAAAACCACCATTTATTTCTGTGTATTTACTAATGTAATTTTATGGGGAAATCCCTGGTGCGTTCGATAATTTTACTGAGCCTTAAATGTGAGAAATATTGTCGGAGGGTTCAGATTTATGTTGTAAGTGAATTATACTGCTTAGAGGAGTAAACTATTCCTATAGCGATATTTCATTTAAATTGGGGCTTAAGTAGGAAACCTCATGTGTAATGTTAAAAAAAGGGAGACCCCGGAATTTCGGACAAAAGAAGTTCCCGAGTTGAAAAGGTTGACACGTGGGTAGCCATGTGTGACGGCCAAGTGGCCCGTCAGACAGGTTTTGTTTATTTGGCTGGCGGATTTTAGTTGAAAGAAAGAGAGGGAGGAGAGAGATTTAAGTGCCATGTGGAATAGAAATATTTTATGTATCGTTTTCAGAACGAGAGAAGGGGAGAGGGAGGAGAGAGATTTAGTGCCACGTGGGTAATATTAATTTTTGTATTGTTGTACATGACGAGTGAGCCACGTGGGCAATATTATTTTATGTATTGTTGTAAAAGAAGAGTGAAGGGGAGTTAGGTTAGAGATGCGTTAGGTTAGAATTGTTATACAATAGACGCATCTTCTTTTAATTTCAGCGAGTCGCGGCAAGAATAGTGGGGGAGCTTAAATTTGCCCATGTGCAAAATTACCCACGGCAACAGGACCTATCTTAAGGGTCAGACCTATGGTCTCTGGCAGTGAAGTCCCTATGCTTCAGCTGGACTGTGGTTTATTTATCATACAGCCGAGAGCATCGCTATTATAGTCTCTAGCAACGGCAGGTGGCCGTGAGACTGGTTTCAATTGCGTACAGCCGGAAATCAAGGCTGTGGGTATTTTTTTCCTCTAACTCCGGAGCGGGTTAAAAGAGGGAAGCTATTCAGCAGCAGAGAAGTTTTGTCGACAGTTCATCAAGTACCTCATGCTTGACGCCAGAACTTCATCATCATCATCGCAGAATTCAGGAACAGGTGATAGGGTTACCATACCTAGGTCCTGAAAGTAACGAGAGAAGAGTGTAACGGAGACGCCGCATCATCAGTCGTCGAGTGTTAGAGAGACACTGAGACCAAGAGAGAGAGAGAGATAGAGAGAGAGAGAGAAGGAGGGAGAAAATAGACAGGACCAGTAGGGTCTGTTCAGTATCCACTTGACGGATAGATACTGAGCCATTGTGTTACTCCAAGTCTATTATTTTAGCAATTCTTGTGGTGTAGTTATCGGCGCATATTGCCTAACAAGCGGAGAGCGGTGTAGACGGTTCGTTGAGGAAGAGTCAACAGGACTGAGACAGTAGCAATCTTAGTGGTATTAGAGAGTGGAGGCTAAAGTTGACAGCCCCACAAGATCAAAGTACTTTAAAGCACTAACCATTTTTATTGTTCCTCAGCAGGGTGACAGGAAGAGTGAATGTGATTGAGGTTTTTTTTTGAGGGTCTTGCTATTTAATCGTTACTTGTTTTCAGGCCGTGCAACAGTGCACGCTATCGACTGACTTGATGACGTATGATGCCATTTTTTTTGTTTTTCTTGTATGTAAATAAATATATACATATATTATTTACTGGATCAGCTTCTATTCTATACTATACCTACATGTGGTCTGTATAGTGGTGTCTGTGGTCGTGTTATACACCTTATCGCCTTGTATTTAAAGGAAGTCAGAGGAGGGTGAGATTATAGCCAGTTTGACGTCACGAAGCGGCAAGGGCGAGTCAAAACCTGATTCTATCCCTTGAGCCAATAGTCTCATCTGTCCACAGGCCTGTCATTTTCCATCTAAATTCTATCTTCTCAGACTTTCTCATACTAGGGTCTTGTTTTCATTCAGGCAAACTCTATAAACGTAAAACCACTTCGTGACAAGTGGGCGGCAATCGTCCGGTGGATCATTCTGGTGAGATCAATTCTGTGATCTACATTCATAGATTGTCTCTATAGAAAGTTTTCTGAGAATAGAGTTTCTTTAAATATCCCCTAGACTTGAGCTACTAGAACTGATCCAGTTATAGGTTTTTCCACAGGTTGCAGTCTGGTAGATTTGTGGTAATTTTGATGTATATGACATAGAGGTAATTGATGGCATACCAAAATTTTTTTTCTTTTACAGGAAGGTAATTTCGGGTTTTTGGTAGTTTGTTAAAAAAAATTTTTTTCAGGTTATTGTTCAGACTTGACGCTAGTCTGATTTGGGTTTTTGGGACATCGGTTATAGGAGGAATACTTCCTATTACGTAACAGGTAGTTCCTTCCTTTTGTTCTCCTTTCTGTCATTTTCTGTCAGTTGTGAACTTATAGCAGTTTACAGGTAAGATGGCGGATATGGCGAAATTACGAGCTGCATGGCGTGACGCTGCCCAAGACATGGGAATGGATAAAGAGGAGACGAAAGCCTACATGATCAGAGAAAATGATAGACATAATCAGAGGGAAATTGAGGAAAGGCAAAGGATAGCCGCCGCCGAAGCAGCAAAAGAGGAAAGGATAGCCGCCGCCGAAGCAGCAAAAGAGGAAAGGATAGCCGCCGCAGAAATTGAGGAAAGGCAAAGGATAGCCGCCGCAGAATTTGAGGAAAGGCAAAGGACAGCCGCTGCAGAAGCAGCGAAAGAAGAGAGGGCAGCTGCCGCAGAGATGGAACTTCGGAAATTGGAAGCAGCGAAAGAGGAGAAGGCCGCAGAGAGACAGCATGAACTTGCCCTGCGTTCTCTGGAACTGCAGTATCGATCTTCGGAAGGCAGTTCAGCTAATGGAGATTCTCCTGGAGCAGGAGCGAGAGACACCTCAGGAAACGGAGGGCCTCGGATGGCAGCCATGAGCTTCCCATTTGACTCGTTCCCTAACGGGAATGAAAAGATTGACGTGTTCTTGGAGAAATTTCAAAGAATGGCAAAGGCATACGGGTTGGATGAGAGTCTTTGGTGCCTAAAATTATCGCAATCACTCAAAGGTCATGCGTACGAAGTGTACAACAAGATGCTCATAGATGACCAGAACAACTTCGAGGCACTGCGAAACGCTTTATTGCAAAGATTTCAGTGGACACCCCGAAAATGCCAAACCATGTTCAGGGAGAGCAGGCCGGAGAAGGGAGAGAGTTTTGCTCAGTTTGCAGAGCGGGTGAGAAATTACTTAACCCGGTGGAGGGAACTGTCAGCACTGGCGAAAACCTTCGAAGGATTGGAGGAGTTAGTTTTGTGTGAGCAAATTAAGGCAAACATGTCCCCCGACTTGAGGCGGTATCTGGCAGAACAGGGCGCCCAGCAACTAGATCAAATTATCGTGTTCGCCGAAAGGTACCAGACAGCACAGGCCGAAGTACTGGGACAGAAACGGAAAAACCCAGACCTGCCAGCCCCAGACAAAGGAGCTTCGTCATCGCAGTCGGCTACTTCACCAGCTCATCAGCAACCAGGGCCTTCTCGCAAGGAGCCTCATTCTGGTTATAACTTGCGCCCCCAGCCGCATAACCGAGCACAGCAGACATCATCCCAGGAACCCGCTAGGAACAGGGGAGATAATGAGAGGTATTGTCAGAATTGTAGAACCACTTCCCACTGGACATCCCGGTGCATGAACAAACCCCCAGCTCATCATGCAGCTTGTTTAAGACCGGTGAGATGGACTAAAGGGAATAAATGGGAACCAGTCCAGGCAGAGAAGTTGTTCTCTAACAGTGGACCAGCCGTAGTGAATGGGACGGCCACTACGTGTTTGTTTGACAGCGGGCTTACTTACCCCAGTATCATCGCTCGTCATTTGGTGAAACCAGGGCAGTGGACAGGAGAAATAGTTGAGATTGGTGGCATTTTGAGAAGAGGTATCTCACAACGGTTGCCCGTAGCCAATATTGAGGTGAAATGCAAGTTTGTGTCTGGCACCATCAAGGCAGCTGTAATGGCACAGCCAGCACATGATTTCATCCTGGGAAGCCCATACTTAGTTTTGGGAAACCCAACCACACCGATCCTTGCTAATGCAAGGGGGCCTACTACAGGCCAGAGAAGTGAAAGGGGACAGCCCCTGATTCACGGAGCCCCACGAGAGCTCAACCAACACCCATGTCGTGCGATGAAGAGGATGGAAGCCTCTAAAGACGGTGGAAGGTTATTTACAGAGGCGTATACGCCTGTCAGCCCTGGTAAGCCTAAAGGTTTTACAGCGGCGACGTCTCTGATTTCGGAAGGATCTTCTTTGTCGTCGGGAATTAGGCCCCTGATGGTATTACATCTCTCAAGGGAGGGAAATACTGACAAGAGGGAACATGTGCATGGTTCTTCAGTCAACCGCAAACAGTTACGCCCTGTTACAGTGATGTCTGGCCAAGCCAGTCAGACTGTTTCCAAACACTGGGAGGTCGCACCATCTGGTAATCATTATTTACCACGCGCCGCCAGGAAAATTCGTGGGCGAAGGAGACACATGAGAGGGAGGAGGAAGGGCGACCAGTCAAGTTGCAGTCGCCAGGAGGAAATCACCAGGCGTGACCCTCACGATCCAGGGCTTGCAAAGATTCTCAAGGATATGGAGATGGGCCTGTATGACAATCCTAATTATGACAGTGATTAGATCGGGATGTAGATCTAGATACGGGCCAGTATGAAACCCAGAGATTTCAGTGATTTAGCACGGTTCCCGTACTTGAAAGGGGGGACTTATGTGATGCTACACTGTAATTCTGACTTTTAACAGGCCCGATTCTGTGGTTCTATTTTGAATTTTCACCCGTTTTATTTTCTTCTGATCACGCGATTTTCCGTTGTTTACGGAAATCGCTATTTTCGGGCACGCTTTTTCACCATTTTATTTCTTCTCATTTGAATATATCGTGTTCGGTATTTTTGAGTAGTAATTTTAATGGGTTCGTTTTATGATGGTAGGTTTATTTTTTCATTTCGGCCAGTTTTTCTCTTATAGATTTTTTCACGATCACGGAGATTTCGTTGTTTACGAAAATAATCGCCATTTCCGGCACGCGGTATGACGAATCCGGAAGCACGCGGCCGTCAGGTAACGTGACGCAATTTTAAGCCACGCGGGATTTGCATAGGTTGATAGTATTGATTTTTTCTGGCGCTGCCATTGGTCCGGGATTTGCGTAGGAAGGGAATCCGCGTGGGCGGTTTCTCTTGTATATAATGAGAGAGGAAACGGCGGCCTAGTTCTCTATCGTAAGAAATATTGTCAGCCATCAGACTTCGCGTTATCGTTCTCCACTGTGGGAAACACAAGCGATAATCGGTATGTAACTATTTTATTAATCGTTTTTCTTCTTAGTGGGTTTTTGAGAATTTCGCCCGTAGTTAATTTCTTCAGGGGACATTAACTTTTCAGTTTTAAAAAAAACGATAGTGCCATCCATTATCATTTTTTTGAAGAACGACGTAAATGCAACAGTGTGCTTATTCTTTCTATGATTTTGGCAGTAGTTAGGAGTGTGGGAAGTTGTGAGAAACACGTGTGCCCATATTTGTAGAATGTTATGTAAAACCACCATTTATTTCTGTGTATTTACTAATGTAATTTTATGGGGAAATCCCTGGTGCGTTCGATAATTTTACTGAGCCTTAAATGTGAGAAATATTGTCGGAGGGTTCAGATTTATGTTGTAAGTGAATTATACTGCTTAGAGGAGTAAACTATTCCTATAGCGATATTTCATTTAAATTGGGGCTTAAGTAGGAAACCTCATGTGTAATGTTAAAAAAAGGGAGACCCCGGAATTTCGGACAAAAGAAGTTCCCGAGTTGAAAAGGTTGACACGTGGGTAGCCATGTGTGACGGCCAAGTGGCCCGTCAGACAGGTTTTGTTTATTTGGCTGGCGGATTTTAGTTGAAAGAAAGAGAGGGAGGAGAGAGATTTAAGTGTCACGTGGAATAGAAATATTTTATGTATCGTTTTCAGAACGAGAGAAGGGGAGAGGGAGGAGAGAGATTTAGTGCCACGTGGGTAATATTAATTTTTGTATTGTTGTACATGACGAGTGAGCCACGTGGGCAATATTATTTTATGTATTGTTGTAAAAGAAGAGTGAAGGGGAGTTAGGTTAGAGATGCGTTAGGTTGGAATTGTTATACAATAGACGCATCTTCTTTTAATTTCAGCGAGTCGCGGCAAGAATAGTGGGGGAGCTTAAATTTGCCCATGTGCAAAATTACCCACGGCAACAGGACCTATCTTAAGGGTCAGACCTATGGTCTCTGGCAGTGAAGTCCCTATGCTTCAGCTGGACTGTGGTTTATTTATCATACAGCCGAGAGCATCGCTATTATAGTCTCTAGCAACGGCAGGTGGCCGTGAGACTGGTTTCAATTGCGTACAGCCGGAAATCAAGGCTGTGGTTTTTTCCTCTAACTCCGGAGCGGGTTAAAAGAGGGAAGCTATTCAGCAGCAGAGAAGTTTTGTCGACAGTTCATCAAGTACCTCATGCTTGACGCCAGAACTTCATCATCATCATCGCAGAATTCAGGAACAGGTGATAGGGTTACCATACCTAGGTCCTGAAAGTAACGAGAGAAGAGTGTAACGGAGACGCCGCATCATCAGTCGTCGAGTGTTAGAGAGACACTGAGACCAAGAGAGAGAGAGAGATAGAGAGAGAGAGAGAGAAGGAGGGAGAAAATAGACAGGACCAGTAGGGTCTGTTCAGTATCCACTTGACGGATAGATACTGAGCCATTGTGTTACTCCAAGTCTATTATTTTAGCAATTCTTGTGGTGTAGTTATCGGCGCATATCGCCTAACAAGCGGAGAGCGGTGTAGACGGTTCGTTGAGGAAGAGTCAACAGGACTGAGACAGTAGCAATCTTAGTGGTATTAGAGAGTGGAGGCTAAAGTTGACAGCCCCACAAGATCAAAGTACTTTAAAGCACTAACCATTTTTATTGTTCCTCAGCAGGGTGACAGGAAGAGTGAATGTGATTGAGGTTTTTTTTTGAGGGTCTTGCTATTTAATCGTTACTTGTTTTTCAGGCCGTGCAACAGTGCACGCTATCGACTGACTTGATGACGTATGATGCCATTTTTTTTTGTTTTTCTTGTATGTAAATAAATATATACATATATTATTTACTGGATCAGCTTCTATTCTATACTATACCTACATGTGGTCTGTATAGTGGTGTCTGTGGTCGTGTTATACACCTTATCGCCTTGTATTTAAAGGAAGTCAGAGGAGGGTGAGATTATAGCCAGTTTGACGTCACGAAGCGGCAAGGGCGAGTCAAAACCTGATTCTATCCCTTGAGCCAATAGTCTCATCTGTCCACAGGCCTGTCATTTTCCATCTAAATTCTATCTTCTCAGACTTTCTCATACTAGGGTCTTGTTTTCATTCAGGCAAACTCTATAAACGTAAAACCACTTCGTGACAATAACCTAGGTAGTTTTCTGTGTCCTAGTAAGGCGTATTACCTTTTTTTGTTTTTAAATTTTTTTTTAACTCCACCATTTAAAAGGGAGCAGTGGTAGAAGATGTTACTTTAGTGACCGCATACCACATGTGGAGGCTTGGTCATTTGTGAGATTGTTGCTGATGGCTTGCTGCAAGTAGAAGGATTTTCTGTGTTGTAAGTGGCAGTGTAACACAGTTGGGAAGTGTGGTTTTGATGTGTCTGGATGAAAGATGTAAACTTGTGAGTCATTCATTTTTTAGTCTGTGTGAGTGATTAGCTTGTAAAACCTTTTGGGAATGTCGAGTGGCTTAGAGAGCTTGCTTCACAAGGTGAAGTACCATGTTTGAAACCAGGAAGCTTTACAGTCCAGTTTACCCAGCTGTAAGTGGGTACCAAACTCTGCTCATGAGTTAGGAAAAGCAAAGGCATCGAGGATGAGAACTGGTCACCTCACCTCATAAAGGTGAGACCTAGTGTAGTGAAGTTTCTAACATAGACCTTTCCCCCAGTAGGTTACATTTTCTCATACAGGTCTATATCTTTTTATCTGAACACCCAAGAACTGAAATATCCTGAAAATCAAAAGTTTCTTTGAGCAACTTTTTTATCACAATGTGAGCAAGCATTTCTGCCTATTTTGGGCTTATTTTTTAACACATTTTGGGGTGGCCTGGGCTATTTTGTCTAATTTTTAAACGCGATGCACGCCAAATATAAAAACTGAAAACAATCAGGTTTCCAAAACTAAGCTATTCCTGAGGATTTTGGTCAAAAGGATCAATCAATCAATCAATACCCTTTAGCTCCTTGAGGAGCGTAGGCCTTCAACAAACACATGCCAAGTCTTCTTGTCCCGTGCCATCCGCTCAAGTTCTTTCCATGTTTTCCTCATCATTTTCACCTCTGTATCCAAATCTCTTCTCCGTGTATTTTTTGGTCTACCTCTGCCTCTCTTTCCCTGTGGATTCCAGAACAAGGACTGCCTTTTAATGCTATCAACAGGTTTCCTCAAAGTGTGTCCTATCCATCGCCAGCGTCTTCTTCTCAGCTCTTGTTCCACTGGCACTTGTCTGGTTCTTGTCATCAATTCCACATTTGTGACTTTGTCATACCATTTCAGTCCTTCTATTCTACGCATCAAAAGGATACAGACCTATATCTACAAGGCTCAGATAACATGAGATATTGATGGTGATGACAGACACTAATTAAACTATCACATCACATGACACATCATAGAACTGTTGTATGTACATGACAGCATGTTTGGAACAAATACAAGACAGTAATCTGAGATGTGTTTCTGTACTTAGTCATCATTATTTCCATTCAGGTCCGTGTGGAACATTGGCTTTCAACTAGTTCACATCAAGCTTTCTTGTCCTGTGCCATCCATTTATTCTTTCCATGTCTTCTTTATTCATTGTAAGTCTGTTCAACAATATATATATATATTTCTTTTACTAAAGTGGTTCAAGAGCACGGTCTGCCATGTAATGATACAGGTCAATAACCCAAAATGAGAACATCCAAAAACCGAAATATGTCTAAAATCGACCATTTTTTCAGCTGACTTTTGGGTGATTTTTGAACCAGTTTTTGGGCGACCTTTGGGTGATTTTTGGGTTACTTTGGGCGAAATCTGAAAAAATTTGATTTCCAAAACACGGCTGTCCCTGAGCATGTCAGATTCTGGGTTACCAACCCTGTTGTTGTATTATTGCTTTACTAAGATGTTTGTCCAATCCAATGCTAGTAATTTCCAGGACTAGTATTTATCTGGTTCTTCCCATCATATTTTATGTTTATTGTTGTTCTTTTACTATTTCTTGAGTCTGTTTTTCTCTCTCTTGTCCAGCTCCATTTGTTTACCAAAAATTGAGCACTGAAAATAGATATCTCTGTACTTGCACTTTTGTTAAGCTTTGAATGTTTAAGCCTTGACTCCAAATAACTATCTTTGTTATCTCTATTTCTAGACCAGTGCATCTCAGGCAGTTGTAAAAACAGATGGGCTAAAGATTGGAGAGCACACAATATCTGTGGCTATAAGTAACCCACCTGAACGTAAAACTCCACTCTCGACAAGAATGGATGCACCAGGTTCTCGTGTGGTCAACTTGGGAAGTGGAAAGAAGGAGACAGAGTTGTGAGTTTCATCTTCATCATCATCATCCATTTTGTTCCTTGTAGAGACACTAACTGTAGCTGGTCCCCTTGCAGGAAGCCAGCACCAAAGCATTAATGTGATCCTGCAGTAGTGATTTCTGTAGCAATGTGTTTAATGTGATGAGGATGCCAGGCCAATCCATAATCTCATGTTAGTCACCTTTTACGACATGCCTGATGGAGTACTAGGCCTGTTCTTTCTTTATCTGATCAGAAGCCACAGGGAAGTTCATAGGACAGAATTCTATGTTTGGTTTACATTAACTTGTGGCTTGTTTATCACGTTTGGTTTTCAAGAACTTGAGCACTATTCATCAAGCTTAGATTTCTTTACTTGTGCTCTGTTTATCAAGTTTGGTTTACAATAACTTGAGCTCTGTTTATCCAGCTTAGATTTCATTACTTGTGCTCTGTTTATCAAGTTTGGTTTTCAATAACTTGAGCTCTGTTTATCAAAGTTAGATTTCATTACTTGTGCCTTGTTTATCAAGTTTGGTTTACATTAACTTGATCTCTGTTTATCAGGCGTAGATTTCATCACTTGTGCTATGATTATCATTTGTTGGACATAACATAGCACATAAAACTTTGTTGCAAACTATAATAGAAGAACGGGTTGAAAAGAAATCAATAAGATAATGACAGCAACAAAAGAGCCATTCAAGTCTTGGACAAACAAATTGTCATGTCAGGGTTTTCAATCAAAATGGAGGATCTTGGAAGGAATGAACTTTTTTTTTGAGAGGGTTGAGAATTTAGGTGTGAAGGTCTATCTGTCATTCTTTTTTCTTATTTTTTTAATACTGTATTCATTCACTGTCACAAAAATTACTGATCCATCATATTGGAGTACCACTACATTGGTGGTCAGTTACACTGGAGGTCTATTATATTTGTGGACCAATACACTGGAGGTCCATTATATTGGTAGTCCATTAACACTGGAAAGTTTATAACATCGGTGGTCCATTACACTTGAAGTCCATTACAGCCAATCATCAAAGTCGTGACTGCATCTAATTGGATCTGATCTGTTTATGATGGATTATATGACATGACTTATCCCTGCAACCACGGAAAGCCCAAATAATCTGTAGACAAGACTGCCCTAAGTGCACATATCATTGGTTGAATAAAGCTAGACCTTGTACTTCATTGTGTAAGAGGAAACACAAATGTTCAGACGTGATATTTCCATGCAGAATTTCTAGTCAATAATTGCAGGATAGAACAAATCATATGTCCCAGAGATTTTATTCTATTTTCCTTTTTGACTGCTTGTAGAACATAATGCTACTTCACAGGAAGCCTGCACCACAAGGTATTATTGTTCTCTTGGTTTTTGTAGCAGTTAATTTGACATCAGGTTGTCAGCCACATGCACAATTTCTTATGACATGCCTTAGGAAGCAGCTGCCTTATTTTCCGTCTGCCCAAGAAATAAATGAGGCTCTGTTGTTGGTAAAGGCCAGTTATTGGAACCAAACCCAGCCTGCAAATTGTTATATCCAGCAGAATACACACAAATGTTTAAGGTGAAATGGATGTGTCTTAAGAAAACAAGGCAAGTACAAAAGAAAACACAAACATTGGAAAGAGGTGACATGTTACCGCTGCAGACTGCTGTGACCTTAGTGAAATATATTGTTAATGTTATGAATGCAGAGAAAATTGGATATTGGATCGGGCAAACATCCATCAGTTTTGTTTTATATTTGTTTACAATAGTTAAAGATTTTTTAAATAATGAATTTTTACTATTACTGTTCCAGCCGGGGCAAGGCACGGACACAGGTTTCACTTGTTCCTCGAGCTGTGAGACAAAAGGTAGTGCCTCAGACATTGACTACTGCTGCAGGTGATGGAAAGCCAGCATCAGAATCTGAGAATAAGCCAAACGCAGCAACGATGAGCAATGAGGATTTCAGAAAACTCTTGAATAAATAGACATCATGGACGACGGTTTACAGACATAACATAATTATGTACATTATTGTTGTTTTAGTTTCTTTGTTTTTATATTTCATTGGATAAATGATCGTACAATTTGTTCTTTTCTTTTCTTTGTCTTTATGTTTCAGTGGAATTATCATAATCATTGTTATTTGATGTTGTTTTTTTATATTTCAGTGGATAACTGATCATACGCCATTGTTGTTTTATATTTTTTGTTTTTGTTATTACAGTGGATAAGTGATCATACATTGTTGATAGCATACATGCAGAGATCATGTCAACGATGTTTTTTAATGACGGGTTCACTAACTTATAGTCAATAGTTAGAGAAGAGTTAGGGGCATGTTATAAATCAATGGTTCCCAAACTTTGTTGCTCTGGGCTGCACTTTCGGAGTGAAAATCTGTTCATCCCACACCAAATTTTATTTGGATAAGAAATACCTTCCAAAACAAAAAATCAACTCCTAGCGTGCTTTATTGAATAAATTACATTATTTTTTTATTATTATTAAAATCTATTTGATATAAAATAAATTATATTACTGAATAAAATCTGGAAACTTGTGGAAAGTTCTACGGGTTTCTATAAGTATATTTCCCTTATTATATCACGTAACAAAATACAAAAGAAAATGACCATATTTATTGTTATGCATATGATTTTTTTTGAAAAATGTCTCTAAATCCTTGATTGTCATTTAATCTTCCCGCCACAACTGCCATCCTCTCATGCCATACCAGTGTGGCATGCAACACTGTTTGAGAACCACTGTTATAAATGATGACAGTATTGTGCACCATATAAAATCTGGACAACAAGGTCTGTTATATTTGAACAAGGACTGCCTTGTAATGCTATCAAATGGTTTCCTCAGTGTGGATCAATCCCCGCACAACTGCCATCCTCTCACGTATCACTTCTAGTTGAATCCTCTAACAAAGGTTTTTATATGTGAACAATAAAAATCTGGACAACAAGGTCTGTTATATTTGAACAAGGACTGCCTTGTAATGCTATCAAATGGTTTCCTCAGTGTTTTTCCTATCCAATCCCAGCATCCTTTACTCACTTCTAGTTCTGCTGGTGTTTGTCTGGTTCCTTCCTGAAGTTCCACATTGGTGATCCCGTCACACCATTTTCGCCCCTTTTATTCTATGCAAGCACCCATATATGAAAGTCTGACAACTGCTTGGTAGTTTTTGTTGTCCATGTTTCAGGGTCATACAGTAGGACTGTCTTAACATCTGAGTTGAAAGTTCAGATTTTGTTGTTGTCCATGTTTCAGGGTCATACAGTAGGACTGTCTTAACATCTGAGTTGAAAGTTCAGATTTTGTTGTTGTCCATGTTTCAGGGTCATACAGTAGGACTGTCTTAACATCTGAGTTGAAAGTTCAGATTTTGTTGTTGTCCATGTTTCAGGGTCATACAGTAGGACTGTCTTAACATCTGAGTTGAAAGTTCAGATTTTTTTGTTTCTGTATATTCCAAATGCAATGAAAGTTCCTCTTGCCATTTGTATTCTTATTTTTGATATGTTGCTTTATCTGTTCCAAGTAGGAAACCATTTATTGGAAGCCAGTAATCAACCATTTCTGAGACACTTTGGTGCATACGTAGTAGATACAAAGAGAAGTTCACAGCAAATGAGAATAGCCGTACGGGGCTCTCTGATGATACGAAGAAAGAATAGGACCACGATGTCCACCAGGCATCTAAGGAGAGGCTTCTATGGAGAGGCTTCTATGGAGAGGCTTCTATGGAGAGGTGTGTATGGAGCTAGTCTAATCACGACATAAAACAATGTTATTGAAGAGTAAAGAATAAGATCACTGCACCTCACCAAGCATGTCAGAACAGGCACCTAAGGAGGGTTGTACATGGGGGTTAGCAACCATACCATGATAAACAAATTGTCACAGAAACCACCACTTTACTCTGGAGCATGCTTCCTGCAGGTGGTGACCTCTGCCCCTTAACCTCCAGTGGATAGTGTACAAAGAAATCAATAGCTCCTTGTCAACAATTACACTTACCAACAAACAAACAAATTAATTTCCTTTTTTTCTCCTTAACTCATTCTGCCCTATGTCGCACCAGATAAACCTTTCGTTTTACCCAGGGCGTATGGCGCGCCAAGGCGATATATGCCGCATTTGAGCGGAAAATTATAGAATATCTGGCAATAAGCCAGTTTCAAATTATTTCATTACATCTGACACGTGTGTGAACGTTTGTGAGCGAAAAAAAAATATATGAAGTTACAATTATGTGCTTTATATCCGTTGCTAGAGTTGCTTTGGATCTAGCCAGAGGCCGCGTGGTACGCCCGCTTTATAAGATTCCGAAATTGAACAAAAAATTGGAAAATAAGTGGCCATAGAATGTTCATATCATGTAAACACTTCCTGTGGACATCGTATTTTGAATTGGTAGCGAAATAATTATATTGGTGCTTAGTTTTTGCATACTTTTATCAATTAATGACATCATAGGGTTATTTGTTTACATGTAGTGTAGTCACATACATAACACTCATAAACTATTAACGAATCAACCTCAATATATAATTTCGAAATGAATTTTAGCGATATCGGTAGCGATAATAACCTATTTTCGATTCCGATAAGGACGTTGAACAAACGTAATATTTTTAAGTAATAAATTAATTTGCATGGGACAGGAATGTGTAAGTGAGATTCCAGTTTAGCAATATGTGACTTGACAAAAAAATTTATATAAATTACAATTTTCATTTGTTTTTTTATCAAACTTCTTGAATTAGTTGTCAACTGGATATATGTTTCAATTCCTGGTGTTTTACTACCAAGGGATAAGTACAGCTGAAATATGTATGTGTATGTGCATAATTTTTATACTTTTTTAATTTTGATTTTTGATTGTTTCTACACTTCACAAGATATAACAATTATAACATCACATAAGAACTCAACATTATTTCACAACATTCTGCAGCCAATTTCCTAAAGTTTGATGCATAATACATATATCTACTAAATTAATATGTCTACTGCCTGTTTTTAAAACATCACTTGTCTGCATATTGGGTCCTGGGTAAAACAGAAAAAATGCCTGGGTTAGAATGAGTTACGGAGCATAGAGTGACCACTGCACCTGGTTCCTTTTACAGGCAGCCTGCACCATAGCATACATGTGCTCTTTCAGTGAATGATTTTGACATGATGAAGTCGCCATTCCTATGTGCAACCTTGTATTAGCCTAAGGCAGTTATGGTTCCATTCTTTCTTTGTCTCTTTAAACAAATATATGTATTGAAATGTCTCTTTATATGAACAAATAATGAGCTGAATTATCATCATCCATCTGTATATCTTTCCAAAAAAATTTGGGAGCTTTGTCTTATGATTGAAGCAAATTTTAAAATATTTACCACACCCACCTAGCCCCGCCAATGTAGTTCCCCCTGAAGAGACAAAGGAACAATAAGACCACTAGACCTTCAGGCATGTTGTACGAGGTGACTAATACGAGGTTGTGTATGGCGCTGGCAACCTTATCATGTTAAACAAACAGCCACAGATACAACAGTTGGAAGACTACGTGACTGCTTGGTTCGTGAGGACCACTTACAGTAGTAGCTCTATACACTGTAAGGAGCGTAAAAGAAAAGTAATGTAATGAATACCCATCTACTTAAATATTATAGTGTGCCTTGGAATTTTGAAAGGTAAGTTGGTGTGCTGTGAAGTAAAAAAAAAAAAGTACCGGAGTGCTGGTAAATGTGATCATAATTCTCCTTAGCTTCTAGCCTCTAGTGGTCTGTAGTTCTATTTATGATGTTTATTATCAAGCCATGTTGTTATAATTTCTTATATCCTCTATCTATATTGTCCTTCATCCCTATGCTTCAAGTTTGCTAGTTGTTACAACACGTTCTAACTTGCCTGTTTGCAGAATGTGTTTATTGATTTTGGACTGTCTCTTTCTTATCTGTCTAATGATTTTCCTTCCTATCCTGGCCTCTTTCAGGTCAACCTTTTAGCTTTTCATGGGATTTTTGTTCTGTCTTAGTTCGCTGTCATACAACCACATCTATTTCTCTCATAAAGTTAGTTGCCCGTGTCAGGATTCTCTCATAACTCTTTTATAACCACATCTATTTCTCTCATAAAGTTAGTTGTCTGTCTCAGGATTCTCTCAACACCCTCATATAACCACATCTATTTCTCTCATAAAGTTGGTGGTCTGTCTCAGACTTCTCTCATCACTCATATAACCACATCTATTTCTCTCATAAAGTTAGTTGCCCGTGTCAGGATTCTCTCAACACCCTCATATAACCACATCTATTTCTCTCATAACGTTAGTTGTCTGTCTCTGACTTCTCTCAACACCCTCATATGACCACATCTATTTCTCTCATAACGTTAGTTGTCTCAGGCTTCTCTCAACACCCTCATATAACCACATCTATTTCTCTCATAAAGTTAGAGGTTTGTCTCAGGCTTCTCTCATTCAAAGAGGTTGGTGGAGACCATGCTGTCAATATTTTTTAAGGACATGTTGTACTGTCTGCTTCTCTTCCCCACATGGGCACGTGGCCGTCTGATTTTTTAATTTTTTTAATGAGAATGTAACCACCTGCATCTCTATTGTCTCCACCAGCCTTTTCTTATTCAATGTCCATGATTCTCTTCTAAACACTGTAATATATAATACAGTTCTAATCATCCAGCAGCAAGTCTCATGTAATGAAACTAGATAAAAGTGGTATCCACTGTAAATCAGAGAGTAAGCAACTTTGAAACAAGTTATCAAATGATATTTATTTAATAAAGTAAGATACAAAAAGATATGATACATTCGCAGTCATATAAAAACATAATCGCAACACACCCACTGTTTAAAAACAAGTGCACATCTATGCACATACAAATAAAATCTGTCATCTGTCTCTCAACAAGACAGCTTCCCTTAGTGCTAGACATTCTGGTGAGAAAATATGTTTGACTTTGTTGATGAGTGTCCACAGAAAGATTAGGAATGGTCAAAACTAAAGGCTTCAGTGGACATATTTGTCTTCATACATTCATGCTGCTCAACTGTCAACATCAAATATCACTAATACAAACAAGGCATCTGAATGTTCCACTGTTCATGTAAAATATTCATGTCATCTTTTCCCATTTTGATCCTTACAGAGCATACAACTACCACTGTAGCTAGTCCCTTGCAGGAAGCCTGTATCAAGGCATTCATGTGCTTTTACAACTGTGGTTTCTGTAGCAATTAGTTTTACATGATGAGGCTGTCAGCCACATACATGCTCATCTCTCTCTCAACATGCCTGACAGAGTGGTAGTCTTGTTCTTTCTGTCTCAGGTTTCAGAGACTCCCAGCAACTACATGGGGATACTAATAAGTCACTATGTAGTATTAAACAAGTCAGCTGGTATGTACTCTCACAATGAGGGCAATCAAATATTTCCTAAGCCACTCCTCAAATTTAGAAAGGCAGCTGGGATAATTCTCTCCCACACAATAGTGAAGTACCCACATGGCAACACACTAGAAATACATGAAGCATGTGGAGAATTCTGTTCTAATCACCAAACAGAAATTACAAAAATGCTCTCCCCTTACATATCATAATATTCACTGATTCAAAATCAAACACTTCAGGCTTTGGAATAATAATCTCCAAACTGATAATAGAGAAATAAAACAGCTGGTCGAAAAAACTGACAGTTTGGGAACAACACACACCATCAATGTCATTCTCCAGTGGAAATCAGGACACTCGTACATATCAAGCAATGAAATAGACTAGCAAAACTAGGAGCATGCAGACAGCTAAATTAATATTCCAAAACAACTTCAAAGAGAAATGGCTGAACTGATGGGCAAAATGTCAACTGGATGTGCCATGTACAAAGAAATGACACATTCAAACAAAAATGACAACACAAACAACCTACAATGTGTGGAGCAGAGCACAATTTTTCCATTAATATTTCCAATTAAACCTCTCATAGTCTAATTTTTGCACCATACATATGAGACAGTTCAACACGTGCTGCTCAGTTGCCCAGGACTCTACAGAAAGAAGAAAGCTACTGTCAGGTTCCCTCAACAAACATGATACAGCGCCACTCAACAGCTACAAACATTCTATACAGCACCACTCAACAGTTACAGAACACACTTGGCATTGGCTGTGAAACAGGGACAATCTCTGCAGTCCTAGTCAAACAACTCCCACACAAAAACTAAAACCCTAGTCTTGACATTACAAACTAAAATCTATCCACTCCCTGATCAAGCAATAATTCCTCAGATTAATGGCTGTCACTGCTACAGTGTCAGCAACATCTTGAAATGAAAGGGCCACATATGCAAGATTTTTATAGTTACTACAATCAATCCCTGACATGGAATGCCCAGATTAGAGAAATACAGGGAGAATTTAAAAAAAGCAGAGAGAAGATGAGTGGAGACAAGATAATGGTTTGGTTTTAAGGACCATTCATTGCTTGTGGATGACTCCATCAGTGCTTCAATCTCCTCCCTTAGATCACACTAGGAAGATCTCAGCACAGTGCACAAACTCTGTAGCACCGGTGAGGATCCCAATGTATGTATAAAGGAATCACACATTCTATAAATATTTTTGTGGTGGGTAGGTTTCTTAATTTTGTCAGGGCAGCGGCCGTATGGCCTACTCTTTACGATTTCCAACTGCTGAGGGATTTTTAATGTCTGCAACTTGCACAGGGGACCTCCTATTTTTTCGCCCTTATTCGAGAAGGCAAGGCATCCAATCTCACTACCAAGGAGATCAGGGGGGAGTATGACATCATTAGGAACCACTTGTTCTGAAAAAAAAAATGTCCATCAATTATATTCCCTGTCCTGGGAGTGAACCTAGTACCTTTAGAATTAGAAGCGGATGCCATACCTCTTAGCCACTCTGACCCCCTAGTGATGAAGACAAGATATGAAAGGGATAATGGATGGCACAGGACAGGAAAGGCTTGACCTATGATCCACAGAGGTCAGGAGGTCATGAATGAGAAATCTGATGTCAAATTTTAGCTGCATGCCAACTGATGTCTTTAGAAAGCTGCAGATAGATAGATATACACCAACAATGGTGCAACCATCAGTCATTCTTGAGCACACTTTTCAGTCAGTTTTATGACAGAACAATATAACAGCAATATTTGTTGCACATGCATTGTGTCGTAAACTGACTTCAATTCAAGTTTTACAATGTACTTTCATTAATAGCAGCAAGGATTGTATTGTTCCACTGCAAAATTGACATCTCAGTAAATAAAATTTTCTTTGTAACTGCTGTTTATTAACTTATTAAAAAAAAATTAATTTTAAAGGCAGAATAGGTACTTATTTTGTTGTATTATTTAAATTTTTAAATAATGTGCTTTGAACAGTTTAACATAGTGTATGCATATGGTGTTTCAAAAATATGAAGTCCCCCCAAAACTGAGTACAGACACCAAAGTGTATGTACATAACAGGCAACTACTGATGATATGACAGATACATAATTATATACATACATAGAGCTGCTATAAAATGAGTTTCCAGGGTTTCCACGTCTAAGCAGGAAATGACTTGGGTTAAAATAATCTACAATCTCAGGAAATTCTAAGTCTCATCAATTATCTTCCCATCTATTTGGACTGAATTCACAGGTCTTTTGCTACATAGCCATAAAAAACTATGTCCACTCAGTCATGTTTCCATCTACTTGGACTGAATTCACAGGTCATTTGCTACATAGCCATTAAAAACTACGACCACTCAGTCATGTTTCCATCTACTTAGAATTCCCAGGCCATTGCTACAAGTCCATTAAAAACTACGTAAGGTCACTCGATCATGTTTCTATCTATTCAGAATTCACACCATACTATATGTTACCAAGAAGAGACCAAGTGATAATTTTCAGACTAAGAACTGGCCATTACAGACTCAGATACCGTCTGTACAACAAACTGACAATCAGACGACAGATATGTGTCCATGTGGGTAGGACAAACAGACGACAGATATGTGTCCATGTGGGTAGGACAAACAGATGACAGATACGTGTCCATGTGGGTAGGACAAACAAACAGTTGAACATGTACTCCAAAACTGCCAGCTCTACGAGAGGAGCAGGGTGCATACGTGGCCTTCTCCCACCCCACCCCAGTTGTTGAGGGAGAAACTGTATGGTGACAAAAGAAGCCTGAGACAGACTGCCAGCTTTATAAGAGAGAGATAGATGTGGTTATTTAAGAGCAGACAACGAAGAAGAATTCACAGATCACTGCTACACGTCCATTACAAACTTAGTACGACCACGCAATCATGTCTCCATCTACTTAGAATTCACAGGACGACCATTTAATCATGCTTCCATCTACTTAGAATTCACAAGATGACCACTCAATCATGTTTCCATCTACTTAGAATTCACAGGACGACCATTCAATCAAGTTTCCATCTACTTAGAATTTACAGGACGACCATTCAATCATGCTTCCATCTACTTAGAATTCACAAGATGACCACTCAATCATGTTTCCATCTAGTTAGAATTCACGGGACGACCACTCAATCATGTTTCCTTCTACTTAGAATTCACAGGATGACTAATCAATCATGTCTCCATCTACTTAGAATTCACAGGACGACCACTGAACCATACTTCCATCTACTTAGAATTCACAGGCCCCTGCTGCATGTCCATTAAATACTAAGTACTAACAAAAATATATTAAAAATGCTAAGTGTATCTATCTTCTGTCTGACAACGCAGAATTGTTTTCAGGGAATACCATCCTGCATATGTGAAGATATTTTGCTGAACTTAGTGGCTTCAGGCTCTGGAGAAGAGAGCCTGTATAATTCTTTGTGGTCAGTAACTAACCTCCGTTCTGAATCAATCTTGTCAACTCTACCAACATTTATTCAGTGTTATTATCTTCGTATCTCGCAAAACAGTAACAACCGATCTGGGGGTATGCATGGCATTGACGATTTTAAGGTTTTGGTATACAAAAAAAGAAAAAAATGCATGACGTGCTACAGAAATGTATATAAAAATGAATATATGACATTAATTAGGGTTATTTAATACCATAATACCCGCCGTAAGTACTTCAGTCGGACGGTCAGTCAGTCAGTCACATTTTGCACACCGTCATTTGTGCACTTTTTCTATTTTCGAGAGAATACATTAACTTTCAACCACAGTGAAGGGGGTGCAACTGTGGTTGAAAGTTAGACAATAATTGTTTTGTTTCCCCTTATATGTACTCTCCTGAAAATAGAAAATGTGTGCAAATGAAGGTGTGCATAAACAGTTTGATTATTGAAAGAAGCGAACAAAACGATTGATAAACAGTACATAAACTGGAGTTTCTTCAAACGTTGTTCTCAGAGGCAGTAAGTCGGCCATGGCTTCTCAGAGGCAGTAAGTCGACCAGGGAAAAATTTTAAAAGGTGCGCGAACAATTAGGAGACACGTTGGTACTTGTGTCTTTATTCACCCACAGATTAAAATTGTTGAAATTTAGAAGCCAAACGGAGCACCGTACTTTTTCTTAATTTTTTTTTCTTACATTCAGGCGCAAAAATGTGTCTTCGCGCGGCAAATCTCTCTCACAGTTCGCCAAGAGAGATGTCGTCTTGGCTACTAGCACGATAACTGGTGCGCTCTCTCTTTCACTATGGCAATGTACTTGTGCGCTCTCTCTTCCTCTACGGCAATGTACTTGTGCGCTCTCTCTTTCTCTACGGCAATGTACTTATGCGCTCTCTCTTTCACTATAGCAATTTATCCATCTGGTTGTGTGGCAGGTCATCAAAGGGATTATTCGTCTGGTTGGGTATGATGGTGGTAAGAGTCTCTCTTCTGTGGATTGAAGTGACGTCGATTTGTAGCAATGTAATTTATATGGTCCTGTGTAGGGAATGAAACAGCTCGATCGTTCTGTGATCTACATCGATTTGAAGTGTATGGGATTTTGCGAAGGTTGCTTACTCTACATCTTTGCAACATGGGTTGATCTTGTATAACTAGGTTTACAGTGTTCCTCGTGGGGGCTACGTTTTTCCTTAGGAGACTGTGTATTCCGATAGGCTTCTATAATGATCTCTTGATCAACCATATCTGGGTATTTAAAATGATAATCGATTTCTGGTTGTCTTCGTGTTCGATATTTGCGGGTGTTCTGATAATATTCTGTGCCATCCGTGTATACCATTTCTCTTTTCAGTGCTTCCAGGTATCCTCCGGTCAATTGTTTAGCTTGTTTTGAACTCTCCGTATTTCTCCATGGGGGTATTATGGTGTGTCGAAGCACTTGCACTGAACCTTGGGGGCGGCGGGGGGGTGTATTGTGTTGTCCGATGCGGGGACTGATGGGTATGGTTCTGCGAAGTGATGTTTTGTTTATGAAACCTCCTATCTCGATCAGTCTTACCTCTAGACCTAACATGCCATGCAGCAGAGTCAATGGGGTGGCTGGGGGTGTATTGTGTGGTCTGATGCGGGGGCGGGGATTGATGGGTATGACTCTCGCCTGCATTATGTCGGTCAGTGTTACCTTGTTTAGTTTTGTAGGTGTCTCGTATGGAGGATGAGTGTACTTGAGCTATGATAGCACCTCTAGCAATGGTTGTTGTTTTACCAGATATGTTGACTATCATAACTGGGAAGTCTCTGTTTGTTGTGACTTCTGCTATTCCTTCCTTGTAAAATATTGACACAATCAGAGCCGGATTAACGTAGTACCATATGCTACGAGCCCCGCGCTTTTTGGGGCCCCGCGCCAATAAATATGTACAAAATTTTTTGGTCATCTTCTAATACGAGCGTTAAACCAATGATCTTGTGATTTATGCCATCTTTAGCGCCTTTTCATTTGGTGTCACGAAATTGTGAGAGAAAGAGCATAAGAGGGTGACTTAGTGTGACTCTTCATTATTTTTATCTTAACTGTTTGCGGACGGAAGCAGTCATTTTCTTTGGATTTGTTGAAAGCCTATACACCTTCTTTTCTGCTTCTACCTACTGGTGGGGTCTCCTTCCTGTATCATACAGCTGGTCTTACTGTAGTGAAGTCTGTAACACTTCACTCCCCTGCATTATAAAGCTGGTCTTACTGTAGTGAAGTCTCTAACACTTCACTTCCCTGACAACTCCAAGAGATTCATCTTCCACGGCCTTGACACGGCGATTGAATGACATGGTGTTAGATTTGCTCTAACACTTCACTCCAATGCATCATAAAGCTGGTCTTACTGTAGTGAAGTCTGTAACACTTCACTCCCCTGTATCATACAGCTGGTCTTACTGTAGTGAAGTCTGTAACACTTCACTCCCCTGCATCATAAAGCTGGTCTTACTGTAGTGAAGTCTGTAACACTTCACTCCCGTGCATCATAAAGCTGGTCTTACTGTAGTAAAGTCTCTAACACTTCACTCCAATGCATCATAAAGCTGGTCTTACTGCAGTGAAGTCTCTAACACTTCACTCCCCTGTATAATACAGCTACATTCATGTGCCATCCCTACCTGCCAAATGCATAATAGACTAACCCGCGCTGATCCTGCCACCCCTACCTGCGAATTACTAAATAGACTAACCCCGCACAGGCAAATGTTTGGAACCCGGTGTGGTCATTGAATTTCAGAATGGGTGAACAAAGACACAAGAACCGACATGTTGTCATAAAAGAAATGTTAGTTATTTAGATCATTATCACTGCTCCACATGTCATTTAGGTAAGGTTACTCCATGTCTTCATATTTAATACATCCATATAATTTTCACCAGAAATATCTAATGACGGTCGCCTGCAATGAAATGACCACAGTAGTGATAGTACCGTCTGTAATACATGTAACAGAAACAACACACTATAATTAATAACCTGTCAATGGTGACGGGTTATTGCTAGTTCTTCATAATTTATGGCAGCCTTCACCTTTTTTTGTGGCGTTCAACCTTCAACTAAAATGTTACATTTTAGTTCTATATATCCATTTTTCCCCCTCTTGATTCTATTCTTCCATATTATAAATCTATATTTACATTTAAATTTCCCTTTTATTTTTTTGCTTGCATCAGTAGCTCTTTCTTTCAACATGCTTATTCTGCTGACCTCCAAGTGTTTTTGTTACTGCAGATAAAGGGCTCTTACAAAAATTGTGACATGATTGTAAAACTGACAAAACACCATTGACCCTGACCCTCATTTTGACTGCCACAAATCTGGTCAGACAAAGCTATCATCATTGTCATTCTCGCTCCTTATGGAGCATAGAGCCACAACTGGTGCCTCTTGCAGGAAGCCAACACCAAGCACTCACAAGCTTTTGTAGCTGTGGTTTCTGCAGCAATTTCTTGGACATAATGAGGCTGCCAGCCAACCTCATACACAACCTCATATTGGTCACCTTGTTATAACATGCCTGAGGGAGTGGTAGTCCTAGTCCTTCTGTGCCTCACCAGAAACCCCCAGGGAACTACACGGGTAAAGACATATTACTACATACGACCAAATACACGGGTAAAGACATATGTTACTACATACGACCAAATACACGGGTAAAGACATATGTTACTACATACGACCAAATACACGGGTAAAGACATATGTTACTACATACAACCAAATACACGGGTAAAGACATATGTTACTACATACGACCAAATACACGGGTAAAGACATATGTTACTACATACGACCAAATAAACGGGTAAAGACATATGATACTACATACAACCAAATACATGGGTAAAGATATATGTTACTACATACGACCAAATAAACGGGTAAAGACATATGTTACTACATACGACCAAATAAACGGGTAAAGACATATGTTACTACATACGACCAAATAAATGGGTAAAGACATATGTTACTACATACGACCAAATAAACGGGTAAAGACATGTTACTACATACGACCAAATAAACAGGTAAAGACATATGTTACTACATACAACCAAATAAACGGGTAAAGACATGTGTTACTACATACGACCAAATAAACAGGTAAAGACATATGTTACTACATACGACCAAATAAACGGGTAAAGACATATGTTACTACATACAACCAAATAAATCCATTCTATAGACAAGCTTCAGTACTAATGTCATTGCACAGTCGTTGACCAGAGGGACCTTACACATGCCACCAGCATTCCATACAGAAAAACAAGGCCTACAAGAACAAACAGAAATCCAAATGGTCCGACTCCAAGCAGGAAGGAAAACATCAGATACATGATGCCAAGATGCACCATAGTGTGGTAGCTTGCCAGGAATCGCAGGCTGATTCTGGCCTGATGTGACCTAGTTAGCTGTGCAGCTTGTTGTGACACTGGGGATCTGATCTTCTGCTGCAACTCTTCAGGAGCTGATGGGGAAATTAGGAAAACTCTCGCAAAGTTTCCAATGAAGTCCTGGCGCTGGTACAAGGCATTGAATTCTGAATTGAACTGAAAAACAGAAAGGGATGCATAATTAGACATTTTTTTCTTTTAAAAATAGCTTTGAGTTAATTATCTGCCATTACTTGAGTATTTTGGCTACAGTCAATAAATATGAATAATACATACAAACTAGTATGTTGCAGGCACTCGTAAGAAATATTTATTCATTTACCTACAGTAAATAGCATTGAAGAAAATGCGCTGTGCAAATATAACGTGATGATTTACAACAATCTGAATGAACAGACTATAAGATAACTTGCATCACAAACTTTCACAACACTTGATGAATGTGCAAATTACCCGATACATCACAAACTTTCATAACACTTGATGAATGTGCAGATTACACGATATATCACAAACTTTCACAAGAGTTGATGACTGTGCAGATCACAACAGTTGATGATGGAGCAGATTATACGATATCTCACAAGTTTAAATAGGAGTTGATGAGTGTGCAGATTACATGATACATCATAAACTTTCACAAGAGTTCATGAATGTCCGTTTCACACTATACAACAGGAACTTACAGAACAGTTGACGAATGTGCAGATTACACAATACATCACAAACTTACACAACAGTTGATCAATGTGCAGATTACACAATATAACGCAAACTTACATAGGAGTTGATGAATGAGCTGATTACAAGATAACTTCCATCACAAACTTGCACAAATGTTGATGAATGAAGAGAATGCAAGATACAACTGAATCGATTATCCAGGATTACATTAACTGGGATGGGGATAAACTAGGATACTACGCCATGTTATAAAGTATTAAGTGACGAGAAACTGAGTGACACATCACTGCCAAAGATGAACCAACAGTTGCAAAAGATTTGAACCAGGAAGAAGGCAGCCTCACACAAGAGTAAAGATCAGTCACAGCAATGATTTAACTCACACTAAAACTCTACTAGATTATTTGCAGCAACAGCAAAACGGCACACCCTTGCTGAGAAAATTATGCCGATAAATCTGTGCAGTAACACTTGTCAACTTCTTTATTGATGTATCTTAAATAACAAAAGTAAGTTCTTTCTTTTTTTTTTTGTTCAATTTTCTTCTTCACGAGTTTTTTTCAATGTAATTTAAAAAATAATTCTGTATGGATAGTGATTAAACGAGATTTTATTAATTTATTAACAGAAACTTTTTCTTTATATCCTGGATAATGGGAGAGTTTACTTGCCTAAAAAAACTTACATAGGAGTTGATGAACGAGCAGAAATGGAACAACATCCGAACAAGTGTGGTATTTTCATAACTTCTCACAGGCAGCAGGTCAGGATCACCTACATAAAAGTTGTTGAATTTCTTCTCCCGGTTGATCAACTGTGACAGAAATAATTAATTTTACTGTTAAATTAAACATAAGTTGATCAATTGGGACAGAAATAATTTGTTACTGTTAAATTAAACATATTAAGTTGATTAACTGTAACAGAAATCAATGATCTTACTGTTAAATGAAACAGTAAGTTTTTCTGCCAAGAGGTGAAAGATATATAAATTGTGTTATCAAATAAAACATATACTGGATAAGTAGAGGTTGCTAGGACTATCTGAAATATTTCTAGTTGTCACAATTTCTGCTTATCAGAAGTCTGCTCAGAAGTGGACATTTATTTTGTGATCAGAATTTTAAGAAGGCACCTGCTACTGCAGGTCTGGAGTTTGGAAGTGATATTTTTTGTGACACAAGACTATTTCAAACGGCTTTCCCATTACCCAAAGTTTCTGTCCCACAAATTCATTATTTTGTCAACTTTACAAAGTAATTATTCAATGCACCCCGTTTAGTTGCGAGGGGTCTCTGAGGAGATGTGATACTGTACTGTAATTTATTTTTTCAACAGGCCCATGTTTCTTCTCCTTGTAGTATAAACGTTCTTTTTCAGGAGGGGATTACGGTGGAGTTCTATCTTATCCGCCCCATGTTTCTTCTCTATGAATAGTAGGGAAGTTTAGTCTCTTTTTGTAGGGATTTAATTGCGTTTTTTCCATAGGGATTACTGTAGTTTAGTACCAGTGCTTTTCTCTGTAGTAATTTCGTTCTAATAGTCGTATTTTGCTTTGTTAAAATAATTGCGGTCATTCTTTGTTAAACGGGGGATGGGGGCAGTGACCTCTACCCAGGTACGTTCAAGCCGGGCGCTTTATCGAATCAACGGTGATTCTGCTCACGCCAACAGGTAAAGTTATGTAATATGACATAAAGAAAGATGCGCGCGATCTGAATGACCAGGACTCACGAGTTGCGTACAATCTAATTATAGAGCATGAGCACAGGATATTTTTAGATTTTGTCGAATTTTTATTGGTTTAAGAGTAAAGCGTGGGGTTTTGGCGGTTATTCAAAAGAATAAATATCAGAGAATTTCTTTAGCGGGCCTCTATTGGTCTCCAGATTCCAGCCGTGTAACTTAGGCAAATTCGTTTCTCTTAAAAGTGGGAAATTCGAATATTGGTATGTTCATAGTTAATTTAGCGTAGGACTTAGACTTAGTTTCTTAATAGAATATTAGCCGTTTAGTTAAGTAACTTTTAAAATAAAATGACAGCGCCATCAATTGCTATCTATAATATACTCATAGTGCACCTATATAGTTTCTGTGAATAGTAGCTGTATCTCTGATTTTGGGTACAGGCTTTTTGAGCTATTAATTGTGTGGCAAGGTTTTTGAGATGTTCATGGTGTAAGGTTAAGCGCTAAGGTAAACCGGCGCTCAGTAATATGTAGAAGGTAGTTGTGACAAACGCAATTTAATTCTGTAAGTTACAAAAATATATATATGGGAGCGCATGTACGTATTTTATTTCATTGAGAATTTAATTCTGTAAGTTAAAAATATATATACGGGAGCGCATGTATGTATTTTATTTCATTGAGTATTTAATTCCGAGAATTTACAAGTGTAGATACTCGAACTTAGTTGTGTATTTTGCTAGCGGGCTATTTTGTTAATGTAGTGGGAGGAGAAGGGATAGTGAGGGGTGTATTTTATTTTCTGAGACGGGATTTCTATTTTCCTAGAGATATATATCTATATGAATAGTGGGGTAATTAATTTTACCGAGGTGGCGAAGCAGAGGGGGTATATATATATATATATATATATATATACATATAGATAACCTCGCTTGATTATAATAGGTGCAGTGTAAACTATGATAACGTATTGTGTGTATGATTATTTTATTGGGCATTTATAAATACGTTATTGTATTTGTGCCTTAAAGTATTGTGTAATCAGGAGGCATGTAATTAATTTCTCGGAAATGGAATTTAGTGATTCCTAGAGTAGTTCTAATTTTATTTTGGGTTAATCAACGAATCATCACGGGTCAGGATCGAAAGTAGACCTTAGTATTTTTGGTACAGGAGTTCCCTCAGTGTATGTATTCAGTGTATGTAATGTTGTGACGGCTGACGGACCAGAGATCAGGGTCAGACTGTGTTGGGCGTCTGGGTTTACATAACAGACACTGTTAAGAAGAGGGGAGTGTAAGGTAGAGTGACCTGTAGTTTGGAAAATATTTATGTATCGCTTGTGCAACAATAGAGAGGGAGCTGTATTGATTTAACGGATGTATTCATGGGAGTTAGGTGTTAAAGATGTGTAAATTTTGATGTGTGGTACATATGTTGTATTTTTGTCTACAGCGGTTCACGGCTCAAAAGGAGGTTTGAACCAGGCCCTTACAAGTACCAACGGCAAATCTGACATCTCAGGAGCAGAGCGCTCGAGATATCGCCAGAGGTGAAGAACCAAGAAGTTCCATTGCAGTGAAGAGAAAAATCTTCAGCTGCAACTGGTTCTCAACAATCAGGAGCTCTAAGCTCACTAAAGCACATCATTATTGGCTCGTCGCCAAAGTGCTGATCAGAAGGCCATAATAAAGCCTTGGAATCTAATTTCCGCCTTTGGCTATCACATATGGTGGTAGTGAACCAGATCCGTTATCTGTACAACAGCAGAGAGATAGGGAAAACCTATTTTTCCTAACCAGCCACACAGTAGATCCTCAGAAGATGACAGCCGCGTCAGAGAGTCCCTGAGTCTAAAGCACAAGCCATCAACAGTGAAAATTAGTGGAGGGAGAGAGGGTTACCATTCCTTCGGAAGGCTTTAGAGTGGAGAGACAGAAGTGTTGAAGATTTATAAAATCATAGCAGAGGACAGCTTCTGTAGTTTTATTGAGGAAGTTAGTTGTGGAGCAGTGTTCGAGAGTTGTAGTATAGGCTGTTTAGAATAACAGTCCTGCAGAGATTGTGTAGACATTTCATAGGGTCTACAGCTGAACAGTAGGTGTTCAAATTATAATTTAGAATAGCTAGTTTGGAGTGGAGGCTTGAAATCCGAGACCCCACCAAGTTCAGTGTGGGTTTGTTTAATCATTAATTCTTTTCCCCATACAGGTTGACACTCGTGGGTGAAGGGTTGGGATTGAGTACAAATCAATTTAATTGTTCTTGTTCTTTTCAGGTGTGCGAACACGCACTTTATTTATTTATGTATGTTGTTTGAATTTGTGGTGTAAATAAAACTATTTAAACTTTAGTCTGGATCAGTCACTTACTTTACTATTCCTGTACGTATATATATATATATATATATATATATATATATATATATATATATATATATATATATATATATATATATATATATATATATATATATATATATATATATTGTCTGTGTAGTGTGTCTGTGGTGTTTAATTAAACCTTATCTCCTTAGGGCAGTAAGAGGTGGTGAGGCTATAACAATCATAATACGTCACAAGTGGCAAGGGAGAGTCAATCTAGGTTCTCGCCCTTGACGTCAATAGTCTCATCTTTCCACAGGCATTGTCATTTTCATCTAAAATCAATCTTCTAAGACTTTCTTCCCACTAGTGTCTTGTCTCTATATTGAGGCAACCCCTAGTCTTAAATCCACTTGGTGACAGGAGACAAAGAACAGAATTGCTGCTACCTCATCACAGGCAACTAATTATAAAGTTGTGCACGAGGCTGGCAACCTCTACACATAAAAGAAAGTGCTACATACAACCACTGCTGCAAGAGTGAATTGCAGGCTTCCTGCAATTGGAACCAGCTGCACTGGATGCTCCGTGCTACAGAGGGAGCACAAAAGGAAAAGAAGAATAATTATTGAATGTGACTTATGACCTGAATGCTTTTGTTGATCAGAACCAACGTCATTACACTCCTGCAAACCCATAGGTACTCAGTCTCCCTCAGCAATGTCAAAGGGTATGACTGCTAATTGTTCCTGTTGCACGCCGGTTGTATACACGCCGGATGCAAACTCTCATACGTCCATCTCTGCTGGTCTTACATTGGATGCCAAATTACAGTAATCGTAGCCCTGAAGATTTATCGATTGCAATGTCATTCTCTAATAGGCGATCATTAATTGCCCTCAGTATCTCCCCCTTATCCACATCCAATATGTATGGAGGCATATCTGCAGTCATCTTTATATGACCACCAGCTATGCACAATGCTACAATATTGTTATTGTTATACAGAACTGACATCATTGCACTCCGGGCAAACCCATAGGTGCTCAGTCTCCATCAGTATATGTCGAAGAGTGATGCATCCTCTCATACGTCCATCTCTACTAGCCTTACGTTTGATGCCAAATTCCAACAGTCTTAACCTTGATGATTCATCTATTGCAGTGTCATTCTCTAACAGGCGATCATTAATTGTCCTCAGTATATCTCCCTTATCCATATCTAGTGTCCCCACTATGGGTGCTCTTGATGCTAGTCTGTCAGCTCTTTCATTACCACATACCCCAGCATAACCAGGACAGTATATCCACACCAGCTCTTGTAGACTGGAAGCTTCTATGAATGTTTTCCATTCATGCCGCAACCAACCACTTTTAACCTTCCGAAGCGTGGACTGAGAGTCTGACACAATGAATCATCATCTTGTAAGCCCCGCTATGTTCAGCGACGATTCTGCCCTGCACCCGAGCAGAGAAGCCCCAACCGGATTTCTCACCACGGATCACAGACCCATCTGTATACACATCGGCATCATCATCGCCGGAATGATCATGTATAAGTTGATTAATTTAAAATTCTGCTTTTCCATTCCCCCAATTTCTACACTCTCTGCCAAGGCTGATTATGACATGCTGGTAGTTAATCCAGTTCTCATCTGACATACTCCACTCCACTCTTCCCCCTTGAATATATTGTCAACTGTGGCCACCTGTTTGATCATCGACCCTGCCTGTGCCATCCATGACATTTCTCTTTTTATTCTTGCTCCCTTAATGTCAGCTATGTTACCATGCAGAGGGTGCCATTTGTCTATGGATACTTGCATATAGGCTTTTGCTTGGGCCATCGCATATCTGGATTTAATCGACAGCACTCCAAGCATATACCTCATTGTCACAATAGGGGTATCTCGCATACAGCGCATCCCTTCATTCTGAATGCGTTCTAGTCGTTCACATTGTGTTACTGACAGCGTATTCCCAGCCCATACTCAATGACCAGTATGACTAGCTGTTGATAAAGAAGAAATAGTAATCTCTGCTCCAGACGCACCACGGCCATTATTTTCAGGGCTACAATATACATATTCGAAAGTGAGCCTCTGTCTGTGAGGCTAATTTCACCCTCATTGACTCTTGAAATCATCAACACACTTCCAGGGATTCCCCCTGTGGTGAAATATGTTGAGAACCCAGCACTGCACACTAAGCTTGGAGAAGTCACTTGAGCCCCAGACGTGATTCTTTGGCTCTGACCTTGTTGACTGCATGCAAGAGGATCTCACTTTGGACCCAGTAATAGGCAGGGGCAGCTGAGATGGCTCTGTGCAGGACGTGACAATTCCTTGGGAGAGCCCAGAACCAGAGCACAGTATTTTAGCTCTACATAGTTGGAGAGCCCCCTTGGATGGCGGGGAACAAACGAACTTTATTTTCGAAGGGTTAAGAATTGGGCGCGCAGGCCCATCTAACATTCTGCCCTTTCACTCTCATTTATCTTGCATACTACATCCTTTCATTCCCACGTTACTTTAAGCATTAATTTATGCCGTGCACTTCTTACTCCTAGTTTGGGACCAGATGTGACAATCCTTTAAATGCAAGTCAAGCTGGAGAAACTGGAGCTCATGACATCAACTCAACACATTTCGGAATGGCAGAAAAGTCACAGGAAAAGCCTAGATCTACAGTGTAGATAATACCAAGGAGTCTTCAACTTAATATTGGCTGCAAGAGATCGAAAAGCTCAGCAGCCCTAGTTAAACAACAACAACAATCCATATCCAATGCACCTTCTATGGGTGCTCTTGAAGCTAGTCTGTCATGAACTGAATGAAGATTTTATTTAATGTATCCATATGTAATTCAGAACACATACTTAACAAAGCACTTATCTTCAGAATAAAGACAGCCAGCAACCTGACCCACCTGTTTCCTTCCAATGTCGGTCAGTTTCAAGCCATCCACTGTTTGAACACATTCTGGATATGGAGTGTCTTCTTCAGTCAAATACATGGACTCATTTGACATAGAAGTGTCCAAGTTTTGGCCAGAGCTGGACAGAAAGACAGTGTCTGGTGTGGGAACCTGAGTGAGTGACATAAAACCATGATAACATTCTGAATACAATAAAAGTCTATGTCAGAGAATAAGTGAAACCATGTTTGAAAGCAGAAGATGAAATCTGTTGTCTAATAATGACAGTTTGATAAGTAATTAATTTCAAAACAAGCACAATCCATCATATTTACAGACATATATATCTTGGAAGCAATAAAGACAAAGGATGAGGAACATACAGATATCAAAATAAAAATACAAAAGAAAGATGTTTTCATTGCATTGTAAATATATGGAAATCAAGTCCAGCACAAACATTGCAATGTTCACTCAAATGTTAAGTTGATTCTATTGAAAGGCTCTAATAAAACATTGAGAAATATATGGAAATTAAGTCCAGCACAAAAATTGCAATGTTCACTCAAATGTTAAGTTGATTCTATTGAAAGGCTCTGATAAAACATTGAGAAATTTATGGAAATTAAGTCCAGCACAAAAATTGCAATGTTCACTTTCTTCTTCTTCTTGCGATCGCATCTTTGATGATTACACCATCAGACGAGTTCTCATGATGAATTCGACTGTTGTTTGAAGTTCCTCTTTAACTCCATATAGCTTTGAGTTTAGTGTTGAGTCATTGGGCCAGTATATCTTTCTTAACTGGTCATACAGAGGACAGTCCTGTAGAACATGCTCAGCAGTTTGTTCGTTTAATCCACATGTGCACAGTGGTGAAGCAGACAATCGTAGCTTGTGCATGTGTTTATTCAGTTTGTTATGCCCTGTCCTGAGTCGAAAAATAGTTATCTGTCCCTGCCGGTCGAGAGTGTGATAGTCGTCTTTGGGTTGGTTCTGTTCTCTTCTGATAGTCTGGATAGCTCTCTTTTTCTCAAAGTATGTGACTTCATTATCTTCTTGTTCACATTCTCCTCCCTTTTTTGCAAGTTTATCTGCCTTTTCATTTCCGGGTACACCACAATGAGATGGTACCCACTGAAGTATGGTTCTCTTTTTGGCAGCTACCTTGTTTAGTTCATTTCTCAGATGCGGGAGTTTACCACCTTTGAGAGCTTGCAGGACAGACAGTGCATCTGTGAGGATGACTACCTGGTGGCAGTCAGAGTTGGTGTTATAAATCATATTTGCAGCTTGCTCTAGAGCTTGAACCTCAGCTGTATAGTTGGAACAGAATTTACCAGTGGGAATAAGCCTAGTCTCATAGTGGTTGTCAGGATATGAGATAAAGATACCGGCACCTCCATTCCTAACAGCATTAGTTGCTGATCCATCTGTATAGGCATGTATCCATGATTGATCGGGATAGCTTTCTTGGATCATACTCAATGTAGAAGTTCGTTTTTGCAGATCATTATACTCACATCCACTTGTGAGACCACTGACTGATGTATTAATTTGGAGGGCACTGCTGGCCTGCTCCCATGGTACAGGGTATAGGGTGGGCTTCAGTGGTGTTGTCTTCATGGATAGGTCTTCTTGATGCTGTCTTATAAGTCTTTTCCCCCGATGCACAAAGCTGCTACGCTTTAGACGTCCCAATGCCAGATCATCTAGTCTTGCCTTCATTGGGTGCATTGGCATATTGTTGTACTTTTCCATCTGGATCATGGTTTTTGTGTCTCTTCTATGGGACAATGTCTGTAATCCAGCAACCTTCTGCATCTCTGTTATTGGTGTAGTTTTCATGGCTCCTGTAATGAGCCTGAGAGCTTGATTTTGCACCTTGTCCAAAGACTGCAGATGTGAGTTAGCAGCTGATGACCATGCTGCTGAGCTAAACTCTAAGTGTGGTCTTATTACTCCATTATAAATCTTCTTTAGATTTCGTTCATTTGCTCCCCAGTTGGTACCTGCTAATTTTCTGAGTATGCCTAGTCGTCTTCGGGCCTTTCCTTCTGCATTTTCAATATGCTTATTCCATGTAAGCCTTTGGTCAAATGTCACCCCAAGATAGGTGGGGTAGCTTTCTTCCTTGATCACGGTTGTCCCTAGGTGTATGTTAGCTGATTTGTCCTTGGGGGCGAGGGAGAACAGTGTTGTGGAGGTTTTGTCTGTGTTTTTATTGTGATAAGCCATTTCTCTGCCCATGACACTAGCATGTCTGCTGCCCGCTGCATTCTATAATTTGCTGTGGTGACATTTTCATCAGCGCACCAGAGTACTAGGTCATCTGCATATAAGGCAGCTTTAACTCCTGCAGGGAGATCTTTCACCAGGTCATTGATGTAAACAAGGAAGAGTGTTGGGGAAATTACTCCTCCTTGAGGTACCCCCTGATGGAGCAATACTTTTCTGCTCTGCAGACCGTCAAGAGTGACTCTAGTTCTCCTGTTATGCAAGTATGACTGGATCCATTTCATCATGTTGCCTTGGATTCCACTTCTCCTAAGTTTTGCAATTAGGCCATCTTTCCACACCTTGTCAAAGGCCTGCTTGAAGTCGACCCAGATCGTTAGGACCTTTTTCTTCTCCTGGAAGGCATCTTCTATTGCTTGAGACAAGTAAGTAACTTGGTCTTCTATACTGTGGCATTCTCTAAATCCAGCTTGTTCCGGCACCAGGATCTGCTCAGACTCTAAATACCATTTCAATCTGTGGTTGACTATTCGCTCCATAGTCTTCCCAACACAGCTTGTGAGACTGATTGGCCGGTAACTTGCAGCCTCGGTCTTACATTTCCCTTTCTTTAGTATGGGTATTGTGATGGCTTCTCTCCATACTTGGGGTACCGTTCCTTTCAACCAGCTGTGGTTGAATATCTCAAGCAGTTTTGTCTTTGCTGCTGAGCTCAGATTTCCTAGCATTTCGTTGCTGATTTTGTCTGGGCCGGGTGACTTTTGAAACTTAAGCTTGGAAATAGCCTTCTGTAGTTCTCCTAGTGTGATGGGTTCCCTCATTGGGGCAGGAGTATCTGTCTGTCCCATGGTTGCCAGTATTTCTTTTCTTATCTCTCTCTGATGATCTATGTTAATGGGTAAGTTGCTTTCTGAATTGTATCTTCTAGCAAACAAGTCTGCAGCTTGTTTTCCTCTGAAAAGTTTGCCACCTTCATCCAATGTGATAGTCTGCCTAGGTGAGGAACGCTCTTCATTTAGAGACTTGACTAATCTCCAAAGTTTCCTGCCGTCTTTCTCAAGGTTCAGCGATGCCGTTTTAGTTCTCCAGCTTTTCTGTTTTTCTTCTAGCTTTGTTCTCTGAAACTCTGCTACAGCCTTTTTCCATTTGTTGTGAGTTTCAAGTGAAGGCTGAGACTCTGTGTCCTTTCTAGCCCTGTCCATAGCTTCCTGACGTTCTTGGAGTGTGCTGGACCAGTATGGTATGTAGTTACGCCGGCATCCTTTGGGAATGGTTTCTTTTGCAGCTTGTAGTATGCATCTGTTGAAGTCTTTTACCACTTCGTTAATGTCTCTGTTCTGTACCTTGAGGGTAGACAGCAGCGTGTTCACCTGATGCCTGAATAAACCCCAGTTGGCTTTTTTGTAGTTCCATCTTGTAATGGCTGGGCCTGTACTGAGAGTTGCACTCTGGACAGTAAGAAAGATTGGGCGATGGTCGCTTCCCCCTAGTTGGTCTCCTACTTCTCTACTAATAGATCCAGCTATATCTGGTGTGGAGAAGGCAAGATCTGGTGTTGAAGTTGTGTGCCATCCTCTGGAGTAGAAGGTAGGAGTATCTGTGGCATTATTGACTAGGATTAGGGAGTGATCATCTTGCCAAGTTTCAACCTCTTCACCTCTGTGATCCAGATGGTTATAGCCCCAGCTCTGGGAGTGGCTATTAAAGTCTCCAACTGCTATAAAGTTGGTGGCTGGTACCTGTATAGAGCTGAGACTCAGGGGTTTGTTGTTCAGACAGTAATAGTTCAGGAGTTCTATTTCCATCTTGTCTACCTTTGTGGCCTAATGGATACGAACGCAGTTTCATAATCCAGATATACCAGGTTCGAAACCTGCTGCAGGCGGTTTGGTAGCAGATCGCTTTGTGTGGATTTTTAACAATGGTATAAGCGCCGTACTGTTCAGAAAGCAATGGCAAACTACTGAACGTAAAAATTGCCTAGAAAAATCACAACACAGCCAATAAAAGCTGGGGTTGATTGCCACGTCCTGTAAAGGATAAGCAACTAACTTTTTTAACTACCTTTATCTGCAACAGCTGATATTCTGCTCCATCCATGAAGGTTTTCCTTTCGTATGCAGGAATGTTATTCCTTACAAGAGTAAGTACTCCTCCTTTTCGTCTATCTTTTCTGTCGGATCTGAAGCATTGATATCCCCTTATTTTAAAGGTTTGATCTGCTTTCAAGTGAGTCTCTTGGATACAGCAAACACTGACTTGCTTCTCATACAAGATGTTTTCCAGCTCTGTCTTTTTGCTGTATCCAGCCTGCTTGCTGTTCACTCCCTCTGCATTCCAGTGCATCATGACAAGTGGCACTCTGGGTTTCTCTTTTTCTGTTTTGTTTTGGTCAGTAGTTCTCCTCCGCCGTCTGCTGACTCCACAAGACGGTCTAGAGGGTCCTCCAGTAGCTGAGGGTGGGCTCTGTCGAGGCTCAGAGCCCGACACTGCACCTGCCTGGTGGAGCTCCACAGGGCGAGCACCAGTACGAGATTTATTTGACGGTGTACTCTCCATAGAAAAAAAAAAAAGCGAGTTGCGTGATAATGTGGTTTCCGGTGCGCCTTCTGGCCCAGTATCTATGACTTTAGCACCTGTTCAACGGGAGAGTGGGCTCATCCCTAATCTGTTTATGTTCCCAGTAGTAGACTATTCGCAAGCAGCCTGGGGGTGTCACTGCTCTGCGCGGACCTTGTTTACCGAGGCGGCGTCCGAGCTCGTATGGTGAAAATATGGTTGCGTTATCTTCAAAATAGCCCTGTCTTTCCCATGGCTTTTCTGCCATCCTGCAACTTTGAGTTAGGGAGTTCTGAGCTCCAGTCTCTTTCCCAGGCATTTTATCCTGGCCTGGCACGCATACAGAGGACCCCACTTCTGGTTCTAAGTTAGCAGTTGGGGATAGGTGGGGTAGCACACTGTGCATTCCCTGTCATCCAGGGAGCTCTCCAACTATGCAGAGCTTGCACAATGCTGTGCTCTGGTTCTGGGCTCTCCCAAGGAATCCTCACGTCCTGCACAGAGCCACTTCCAGATACCCACCACCTGCCAACCCTCCATTGTAGAAATCTCCTGCATGCGGCCATCCAGTCAAGAGCCAGTATTAAGTCTGGTGCCCAAGTGATCCCCCCAAGCTCAGTGTGCAATGCTGGGTTCTCATCATGCTGCAACACAGGGGGGATTGTGATGCTCAGCCATCTCTCTCAACTCTGCACCGATAAGTGACATCGGGGACTTAACTGTGCCTCAGTACTGGGAGGCCCCGTTTCCGGGTACACCACACACAGCCAATTGAGGCAACGGTCGCCGTGGGCGTGTCTTCAGTGGGGAAGTTGTGGAGTCTTCCTGTCCATGTTCTTGCACATCCTAACACTGCCCGCAAGACATCGGAGGTTTGGAGAGTGGCCTTCTCTGCTTTTTTGAGCCGGGGTGGGCTCCCCGGGCAAGTCTCGATGGGGATCGGGACGTGTCCACGCGCCAGTGGGCCCAGCATCGGCCGCATCTGATGGAGGACTTGCTCTGCCAGGTTTGAGTTAGTAAATTCCAACTTTGTCATCTTCATGGCATTGTGATGCTGGGGTGCCTGTGGATTTCCTACCGCCCCGGGTAGAAGCCAGAAGTGTACCGTGCCAGCTCTGGGGGAGATAAAGGGGGTGTTTCTGCATCTCCTTGTGATACGTAGCCAAGGTAGGGCTCACAGTGCTCTTTCCCCGCCACCAAATTGCCTGCTGGTTACGCCAAGTTCTCCAAGGCTCTAGGCATGTGACCAAGAGTTGAAGGCAATAGGATCGTCATGTCCTGAGTCTCTGTGCCTGTACGATGGGTTCTGATCTTCAGGGAGCAGTCCACACTCGTTCCCACTCCCAAGACTTGTTCAGTATCCATCTGACTCCTTCCCACCCACAGAGGGCGTGTACGGTGTAGTGCACCGGTTTTATTATCGAGGTTTGCTCCTCTAGATCCGTTGTGTTTAGCCTGAGGATTCGCACCCTCAGTTACCAGGACTACCTCGAGGAGGGTGTGGCTCTTCACCACGCACAACGATCTTGGGGTATGAGAGGTTTTGCTAGGCCAAGAGACTAACACCGCAATGGTCGCTCCTTTCATGAACAAGAATTCACTAGGCCTAGGGTGAAGCAAGGGGGGAAACCCACTACCCACAACACCAGCACATCATACCCCCTGTCTGTAAAAGACTTTGCCCCAATGTTCACTCAAATGTTAAGTTGATTCTATTGAAAGGCTCTGATAAAACATTGAGAAATATATAGAAATCAAGTCCAGCACAAAAATTGCAATGTTCAACTCAAATGTTAAGGTGATTCTATTGAAAGGCTCTGATAAAACATTGAGAAATATATGGAAATCAAGTCCAAAACAAAAATTGCAATGTTCAACTCAAATGTTAAGTTGATTCTATTGAAAGGCTATGATAAAACATTGAGAAATATATGGAAATCAAGTCCAAAACAAAAATTGCAATGTTCAACTCAAATGTTAAGTTCACGATTCTATTGAAAGGCTATGATAAAACATTGAGAAATATATGGAAATTAAGTCCAGCACAAAAATTGCAATGTTCACTCAAATGTTAAGTTGATTCTATTGAAAGGCTATGATAAAACATTGAGAAATATATGGAAATTAAGTCCAGCACAAAAATTGCAATGTTCACTCAAATGTTAAGTTGATTCTATTGAAAGGCTCTGATAAAACATTGAGAAATATATGGAAATCAAGTCCAAAACAAAAATTGCAATGTTCAACTCAAATGTTAAGGTGATTCTATTGAAAGGCTCTGATAAAACATTGAGAAATATATGGAAATCAAGTCCAACACAAAAATCGAAGTGTTCAACTCAAATGTCAAGTTGATTCTATTGAAAGGCTCTGATAAAACATTGAGAACAACATTCAAGAGGTCATGATTTTCATAAATGTGTGCTTTCATAGAAAAGAAGAACTGAAACAGTATGACAAGATCTCCCAATATAGAACTGATGACAAGATCTCCCAATATAGAACTGATGACAAGATCTCCCAATATAGAACTGATGACAAGATCTCCCAATATAGAACTGATGACAAGAACCAGACAAATACTAATGGAACAAGAGATTAGAAGAAAACACTGTCAATGGATAGGACAAAACCTACTGATGTCATTACAAGGCAGTCATTGTTCTGGATCCTCAGGGTAAAAGGAGACCCAAAAACACATGGAGATGAGAAGTGAAGACAGACATGAAAAGGACAGTGATGACATAGAAGAGCCTTGAACGGATGATGGGTAATGATGATAATACTTGGGAGACTGTGATCATCTTTCCCTCATTCAACACTGAGATCATCTTTCCCCTCACACAACACTGTGATTCCCTCACACAACACGGTGATCCTCTTTCCCCTCACACAACACTGTGATCATCTTTCCCTCATGCAAAACTGTGATCATCTTTCCTCTCACACAACACTGTGATCATCTTTCCCTCATGCAAAACTGTGATCATCTTTCCTCTCACACAACACTGTGATCATCTTTCCCTCATGCAAAACTGTGATCATCTTTCCTCTCACACAACACTGTGATCATCTTTCCCTCACACAACACCCATCATACAACACTGTGATCATCTTTCCCTCGCACAACACTTTGATCATGCAAGCTACACAACCCAAATATCATTGAACATACAGTACATTTAGTGTTTCTTATCTGTCCTTATACTTGAGGCCATGACTTTCACAGTTGTTCTTCTTGTCTTGATGGAGCACTCTGACTAACCTTTGTCCTGTCCATCTCTTGATGTTATCTTTCCACTTTTAGCGCTGTCTTCCCTTTTGCACACCTGCCTTCACCTCTTCCTTCTACTATGGTCTTCAGTAAAATGTTTATTTTGTTATTTTTTAAACAGCCAAAATATTTTAGCTGTCTAATTTTGATCTTCATTAATTATCTTTTCATTCCTAGGACCTCTTTATTTGTTTTCTTCTCTTCCCATGAGATGTGCCCCCTTTGGGACTGTAGATTATGACAGTTCATATAGCAGAGAACCTTGTCTCAACTAGGACAACTGTAGCATATTTGTTTGATTTCTTCTCTTGTCCATGTGATGCAGCCCATTCTTTAACGTATCCTGACACCCCACTCAAAGTTACATGATTAGGCAAATTTGAAAAGAAAAGTCTTGAATATGACCAAAACACAAAACATGGATCCAAACTGCCCACCATACTCCATTGTAGTTATTGTGTGAACCGCACGTAAGGGCATACTATCTGCCATATGTTCAGTTTCTTGGTTGGCTCGTAGTCTGTTGTGTCAAAATGACATCATTCATAAAGCATGCTTGCATTTCATGTGTTATTATTTCATTTGTCATTATTTCATTTGTTATTATTTCATGTTATTATTTCATTTGTTATTATATCATTTGTCATTATTTCATTTGTTATTATTTCATTTGTCATTATTTAATGTGTTATTATTTCATTTATTATTTAATGTGTTATTATTTAATGTGTTATTATTTCATTTGTCATTATATCATGTGTTATTATTTCATGTGTTATTATTTCATGTGGATCATCATCATCATTTTCCTTTGTGCTCCTTATGGAGCATGGAGACACTACTGCAGCTAGTCCTCTTGCAGGAAGCCTTTCTCTCTTCAGATATCCCTAGGAACTACAAGGGGGTTATCTGGATAGTACTACATATATAATGGCCAATAACTGTGTACATCTAGTTATAATGGTGGCCAATAACTGTGTACATCTAGTTATAATGGTGGCCAATAACTGTGTACATCTAGTTATAATGGTGGCCAATAACTGTGTACATCTAGTTATAATGGTGGCCAGTAACTGTGTACATCTAGTTATAATGGTGGCCAGTAACTGTGTACATCTAGTTATAATGGTGGCCAGTAACTGTGTACATCTAGTTATAATGGTGGCCAGTAACTGTGTACATCTAGTTGTATTAGTGGCCAATAACTGAGTACATCTAGTTATAATGGTGGCCAATAACTGTGTACATCTAGTTATAATGGTGGCCAATAACTGTGTACATCTAGTTATAATGGTGGCCAATAATTGTGTACATCTAGTTATAATGGTGGCCAGTAACTGTATACATCTAGTTATAATGGTGGCCAATAACTGTGTACATTTAGTTATAATGGTGGCCAGTAACTGTGTACATCTAGTTAAAATGGTGGCCAATATCTGTGTACATCTAGTTGTATTAGTGGCCAATAATTGAGTACATCTAGTTGTAATGGTGCCCATAAAGAATATGACTGAAATGGTGCCCATAAAGAATGTGACTGAAATGGTGCCTATAAAGAATGACTGAAATGGTGCCCATAAAGAATGTGACTGAAATGGTGCCCATAAAGAATGTGACTGAAATGGTGCCCATAAAGAATATGACTGAAATGGTGCCCATAAAGAATGTGACTGAAATGGTGCCCATAAAGAATGTGACTGAAATGGTGCCCATAAAGAATGTGACTGAAATGGTGTCCATAAAGAATGTGACTGAAATGGTGCCCATAAAGAATGTGACTGAAATGGTGTCCATAAAGAATGTGACTGAAATGGTGCCCATAAAGAATGTGACTGAAATGGTGCCCATAAAGAATGTGACCTGAAATGGTGCCCATAAAGAATGTGACCTGAAATGGTGCCCATAAAGAATGTGACTGAAATGGTGCCCATAAAGAATGTGACTGAAATTGTGCCCATAAAGAATGACTGAAATGGTGCCCATAAAGAACATGACTGAAATGGTGCCTATAAAGAATGTGACTGAAATGGTGCCCATAAAGAGTGTGACTGAAATGGTGCCCATAAAGAATGTGACTGAAATGGCGCCCATAAAGAATGTGACTGAAATGGTGCCCATAAAGAATGTGACTGAAATGGTGTCCATAAAGAATGTGACTGAAATTATGCCCATAAAGAATGACTGAAATGGTGCCCATAAAGAATGTGACCGAAATGGTGCCCATAAAGAATGTGACTGAAATGGTGCCCATAAAGAATGACTAAAATGGTGCCCATAAAATTGTGGCTGAAATGGTACCCATAAAGAATGTGACTGAAATGGTGTCCATAAAGAATGTGACTCAAATGGTATGACAAGATGATGTAAAACTCATGGAAAGAACAAAATTGTTACACTCAACTGCTTAAGGCAAGTGTGAAATTAACTGACAGTAATTTATAGGCAGCATGATGGTTACTTTCACACTTGCCTCAAGCTGGCAGCATGGATTAACCAGGAGTGAAGTTAAAAGTCACAACCAAGGTGGAGTGGGTTCAATTTTGAGCACAGGCTGGAAAAGACAACAGGAGGTTAATACTTGGGAGCCATGACACACGTAGGCCCACCCCCTCAAAGTGTAAAGGAGATAAAAGGGCCTAAACGCTTGTCCAACGGAGGGATCACTTCTGATGATCAGATTGCCACCTGTTGTAATGCTTGATATAGAGTTTTCTATCACACTCAACTGACTTCATTACTCAAGAGTCAAATATCAACTCACAGAAAATATGTAACAGAATTTGTGGATAGACTGCTCCAGATGTATCGGTAACCGCCTGTATTCTGGGCTGGAGTAAATGTTTTTCTCCCTTCCTGAACCAAACAGAAAAGAAAAAAATCCAGACTTCTTCTCTGGCTTCTGCGCACTCATTTCTCGGTTTTGCCTGACTCTGACGACCTCCAGAGCATCTGTCAGTTGTGATATGACTTTCATCATCTGTACAAAGGGGGATAATTATTCACAATTAAATAATTTTCAAAAATGAGTTGCCTAATAAAAAAAAAATTTCTATATCACAAAATAATATAAGGGACAACAAGTCTCTTGCATCTAAAATCTGGTAAGCTAGCAGAATACATGCACTGAAAATTAAGCAAAAATGTCTGACTGTTCTAAGACAGAAAGTAGGACCGCCTATAAAGAGTATCACTGAAATGGTGTGACAAGATCACCAAAGTGGCACTGATGGAAAGAAAACAAATACCAGCAGAACAAGATGACACACTGGCAACGGACAGGGCATACACTGAGAAAACCAGCTGATAGCATTAAAAGACAGTGCTTGTTCTGGAACTCTAGGGTAATAGAAAGAGAGGGAGACGAAGTAACAAACAGGAGAAGGCAATTAGAAATAGATCTGAAGGGCATACAGATCATACTAAAAGCCTTGAACAGACAGCCCAGGCATGGCATGTATTTGTTGAAGTTGTTTGTGCTCAACAGACAGCTGGGAGATGATGAATGAATAAAGAATATATTTACAGTACCCGTCTAACCAGATGGATAAAAAACAGACGGATAACACATAAGTGGATCTGATGAACCTCAGAACTTCAAAAAGTGGTGATATGCTATCAAGACAGTACAGGAAAAAAATAGACGGAAGCAGAAGTGGATTGGTGGATCTCAAAACTCAAAAAATAGAGATATGCTATAAAGACAGTACAGGAAAAAACAGATGCAAATCACAGAAGTGGAACTGATGAATCTGAGAACTTCAAAAAGTAGTGATATGCTATCACGGCAGTACAGAAAAAAACAAAAGGATAAAACAGAAGTGGATCTAATGGATCTTGAAACCAAAAAGTAGAGATATGCTATCAAGGGAGAATGAGATGAGGATTATTACCCAAAAAACTTGAAGTGAAAATGCTGAAGTGGAGAATTTTGAGTAAGCTGAATACAAATTGTTAAACAACTGTGAAGTTTTAAAGCCATGACAATAGCCCAGGCAAAAACAGCATTCCTTAAAATAAAAAGTATTTTATGCAACAACTTTTTTGTTAATGGAAGTAAGAAAGAGTTCTTCAGTGTTAAGAAAGAAAGTTCTTCAGTGTAATATAGAGCCAATCCTAAGATACGAAAGTGAGTCATGGACAATTAGTAAACAAGAAGGAAAAGCCCTGAAGGCAATAGATGTGGTTTTACAGAACACTTTTTAGGAATACCACAACTGAGAGCTGACATGAGGATGCCCTGAAGAAGAAAGCTAGAAAATATTGTGACAAGAGCAAATACTGAATGAAAACGAGATAGAGGATAAGTGAGGGGAGATACTGGACAGTTTGACATTGAAAACAGTTGACAACAGAATTGATTAACAGTACTGGAGGCAGGAAGTTTGGAGAGACATGATGACATTGAAAACAGTTGACAACAGAATTGATTAACAGTACTGGAGGCAGGAAGTTTGGAGAGACATGATGACACTGAAAACAGTTGACAACAGAATTGATTAACAGTACTGGAGGCAGGAAGTTTGGAGAAACATGATGACACTGAAAACAGTTGACAACAGAATTGATTAACAGTACTGGAGGCAGGAAGTTTGGAGAGACATGATGACATTGAAAACAGTTGACAACAGAATTGATTAACAGTACTGGAGGCAGGAAGTTTGGAGAGACATGATGACATTGAAAACAGTTGACAACAGAATTGATTAACAGTACTGGAGGCAGGAAGTTTGGAGAGACATGATGACATTGAAAACAGTTGACAACAGAATTGATTAACAGTACTGGAGACAGGAAGTTTGGAGAGACATGATGACTTTGAAAACAGTTGACAACAGAATTGATTAACAGTACTGGAGGCAGGAAGTTTGGAGAGACATGATGACATTGAAAACAGTTGACAACAGAATTGATAAACAGTACTGGAGGCAGGAAGTTTGGAGAGACATGCTGACATTGAAAACAGTTGACAACAGAATTGATTAACAGTACTGGAGGCAGGAAGTTTGGAGAGACATGATGACATTGAAAACAGTTGACAACAGAATTGATTAACAGTACTGGAGGCAGGAAGTTTGGAGAGACATGATGACATTGAAAACAGTTGACAACAGAATTGATTAACAGTACTGGAGGCAGGAACTTTGGAGAGACATGATGACATTGAAAACAATTGACAACAGAATTGATTAACAGTACTGGAGGCAGGAAGTTTGGAGAGACATGATGACACTGAAAACAGTTGACAACAGAATTGATTAACAGTACTGCAGGCAGGAAGTTTGGAGAGACATGATAACCTAATCCACCAGACGTGGTACTAAAAGAAGATGTCAGATACTTGTACACTTGTATTCAAGTGTTAAACTTGTTGAAACAAGTTTGTTTCAACAAGATTGTTAAACTTAACACCTGTTTTAGAGTCACCTGTTGTTTGAAAAGAAAATCTACAGTACATAACCATAATATGAATTCTTCATTATAATAATGTAACTAACCAGAAAGCAGTAACAATAGAAAAATAATGAGAAACTTGCATTGTATTTTATGTTCTCACTGAAGAAGGAGACATAGTGAAAGTGTGGACCTTCCAAATCAATCATCTGAGATGGAATAACCATGGACATGTACATTGACTGATTGGATAAATAGCTGCCACCCAGGTCTCCTTGTGTGCCAGGGCCTCCAAAAAGTTTCTGCTCAGCTGGAAATGATGACAAAACACAAAAATTGCATGTGTTCAAATCATATTTACATTTTACTTATGAATTATGTCTGACTTTCTATTTGGAGTTATCTTATTTTAATTACATTACATCTACTCCTTATGTTTCATCTACTGCTTACATCTGCCTTAAACATCTGACTTACTATATATATATTTCGTCTACTACTTACATCTGACTCATTACTTACATCTGATATACCACCTATATTTAGTTTACTACTTACATATTCCCTAATAATGCATTTATTTATTACTTAAATCTAATGGGCTAAATATATATATATATATATATATATATATATATATATATATATATATATATATATATATATATATATATATATATACTACTCGTCAAAAGTCAAGGGCCACCCTATTACGAGGGAAGGTCAAAAAGTAATGCCTCCTATTTTTTATGTATGTAAATACTGCATCGGTGTGCAATTTGTAAATTTAGCAGGATTCCTCAAACACTCTTCTGCACTGTATAGCATTACCAACCTGTTTCAGTAACAGGTGGCACCACTGTAACAGTTTAAAAATGGCCGCCAAAGACGTTCGGTTAAAACAACGTTATGTCATAGAATTCCTCAATGCTGAAGGCAAGACCCCAATTCGCATCCACGAACGTTTGAAGAATGTTTATAGAGATTCAACAGTGGATGTTAGCACTGTCCGACGTTGGGTACATCGCTGTGATGAAGCTGAAGTAGGTCAATCCTCAATGGCTGACGCAAAGCGGACTGGCCGTCCGTCTACCGCAGTGACTCCACCCAACATTCATCGAGTTGATGGCATCATTCGTGGTGACCGTCGGGTAACACTGGATGAACTTTCTTCCATGTTGTCCATTAGTAAAGGCAGTGTCCAGAACATCATTAAAGACCTGGGTTATTCAAAAGTTTGTGCACGGTGGGTACCCAGAATGTTGATAGACAGACATAAAGAAACAAGGAAAACCATAGCCATCAACCTCCTGCACCGTTACGAAACTGAAAGAGAAGAGTTTTTATCTAATATTGTGACAGGTGATGAGACTTGGGTTAATTTTTTTGAACCAGAATCCAAGAGGCAGTCAATGGAATGGCATCACACAACATCGCCGATAAGAAAGAAGTTCAAAAGTTCACCATAGGGAAAGTTATGGCCTCCGTGTTTTGGGATGAGAAGGGTGTGATTCTTCTCGACTTCTTGGAACAGGGAAACACGGTGAATGCAGACCGTTACATTGAAACTTTGAAGAAGCTTAGAGATCGTCTTCGGCGACTTTACCCATTAAAAGATCAGAGAACTGCACTACTGTTGCACGATAATGCCACACCACACACCGCTAACTGCACCATTGATGCGATTGCAGAATTTGGCTAGACATTATTACCACATCCCCCTTACAGTCCCGATCTTGCACCTTCTGACTTCCATCTGTTTGGACCACTGAAAGAAGATCTTCGTGGACATCACTTTGAGGACACCGAGACCCTTAAATGCGCCGTACGCCAGTGGTTTAGGAAAAAGGACAAAAATTTTTACCGTGCGGGGATACATGCCCTTGTGAGAAGATGGACAAAAACTGTAACAAATAACGGAGACTACATTGAGAAATAAATTTTTGAAGTTCAGACTTGGGGCTACATTTCAATGTGAATTTTATCTGTTTTCTTGCCTATTGAATGAAATTAAAAATTACGAGGCATTACTTTTTGACCGTCCCTCGTATTTTCAATACACTTTTATATAAGCGCATAGAATGATTAAATGAAGGAAGTTTTTAGTAAAAATGGGTGCAATATCTTCCTCTGACAGTCCTCTATGCACGTTAAGCATAAAAACAACTCACCGACAACCATGGTGATCACGTGCAATTTGGTTTGCTGACCATAAATTCACATTTTTAATCTGTTTTTTCAAACTTCCATACAACCAAACAGGTGAAGTAATCGTGCTGATTGACATTCCACGTGCAATGGCGACTTTTCGTGAACAGAGTTCACTCTTAATTTGTTTTACAATCAGCAGACTTAGGGTAGTTTCATCACTTGCAAAAACCATGCCACCGAGAAGAAGTCTTGACACCTTACAAAGAATGAGGGCTATAGCGTGGGTTGAAAGTGGTTTATCTGTCCGTGAGGTTGCTAGACGGCTTGCAGTGTCACACTCTACTATCCAAAGAATTTTGGAGAGATTTCAGGCCACAGGAAGTGTGGAGGATCGCCACCGGCCAGGTCGCCCTAGATGCACCAATAGACATGATGACCGGTACCTCTTGTTGTCAGCCCTGCGCCATCGAACAGTGACTTGTTCCACTCTAAGATGTCAGCTGAGACAAACTGTAAACGTTAATGTCAGTCAAAGCACCATTCGCAGACGTTTACATGAATTTGGATTGGCTGCTCGACGTCCTGCAGTCAGAATCCCTCTTACTCCTGCTCATCGCAGAGCCCGTGTTGCTTGGTGTCGCGAGCACATCCAATGGACAAGGCAACAATGGAGTCAAGTTCTCTTCACTGATGAATCTCGCTTCACTGTGTCATTCAATGATGGCAGGATTCGAGTTTGGAGACGACCAGGAGAGCGATTTACTGATGACACAATTTGAGAGGTGGATCGTTATGGTAGGGGATCTGTCATGGCCTGGGGAGGCTTCTACAGACACGGCAGGACCCCACTCTACATCATCCAAGGCAACTTGACCGGCCCAAGATACCAGAACGAAATCTTGAGACCACGCTTAACCCCATCGAGCTCCTGTGGTGAATGAGTTTATTCAACAACATGGGATCATCAGGATGGCGTGGCCAGCTCATTCACCTGACCTTCTCCGATTGAGCACCTCTGGGATGTCCTTGGTTGAAGATTGTCAACAAATCACCCCCTGCCAATGGATGTTGCACAGTGTGGTAAAGTGGGATGTTATAAATATTTATAGGGGACTTAGTGTACTGACTGAGATCAGCTGTGAAGGTATCTACATCTAATAAGAGTAGTGTATTATAGATAACCTTACTTACTGCCACATATGTATACCTCAGTCAGAATTATTCTGGAATAGTGTGATGACTACGTTATATGTCTAGGGTATGTGTATGATGAAGTGTAAGTCATAACAACAACAGACAGATAAACAATTTAATTTATTCCACCACACTTGACAACACTGTGACACTCACATACATATAACACTCTAAGAGGATATCTTAAAGGAGTCACTGATAACTTTTCAAATAACAATATGTATTCAGTGCTGTCATGAATGTATATGTGTCCTGATTCAAATACAAAGGGAACCAGGAATCACAATCAATTTTAATTACAAGTTATATGTACAGAATTTATTAATATGATTCTTGTAGTGACATATATTATTAATGGTATCCTATGTGTGTCAGTTGTGTAGTGGTAATATGAGGTAATACTGGTTTTGTTTTGTTCAAGCTCTGTTGGTATTTGTCATCATGACTTCAATAGTTTGTTTCTATTGGAACTAGTATTGGAGATGTTCTCAGTTCCTGGTATTAAAACAATTAAATTCCCCTTTTAATCTTAGTTTACACTGTCATTTTAAGATGGGGGTACATAATGTTGAGCTCCATGGCCACACTCTCTTATCTTGCGTGATGACTGCAGTAAAAGACTCCTCTGCTCGATTACTGTAATGAGTTCTGGAGCCACCCCACTGGTTGCTATATGGACCAAGGAGTATGCTGTCCACCTCTGGCTTCAGCAAAGCTCTGACCAGGTGCTGCTCAATAACTTTAAGACCACGGTCCCACAATTCATGGAAATAATAATAAACAGTTTCGTTGACTGGCAATGAATATAGCACAACTCCGATCTGCCGATGTCCCAGGCTTTATTTTATAAAAAATATACACTGGTGCTCAACGCACTGCTTCTTAGTAGGTTTATTACAAGATGTGGCAATGAACAGACGCTCTGAATTGAGTATATTCGCAGCTCTACCTAATCAAACCATGTCTACACATCTTTTCAAAAAAGTACCCCTTTCTCACGTTTCCCCTGACAACACAAGATAGTATTTATAGTCCGACCAATCGTGTTTAGTCTTTCATTTGTTGCGCTCCAATCAAATAGGAGTTAACATGGTAGGCTATTTCCGTAACGTAATGTTTTTTCAAACACGTTATAAAAAAAATTTTATGAGCAGAAATGATTTCATGCTGTCAGGCACCCCCACTATTTTATTTTGGCCATAACTTGGTAATTCCTAGACTATTTGCGTAACGTTTTACATATTCTTTGTCAGCAAACCCTAAGGAATCCAAATATCTCAATTTAAGGGAGCTAGGTGGCTGCGTTCAAAATGTGCATTTTCTACCACCTCCTGTTCACTTCAATCCCCATGTGGTGTCTGGGTACTGTCATGTTTTCAAACGTAAACCCATATAATGTCATCTTTCCCAATAAGCGTTTTTCAGGATTTTAAAACCTAACTCTGGTATGGGTAGTGAATTTTATCACTGTCGATTTGAAATAAAGTTAGTGCATGTGGCCTTACACGCGTGATGGCAGCAATTGTGTATCGCGCGACGCGTGTTTAGTGTTGCACGTGTCCCTGCTTTCTGCCTCTCCCTTCTCTCTATCCTTTAGTCCATCTGTCTTTTAGTTACGCCGTGTATAAAATGGAATGAATGAAATATTAAATTTAGGTCATTGATCAGCTTGCGTATCTCAAGGTTTTTCCAAGAAATACAGTACACGTTTCATTGAAGAAAGCGGGTAATAATACAGTAGGCTTTTACTATCAACGTGAAAGCGTTACAATTTGCAGACGAAGTAGAAAACAAGGGGGATTTCGAGTACAGTCATTGTGACAGCACTGTTCTTTACCATTCTTCTTTCCTTTTATTAAATTTATTTGTTAGGCTTTGCATTTACGTTTTAATTTATATATGGGGATTAGAATAATTCACGACATCTCCCCTCTTAAAACAGACATTATATGTCAGTCCTTTATTCTATATACACATAGAGAAATTTATTATTATTTCTGGGGTTTACGGTGATTCTCATCACACGGATGGCGGCTTAAAAAATCCTCTCCCAAATTTGTTTTTCCAGATATATACTCAATGCTAAAATTATAGGGAGCCAAAAGTAAAGACCATCGGAGTAACCTAGAGTTCTCATGCCTAGCCTGGGCTAGAAACGATAAAGGTTTGTGATCCGTTTGCAACTTAAATGCCTTCCCATACAGATAAATATTGAATTTCTTTATTGCCCATATTACTGCAAGACATTCTTTTTCGCTAGTTGAGTAGTTGATTTCAGCTTTATTCAACTTTCTGCTAGCATATGCCACTGGGCTTAATTCCCCATCCAATGCATCTGATTTCTGTAGTAGAGTTGCACCTAACCCAATATTACTGGCATCCGTCCTTACTATGAATTCTTGACTTAAGTCAGGTAATTTCAAAATAGGTTTACTTGTGAGCTTTTCCTTCAATTCTTGGTAAGCCATTTCACATTGTGGTGTCCATGTAATGCGATCTGGATGTCCTTTACGTGTCAAATCAGTTAACGGTGCACATATGGAATTAAAGTTTTTGATATACTTCTGGTAGAAACCACATAATGAGACAAAGGATCTCACGTCCTTCTTGGTTTGTGGTCTCGGGGCTTTCTTTAGTTTCTCTAAATTCTTTGGGTCAGGGGTCATGTTTCCCTGATAAACTGTGTGTCCCAAAAATTCCAATTCTTTACATCCAACGCAACATTTGGTTGGTCGGGCTGTTAAATTTGCTTCCCTAAGTCGATCAAACAGCATCTTCAGAGAGTCAATGTGTTCCTCAAATGTTTCTGTTGCTATAAGGATATCATCCATGAAATTTGTTATACATGGATTATTCAGAGGGTCCAATAATTTTCTCATCATTCTAAAGAAGACACTAGGCGCATTCTTCAATCCAAATGGCAATCTATTAAACTCATAGTGTCCTTCTGAGGTACTAAAAGCTAGGTATGGTCTAACCTCAGGCTTTACTGGAATCTGATAGTATCCTTTACTCAGATCCACTTTTGAGAAATATTTAGCTTTATTTAGCCTGGCAAACAGCTGATTTGTATCCGGCAATGGATCCACCTGTCCTTCTGTAATAGCATTCAGTCTCCTGTAATCTATACAGAGTCTATGTTCTCCAGAGGGCTTCCTTAAGAGTACAACACCGGAACTATATGAGGATTCACTGTGTGAAATAATTCCTTCCTTCAATAGATAGTCTATCTCTTCCTTCAAAGCTTTCTCCTTAGCAAACGGAATCGAATATGGTTTCATACAGACAGGTGTGGGGTCTATCAGTTTCATATCATATTCCAATAGGTTTGTATGCCCTGGTCGGTCTGTTAACACCTCTGCATGATTATTTAGAACCTGTTGCACTCTCTCTTTCTGAGTTTTCGTTAAATGTGTACTGATTTTCACCTGTGCTGCTGTCTCACAGGGGTGTAATGGATATTCAAATGATGAAAGTGGTTCCTTTTTCATCTCCATGGCGATGGACAAGGTCAACAAGTGTGTCTCTTCCTGATGTTCTCTTTCCAAATATTTCTTCAGGAGATTCACATGATAGATTTTTTCTTTCCCCTTCTTATCTATCTTATAATTTGTTCTAGACACCTTCTCTAAAACTGTATATGGACCCTGCCATCCAATTTGTAACTTATTCTGACTCCCGGGCAAAAGAAGCAGTACTTTCTCTCCCACAGCCAAATTTCTGTCTTTCGCCTCCTGTTATAATAGGCAGCATGTTTCTTCCTGGCTTGTTTCAAATTTTCATTGGCAAGTTTCCAGCCAGTTTTTAAACGAGTGGTCAGCTCATTCACATATTGGTATGAAGATGTAATGTTTTCCTCTGCCTTTTCATCAGTCCACGTTCTTAACAAAGCTACATATGGACCTTTAATTTTGTGGACCTATTTGTCCATGCACCGGTATGGTCTCTTCCACTCGAAGCTCTATAGTGATGATTTTTCCTCCCAGAATTATCATGCACAAAACGACCGCTACCAATTTTTCTTTTGGGGCTTTCTCCCCACTTAAAATTCTTGATGAGAGATTTCCTCTCTACATCCTCTTCCTCCAGTTTGTTTAAGTCCGATTGAGGGATTTTCGGCTTATCCTGGGGTAAGACATCTCTTTGCACTCTCCGCATAGTGGCCATTGTAAAACAGTTAAGTGAAGCTTGTCCGTGAAAAGGGGCTTCCCATTCCATTTGGTCCACTTTATCAAATCTATATTTCTTTGTATTTTCAGGCCTACTTTTGCCCCTTGGCGTGTCCAGGTCCTGATCAATGTTCCCACTTGTGGGTGTTCCCTCATGTGCTATGCTACACCTTTCTACAAAATTCTCAATGTCCCATCTTGCTTTGGGCCAATAATAATTGTGAGCCACCTTTTGAATGATGGTACCTATCTTCTCATGGTCCCCATCTGGTTTCACATGTAGGCTCCTTATTAAGTCTGCCCTATATCTTTTAGGAAGTACCAGCTGTCCCTGACCTTTGGATCTAGCTCCAGTCTTCCTATACATCAACTTGTTTTTCATGTAAAAATCTCCCTTGCCTGGAGTTGTATGACAAGTTGACAATTTCCTGAAACAAGGCTTGAGTGTTTTATCCCCAGCCTGTGCCTTCCTCATCTCTTCTGGAGTGGTATCCAACATAATATCCTCCTCCTGTCTTGAGGTCGACCTGACCTGAAGGGTTGCCATATACACAGGTTTCCTTCTGCAACGGTCAGTGTCATGATTGTCCATCTGACAATTTTTACACCACCTTTTTCCTTGGTTGAAAGATTTTCTTTCATCATATTTCCTTTCATCGAATTGTGGGGTTTTATTTTTATTTTCATACCGTGGCCTATCAAACTGGTGCTTACCTTTGTTTTGATCCCTAGGATCAAATTTATTAAAGTTCTGTGGTGCCCTAAAGTTATCCACTTGTTTCTTTTTATTACCTGTTACCTCTGCTTGAGCTGCTTGATACCTTTCAGCAACATTTAGCAACTCACCCAGCCTCTCTGCACCTTGTTCCATGAGAAACTTTCTCAGGTCTGGAGCCATGGACTCTCTTAATTGCTCTATAAGGACCATTTCCTTAAGATCTTGGGTTTTCCCCAGAGAAGTCCATTTCTCCAAGTATGTCTCTATTCGTGCAGAGAACTGGTGATAGGTTTCACCTGACAGTAGTTTAGCATTCCTAAATTTTTTCCTATAAAATTCTGCATTCTTTTCATATCTTAACAAAAGAGCCTGCTTTAGCATGTCATAATTTTCCTGATCACTTCTGCTCATTTTTGCAAAAACTTCATAAGCTGCCCCACGAAGTCCCTGAGATAACTTTAAGCTCCACCTTTCTCTCTCTAACCCATATGTGGTAGCTAATAGTTCATACCTATTTAGATAGCTCTCTATATCGTCGTCTTTCTCAACAAAATGATCTAAATGAAAATTCATAGCTGAGGTTGAGGCTCCTTGGCTAGCAGTGGCATCAGAGGCAAAGGGACTGGCACCATTTTCAGGAGCATGGCCTGAAACTCAAACTCCCTTAGTCGTAACTCATGTTCCCTTTGTAATCTCTTCTCCTCCTTTTTTGCTTCCCTTTCTGCAGCTAATCTCTTTTCTTCTCTTTCTGCAGCTAATTTCTTCTCTTCCCTTTCTGCAGCTAATCTTTTGTCTTCTCTTTCTGCCTCCAATTTCTTAGCCTCAGCCTCAATCTGCAACCTCTTAGTCTTAGCCTCTAATTTTCTTTCGGCCTCTTTTTCTAATCTTCTTTCTTCCCGTTCAATATATTTGTCACATTCAGCAGTGACATAAGAAATCATAATTTGCCCATCCATTCCTAACTCTTTCGCAGTCTGTACAGCAGCAGATCGAAATTTTGCCAGGTCGGCCATTGTCTAACAGATAAATGTCTAAACAATTTTATCTATGACTAATTAACTCAAGACAACACAGGCACTGTGAGCTCAACCTTATTTATTTTCACCCAAGGATACCTTTTAATTCTTATTATTCCCTGAAGTGAATTACCCCCAATATTTGTAATAGGGAAAGATTCAAAATCCTGAGGGCGAGCCCCCAATATATGTGGTAAAGTGGGATGTTATAAATATTTATAGGGGACTTAGTGTACTGACTGAGATCAGCTGTGAAGGTATCTACATCTAATAAGAGTAGTGTATTATAGATAACCTTACTTACTGCCACATATGTATACCTCAGTCAGAATTATTCTGGAATAGTGTGATGACTACGTTATATGTCTAGGGTATGTGTATGATGAAGTGTAAGTCATAACAACAACAGACAGATAAACAATTTAATTTATTCCACCACACTTGACAACACTGTGACACTCACATACATATAACACTCTAAGAGGATATCTTAAAGGAGTCACTGATAACTTTTCAAATAACAATATGTATTCAGTGCTGTCATGAATGTATATGTGTCCTGATTCAAATACAAAGGGAACCAGGAATCACAATCAATTTTAATTACAAGTTATATGTACAGAATTTATTAATATGATTCTTGTAGTGACATATATTATAAATGGTATCCTATGTGTGTCAGTTGTGTAGTGGTAATATGAGGTAATACTGGTTTTGTTTTGTTCAAGCTCTGTTGGTATTTGTCATCATGACTTCAATAGTTTGTTTCTATTGGAACTAGTATTGGAGATGTTCTCAGTTCCTGGTATTAAAACAATTAAATTCCCCTCTTAATCTTAGTTTACACTGTCATTTTAAGATGGGGGTACATAATGTTGAGCTCCATGGCCACACTCTCTTATCTTGCGTGATGACTGCAGTAAAAGACTCCTCTGCTCGATTACTGTAATGAGTTCTGGAGCCACCCCACTGGTTGCTATATGGACCAAGGAGTATGCTGTCCACCTCTGGCTTCAGCAAAGCTCTGACCAGGTGCTGCTCAATAACTTTAAGACCACGGTCCCACAATTCATGGAAATAATAATCAACAGTTTCGTTGACTGGCAATGAATATAGCACAACTCCGATCTGCCGATGTCCCAGGCTTTATTTTATAAAAAACATACACTGGTGCTCAACGCACTGCTTCTTAGTAGGTTTATTACAAGATGTGGCAATGAACAGACGCTCTGAATTGAGTATATTCGCAGCTCTACCCAATCAAACCATGTCTACACATCTTTTCAAAAAAGTACTCCTTTTCACGTTTCCCCTGACAACACAAGATAGTATTTATAGTCCGACCAATCGTGTTTAGTCTTTCATTTGTTGCGCTCCAATCAAATAGGAGTTAACATGGTCGGCTATTTCCGTAACGTAATGTTTCTTCAAACACGTTATAAAAAAAATTTTATGAGCAGAAATGATTTCATGCTGTCAGGCACCCCCCACTATTTTATTTTGGCCATAACTTGGTAATTCCTAGACTATTTGCGTAACGTTTTACATATTCTTTGTCAGCAAACCCTAAGGAATCCAAATATCTCAATCTAAGGGAGCTAGGTGGCTGCGTTCAAAATGTGCATTTTCTACCACCTCCTGTTCACTTCAATCCCCATGTGGTGTCTGGGTACTGTCATGTTTTCAAACGTAAACCGGTATAATGTCATAATTCCCAATAAGCGTTTTTTTCAGGATTTTAAAACCTAACTCTGGTATGGGTAGTGAATTTTATCACTGTCGATTTGAAATAAAGTTAGTGCATGTGGCCTTACACGCGTGATGGCAGCAATTGTGTATCGCGCGACGCGTGTTTAGTGTTGCACGTGTCCCTGCTTTCTGCCTCTCCCTTCTCTCTATCCTTTAGTCCATCTGTCTTTTAGTTACGCCGTGTATAAAATGGAATGAATGAAATATTAAATTTAGGTCATTGATCAGCTTGCGTATCTCAAGGTTTTTCCAAGAAATACAGCACACGTTTCATTGAAGAAAGCGGGTAATAATACAGTAGGCTTTTACTATCAACGTGAAAGCGTTACAATTTGCAGACGAAGTAGAAAACAAGGGGGATTTCGAGTACAGTCATTGTGACAGCACTGTTCTTTACCATTCTTCTTTCCTTTTATTAAATTTATTTGTTAGGCTTTGCATTTTCGTTTTAATTTATATATGGGGATTAGAATAATTCACGACACACAGCTGACTGCATTCTGCTTCAGGAATGGCAAGCTGTTCCTCAGGATACTCTTCGGACCCTTGTGGACTCGATGCGTCTACGCTGTCTTGAATGCCTTGCTGCAAACAGTGGTCATACCCGATTTTGAAATGTCTATTTGTCTAACATCTATTGTATGACTTTTGAAAAGGTGGGTGACATACTTCACAGCTTCATTGCGTTTGAATGTGTGTTTCCATTTCTTTACGTGACATGTCAATTTGGTATTCAATAAATGCCGTTTTGACTGATACCAATTATGTTTATATCAGATTTGTTTTATGGTTTCAATCAAGGTTTTTCTAAGTGGCCCTTGACTTTTGACGAGTAGTATATATATATATATATATATATATATATATATATATATATATATATATATATATAAATAGTATATATATATATATATATATATATATATATATATATATATATATATATATATATATATATATATATATATATATATATAAATATATATATATATAATATAAAGTATATATATATATATATATATATATATATAATATATATATATATATATATATATATATATATATATATATATATATATATATATATATATATATATATATATATACTTTATATATGACTTAACACTTATTATTTCATCTACTATTTATATCTCAAACATCAATTGTATCTCACCACCTACTATTTGTGTCTCACTATCTATGTCTCAAACATCAATTGCAGCTCACTACCTACTATTTGTATCTCACCAGCTAATATTCATTTCTTGCTACCTACTATATGTATCTCACCGCCTACTATTTGTATCTCACCACCTACTATTTACATCTCACTGTCTATATTTCAAACATCACTTGTATCTCACCACCTATTTGTATCTCACGACCTACTATTTGTGTCTCACTATCTATATCTCAAACCACTTGTATCTTACCACCTACTATTTACATCTCACTATCTATATCTCAAACATCCCTTGTATCTCACCACCTACTATTTGTATCTCACTATCTATATACCAAACATCACTTGTATCTCACCACTTACTATTTGTATCTCACTATCTATATCTCAAACATCACTTGTACCTCACCATCTACTATATGTATCTCACCACCTACTATTGGTATCTCATCACCTACTATATGTATCTCACTGTCTACTATTGGTATCTCACCATCTACTATTGTATCTCACCACCTACTATTTGTATCTCACCAGCTAATATTTTTTACCCCACCACCTACTATTTGTATCTCACCACCTACTATTTGTATCTCACCACCTACTATTTGTATCCCACCACCTAATATTTATATCTCACCACCTACTATTTGTATCTTACCACCTACTATTTATATCTCACCACCTACTTTTTATAACTCACCACCTAATATTTGTATCTTACCACCTTGTATTTATATCTCACCACCTAATATTTGTATCTTACCACCTAATATTTGTATCTTACCACCTACTTTTGTATCTCACCATCTACTATGTATCTTACCACCCTACTATTTATATCTCACCACCTACTATTTATATATCACCACCTACTATTTATATCTCACCACCTACTATTAGTATCTTACCACCTACTATTTATATCTAACCACCTAATATTTATATATTACCACCTTGTATTTTTATCTCCCCACCTAATATTTGTATCTTGCCACCTACTATTTGTATCTCACCACCTAGTATTTATATCTCACCACCTAGTATTTATCTGATTACGGAAACAATGATAGATTGTTTGGTCTGTTTTTGTTCCACAAAGACGCCACTAGGTGTGGTGGAAACAGCAATAGATTGATCAATTTGTTGTTGCCCTAAGACGCCACTAGGCGTACTGGCCACACACTGCTTTGCCGGTTGGTGGCTAAGGATGGAAGAAGAAGAAGAAGACCTAGTATTTATATCTCACCACCTACTATTAGTATCTTACCACCCTACTATTTATATATCACCACCTACTATTTGTATCTTTCCACCTACTATTTATATCTCACCACCTACTATTTGTATCTTACCACCCTACTATTAATATCTCACCACCTACTATTTGTATCTTACCACCCAATATTTGTATCTTACCACCCTACTATTTATATCTCACCACCTAATACTTATATCTTACCACATTACTATTTATATCTTACCACCGTTTTATATCTCACCATCTAATATCGGTATCTTACCAACTGCTATTTATATCTCACCACCTAATATTTGTATCTTACGACCTACTATTTGTATTTCACCACCTAATATTTATATCCCACCACCTAATATTTATATCCCACCACCTACTATTTGTATCTCACCAACTACTATTTGTATCTCACCACCTACTATTTATATCTCACCACCTACTATTTGTATTTCACTACCTACTATTTGTATCTCACCACATACTATTTGTATCTCACCTTTACTTATTTCTCAAACATTACTTGTATCTCACTGTTAAGAGCATATCATGGGGTGAAACAATCTTGGAAAAGTTAGCTTTTGCATGATTGTTGCGCACCATGTTGAGCCTCACCAAAATACACAAATTAGAATTCGTTAACGATGATGAAGTGTATCGAAGGATGACGTGGACTGGACAAACAGGAGTCTGCTTGTGGCCTTGGACCTAGGAAGATGTTCTATTCCATGTGTGGCATAGCCACTTATCAATGTGTAAAATTTTAAGTGTATAACCACTAAGGTGTTCCTACATGTGTATTTCAAGAGAATATTTCAGTGCGTGAAGCACTACAGGTTGGTAACCTCGAATTTAGTTAGAGATATTATTCAGCAGACGAAGGTATAAATGTGCCTGGGAGAACGGGACTGTATTTATGAAAAGTTATGAAATAGATTAGCAGTCTTATGGGGAAGTCCATGACTCAAGATATATATGAATAAAATGGATTAAATAGAAAGGAAAATTACAAATATTCGTTGGATATAAATGAATCTATCACAATATACAATGAGAATAACTTGATGTGCATATCAGCACCATATGTAAAGTTTGACAGACGTTAAGAATTGATAAAATGAATTACCAAGACGTAATCTATTGACATGTTTGGAGCAAAATGAAAATGTGAGATTGTTCTGTGGAATATAAAAAAAGTCGTTCGAAATCAGAAGTCTTTGACAACTATTTGAGTAAAACTTTGACAGTTCCAATTTATTATTACAGTTGATTGAGCATTGACATTTTAATATGAATACAAGTAATCAAACGAGTATGGATATAATCTAATGGACAAATACGGCCAGTTATACATAATACATTCGACCGAACAGAAAGAAAAATATTGAATGCTATGTACAGAACTTATAATCAACAAGAAAAAGAAAAAAAAAAGAAGAAAATATCAGAACGTTTAAATGAACCTTAGACATTGCTCAGGACCGCATGTCTTCTACTTGTAACACTCACCATCTACTACTTGCATCTCACCTCCTACTTATAATATCACATACCATCTTTCTCAACTACTACTTATATTTACTACAAAATATTTTTACCTTGTAAGATTAAATTGGGCAGGCTGGGAAGACTCAAAATCTGCAAAACCAAACAAATGAAAATGTTAACTTCCCCTAGAAATGTACAAACTGGCATCCTACCTTCATGCAGCCACATCTGTATGTTCCACTCAACACAACATATCTCATCACATCACATATGTAGATTTTCAAGAATTTGTTGTATCAAAATTTTGCATTTCACACATTAAAAAGAAAAAAAAAACCCACACGGATAGATGCAGGTTACATTCACCAAACATCACACAACAAACAAACCAAACAAAAAACCCCACACTGATAGATGTAGGTTACATCAGTGTAAATAAACCAAACAAAAAACCCCACACTGATAGATGCAGGTTACATTCACCAAATGTCACACAACAAACAAACCAAACAAAAAACCCCACACTGATAGATGCAGGTTACATCAGTGTAAATAAACCAAACAAAAAACCCCACACTGATAGATGCAGGTTACATTCACCAAATGTCACACAACAAACAAACCAAACAATAAACCCCACACTGATAGATGTAGGTTACATCAGTGTAAATAAACCAAACAAAAAACCCCACACTGATAGATGCAGGTTACATTCACCAAATGTCACACAACAAACAAACCAAACAATAAACCCCACACTGATAGATGTAGGTTACATCAGTGTAAATAAACCAAACAAAAAACCCCACACTGATAGATGCAGGTTACATTCACCAAATGTCACACAACAAACAAACCAAACAAAAAACCCCACACTGATAGATGCAGGTTACATTCACCAAATGTCACACAACAAACAAACCAAACAAAAAACCCCACACTGATAGATGCAGGTTACATTCACCAAATGTCACACAACAAACAAACCAAACAAAAAAACCCACACTGATAGATGTAGGTTACATCAGTGTAAATAAACCAAACAAAAAACCCCACACTGATAGATGCAGGTTACATTCACCAAATGTCACACAACAAACAAACCAAACAAAAAACCCCACACTGATAGATGCAGGTTACATCAGTGTAAATAAACCAAACAAAAAACCCCACACTGATAGATGCAGGTTACATTCACCAAATGTCACACAACAAACAAACCAAACAAAAAACCCCACACTGATAGATACAGGTTACATTCACCAAATGTCACACAACAAACAAACCAAACAAAAAAACCATACAGCAGACGTCTGCTCTATTCAACCCAGTGAATAGCTGCTGGAGGTCACCATGGAGACAAAGGAAGAATAAGACTAGTGCTAACTCAGGCATATCAGGGGAGGTAACTAAAATAATTTTGTGCATGGGGTACAAACTTCAACATCTAAAACAAATGGCTAAAGGAACCACTTCTGCAAGAGCACATAAACGCTTTGGTTCAAACTTCTTACACATGGGCCAAGTCAAGTGGTGGCTGCATGCTCTATGGACAGCCACAAGTAAAATGATGATGCTCTATTCATAAAACATCATCATATCAAAGATGTACAATCTCCATAAAACATCATATCAAAGATGTACAATCTCCATAAAACATCATCATATCAAAGATGTACAATCTTCATAAAACATCATCATATCAAAGAAGTAAAATCTCCATAAAACATCATCATATCAAAGATGTACAATCTCCATAAAACATCATCATATCAATGTTGTACAATCTCCATAAAACATCATCATATCAAAGATGTACAATCTCCATAAAACATCATCATATCAAAGATGTACAATCTCCATAAAACATCATCATATCAAAGATGTACAATCTCCATAAAACATCATCATATCAAAGATGTACAATCTCCATAAAACATCATATCAAAGATGTACAATCTCCATAAAACATCATCATATCAAAGATGTACAATCTTCATAAAACAAAACATTACCACATCACAAATGTATGTTCTACATACCACACTTCACCACAACAAAGATCAATGTTTCACATACCAAACATCATCATAATGTGCATGTAATAACAATAATAATAACCTCTTCAGTCATAACTTTGGGAATGCCCCTCTGAGGTGACAGCCACGGCTGCTTATTTTCCTGGTGTTCCTTTCGACATTTTCTCCTCTCTTCTGCTTGTTGTTTGAGCTTCTTTTCGCCCAATCTGAGGTGGCGCCGCAGATAGCATCACCACTTGGTGCTATTTCTGCCAGTTGTCTGTAGAAGATATCTTTCAGGATGAGACCATCTTCCCTGAGGCGGACATGGCCAAATCAGCGTAGTCTGCACAGTCTAAGCAGTGTATACATGCTTTGAAGGCCAGCATGTGACAACACCTGGATATTTGTGCATGTTCTACATATTACACTTCATCACAACAAAGATCAATGTTTCATGTACCAAACATCATCATAATGTGCACGTATGTTCTACATATTGTGATTGAATCACAGTACCCAACAAATACCAAGTACTCCAACAGCTGGAAGATGAAGCAGATACGGAAGACCACTGGCTTACTTACTTACTTAGTCGTTCCCCTTCTACCGTGAGGTGTAGAGGTTTGGAAGAGAGAGCGCCAGACCATTCTATCAGCTGTCTTCTTCCTGGCCTGGTTCCATTCTAGTCCTCGGTCCTTCAAAGATTGTCTAATGTTGTCCTCCCAGCGGACTCTGAAGACCACTGGCAACAAGTAAAAAATATATGGAACAAGACATGTGAAGAAGTACTGAGAAAAAGAGAACGTCAGCACAAAGCATAGATAACAACAGAAACCATTAGTAAGAAGACAGGAAAAACAAGAAAGCAGATTTAAACACAAGCAAAACCAGAAGCTCCAAAGCCAAGGCTCATGAAGTGTACATAGAAGCAATCAAAGAAGTAAGAAGAAACATCAAAAGAGACAAGAGGAAGTATATTAAAGAGTCAGCAAGGGAAGCTGCAGCCAAAGGAAATATGAGGGACCTGTACAACAACACAAAGAAGATAACAGGGACATATAAGCAAGCAAATGGCCTCATCAAAGATAAGAATAGAACATTACTTAGTGATAAACAAGAACAAATGAAGAGATGGACAGAACATTTTGAGAACTTCTCAATAGACCAGCTCCAACTAATCCCCCAGACATCCAGCCAGCAGAAGAGGAGCTACAAATCAGCTGTGAATGACCAAGTAGAGAAGAAATAAAGAAAGCCATAAAGCTCCTGAAAGATGGAAAAGCAGCTGATGGCATTTCAGCAGAGACAATCAAAACAGATATTGATACCTCTACAGAGATATTATACAAACTACTTGGCACAATCTGGGAAGAGAAGAACGAACGAACGAACGAACTTTATTTTCAAAGGGTTGAGAATTGGGCACGCAGGCCCGTCTAACTTAGAAAGAAATACCAGCAGAATGGAAGGAAGGTTATCTGGTCAAGTTGCCTAAGAAGGGAAATTTACAAGAGTGCACAAGTTATAGAGGAATAATGTTACTATCAGTACCAGGAAAAGTATTAAACAGAATCATCCTTGAGAGATTAAAAGAGTCAATAGTCAAGCAACTGAGATAAACAAGCAGGTTTTCGACAAAACAGATCCTGTACAGACCAGATAGCCACATTGAGAATAATAGTTGAACAAAGTCTGGAATGGAATTCACAGCTATACATCAGATTTATGGACTATGAAAAGGCATTTGACAGTGTAGACAGAGAATCACTTTGGAAATTGATGAGGCATTATGGAGTTCCCATGAAGATCATTAACACATTAATTACTGAATTGGAAAACACGCTGTGGCGTAATTATATTTTGTTCCCATTTTCACCCTGTAGGTGTAAGCACACATTAAGCTGTAGTTTTTGTAATTGCTTACATATTTTTATGAATTACACGTCATTTTAAAGAAAAATTAATGTACTATTACAATAAGCTGAAAAAATTATGTTTACAGCGATGGTAAATATTATTAATAATATTAATTGATTGAAAGACAAAGTTTCCATTTTTTTTAAAATTATCAACTTACCAACATGTTGCTTGTTTCTAAGGCAGTTAATGCCTTTCTGTAGGTGATTATCGCGTAGTATATCCAATTACAAGAATAACAAGCCCAAGGACAGACATACTGACTAATATTTACACTATTGGTAGCTTACATAATCACACCTACACCATTTCCACAAAATTTGCATGCAGACCTGGTTCATGAGTTGGGACGAAACTAAAACTATTTGATGTTTCACTCTCACTAACTTGCTGCCGTTGTTTTCGTTCTTTAGTTACATTATTTCCTGCACCATTTGTAACTCTAATCGAGGTCTTTGCTATTTTACGGCCCTCCGATGGCCGAGGACTTGCAATATTTTCACTTTCATCACTGCTTGCACCCCACTACTACCAAAATCACTATTTCAATCAATGTGCACACCGTTTTCACTCTTTTCCTCGACGCTAGATCTGTCGGTCAATTGTTGAAACAAATTTCTAGCTTGTTCAGTCGTTATTCGAGATGTACAAGTATTTTTTGTGGTCCTATCACTAGTTGCCACGGTAAACAGTTTTACACGATTTGGTAACTAACCCAAAACGTTGAAAAATATGAACATAATATAAATTTTCCAGTGTTCTACAACAACCATGCTTTGGGAATTTGTTTTTCGGTGGCAACTTAAAATCTCGAACCAGATCAGAAAGTGTTTCAGTACATTTTTCATTCGTTTTATTACTAAACATAGATCGACGCTCTGAGCGGCTTGCGGTCCAAATGATGGGATTTCATAAGCCGGTCCCACCGGCTCGCGGTAGTTAATGTGTTAACATAATAAAGAAAACCTATGAAGACATGACATGCAGAGTTCTTCATGAAGAATAACTTACAGAACCGTTTCGGATTAGAACGGGAGTGAGACAGGGATGCCTCTTGCCTCCATTTCTTTTCTTACTAGCAATAGATTGGGTTATGAAAACATAGACATCACACAACAGAAATGGAATGAAGTGGAATTTGTCTAAACATCTTGATGATCTAGATTTTGCAGATGACTTGGCTCTTCTGTCCCAGAACCATAATCAGATGCAAGACAAAATGAAAATACTCGATGAGAAGTCATAACAAGTGGGTCTGAAAATACACAGGGAAAAGACAAAGATTATGAGAATAAATGATGGAAATGACAACAGAGTTGAACTTGAAGAAACACCACTATAAGATGTAGAATCGTACACATATCTTGGCAGTAATGTAGACAAAGTTAGAGGGACAGACAGTGATATCAAAATAAGAATACAAAAAGTAAGAGGAGCTTTCATTGCATTGGGAAATACATGGAGATCAAGAGAAATCGGATCCAACACAAAAATAAGAATCTTCAACTCAAATGTCAAGTCAGTGCTATTACATGGCTCTGAGACACAGAGAATCTGCAACTGGTACAGACAGACACCTTCACATACCTAGGATGCATAGTAACACCAGATGGCGGGGCAGGCAAAGACATCAACATCAGAATGAATAAGGCAAGAACAGCCTTTTTTAGCCTAAACAACATCTGGAAGTCCTCTCAATACAGCACAAGCACAAAATTAAGATTATATCAGAGCTGTGTGCTTTCTGTGCTTCTCTATGGTGCGGAATGCTGGAGAGTTACAGAGAAGGAAATGTCGAAATTGTCCTCTTTTCACACAACATGCCTAAGAAAAATTCACCGAATCTTTTGACCGAATACCATCACTAACCAAGATCTGCTTACTCGTAGCAAGCAAGAGGACATGCACACCATCATAGCTGGCAATCGCTGGAGCTGGGTTGGTCATGTCCTCAGAAGAGACCCCGATGCCATCACAAGAACAGCTATGCTTTGGACCCCTGAAGGAAAACGAAAGAGAGGCAGACCAAAAACAACCTGGCGGAGGACTGTGGAGGCTGAGATGCAAAGAATGAACCAGAGTTGGGGTACTGTACGAAGGATGGCTGCCGACCGAGCAAAGTGGAATCAATTTGTTGTTGCCCTACAAGACGCCACTAGGCGTGATGGCCACTGACTGCTTTGACGGTCGGCGGCTAAGGATCAAAGAAGAAGAAGAGACACGGAGAACAACAAAGACAACAACCAAAAAGCTACAACTTTCATAAATGAGTGCTTGCGTAGAATAGAGGGATTAAAATGGTATGACAAGGTTACCAACGTGGAACTGATGACAAGAACTAGACAAGTGCCTGTGGAACAAGAGATGAGAAGAAGACGATGGCGATGGATAGGACATACATTGAAGAAACCTGATGGTAGCATTACAAGGCAGTCCTTGTTCTGAAATCCCCAGGGAAAAAGATGCAGAGGTAGACCAAAAATCACACGGAGAAGAGAACTTGAAACAGAGGTGAAAATGATGAGGAAAACATTGAAAGAACTTGAGCGGATGGCACATGACAGGAGGACTTCGCGTGTGTTTGTTGAAGGCCGATGATCCTTAGGGAGCTAAAGGGTATAGATTGATGTTCTACATATCACACTTGACCACAACAAAGATCAATGTTTCACGTACCAAACATCTTCATAATGTGCATGTATGTTCTACACATTCAACAACACCATATAAGTCATTCATGTTCGACATAACCATCACTTTACATCTCCAGACATAACCAGTCAACATGCATGATTACACTGACCTACCCTTGATACTCGATAGACCATATAGGCACTGTAAGGAGAGGTCAAGTCCATTCTGTAAATGCGAGGGATGAACTCTCTAAACAGCACAGTGTAAAATAACAGATTGTCTTCCACAAAGTGGCTCCTGCAAGAAAGGTCAAATTAACAGCTCTCAAAACAGCATACTGTCCCAGATTCTATCAATGTTCTCATTTAAACCAGTGTTATAGTCTAGTGTTTTTCAACCCCTGAAATTACACAACTGTTGGTAGTGTAAAGCAGGTCTTGCTAGTGTGCAGGTTCTCAACGTAGCATAAACATTATGTGCGAAGAAAACCAAAGGTTGAAAAGAACTGGTCTAAATCTATGGTACAATGTGTTCTCGAAATTCTTTAACTTGGAGTGCTGTTATTTTAAGAGGTCATCAAACTCTAATCTAGTGGTCCCCAAACTGGATTTTTGACATGCTATTCTAAGAAGTCAGTAGCAAAATAATTATGTGGTTTCCAAGCTGGAGACAGTATTGTTATTTAAAGTGGAAAGTCAGAAAACTCTCTACAGTTCCCCAGATGAGGCTGCAATGCCATTATAAGTAGGTAGTCACAAAACTCTAATCCTACAGTTCCCAAGCCGGACATTGCAATGTAATTCTAAGAGGCAGCCAGCAAACACTAATCCTACAGTTGCAAGCTGAAGATTGCAATGTTATTCTAACAGGTCAGTAAGTAAACTCTAATCTTGTAGGTTCTAAAGCTGGAGTTTCCAATAATATTTTGAAAGGTCAGCAGGCTCTAATCCAGTAGTTTTCAAGTTAGAGGTACAAGATTATTCTCCCAAATGCAAACATAATCCAGCAAAGTTAAAGCTTTTTAATGAATAGCTCTTAAAATTGAGAAGGCAGCAAAGAATGAAAAAGTTTAATATTATCATTACTGATGAATACAGAGAGAACAGAAAGGAAGGCATGACTCATCTCCATTTTTAGACTGTTGGCAACATTCTATTATATTGTCAAAGTTTTCAATAACAACCAAATGTTTTTTGCAACAGGAAATGCCCAGTCTTAGGACAAGGTTACATGCTACAGGTGACCTAGTTGAGACAAGGTTCTTTGCTATTTGAACTGTCCTAATCTATAGTCTTGAATAGGGCACATCTCATGGAAAGAGAAGAAAACAAAGAAAAAGGTTCTAGAAAACTCAGGAATGAAAAGAGAATTGTTGTTATTGTTTAACTATGGCTGCTGAGCTTCTTGCTCTTTTGCAGCCAATACCAAGTTGAAGACTCCTTGGTTTTATCTACACTGTAGATCTAGGCTTTTCTACCATTCTGAAACGTGTTCAGTCATGAGCTCCAGTTTCTCCAGCTTGGTTTGCATTTAAAGGATCATCACATGTGGTCCCAAGCTAGGTGGAAGAAGCGTGTGGCATACTATGTGCGTTCCCTGCCATCCAAGGGTGCTCTCCAAATATGCAGAGCTAAAATACTGTGCTCTGGTTCTGGGCTCTCCCAAGGAATCGTCACATCCTACACAAAGCCACTTTTCAGCTTCCCCTGCCTTTCATGGGGTAAGATCCCCCTGCATTCAGCCAACCAGGTAAAAACAAGAGTTACATCTGGAGCTCAAGTGACTTTCCAAGCTTAGTGTGCAATGCTGGGTTCTCAACAAGTTTCACCATAGGGGGAATCCCTGGAAGTGTGTGGATGATTTCAAGAGTCAATGAGGGTGTAATCTGCCACAAAGACAGAGGTTTACATCCAAATCTACATACTAAGACAATCTTTGAAGGACCGAGGACTAGAATGGAACCAGGCCAGGAGGAAGACAGCCGATAGGATAGTCTGGCGCTCTCTCTTCCAAACCTCTACACCTCACGGTAGAAGGGGAACGACTAAGTAAGTATCTACATACTAAGACATTGTGCATAGCTGGTGGTCATATAAGGATGACTCCAGATATGCCTCCATGCATCAAAGAGAATTAATGATAAGATCAAAATTAGACAGCTAAAATATTTTGGCCATGGAAAACCTTGCTGAAGGCCATAACAGAAGGAAGGAGTTGACGGAAAACATGAAAGATGAAGACAGCGTTATAAGTGGGCAGATATCAACAGATGGACAGAAAAGAGTCTATCAAAGTGCACCATCAGGACAAGAGACAAAAAGTGATGGGAGATCCACTGCAACCCACCACTATTGCGGAGGTGGCAGCTGATGATTTTGAATCTACAGTCCCTGTTACAGACTACCAGATCTAACCTAATCTACAGTCCCTGTTACAGGCTACCAGATCTGTCCTAATCTACAGTCCCTGTTACAGGCTACCAGATCTGTCCTAATCTACAGTCCCTGTTACAGGCTACCAGATCTGTCCTAATCTACAGTCCCTGTTACAGGCTACCAGATCTGTCCTAATCTAGTCCCTGTTACAGGCTACCAGATCTGTCCTAATCTGTCCTAATCTACAGTCCCTGTTACAGGCTACCAGATCTGTCCTAATCTACAGTCCCTGTTACAGGCTACCAGATCTGTCCTAATCTACAGTCCCTGTTACAGGCTACCAGATCTGTCCTAATCTACAGTCCCTGTTACAGGTTACCAGATCTGTCCTAATCTACAGTTCCTGTTACAGGCTACCAGATCTATCCTAATGTACAGTCCTTGTTACAGGCTACCAGATCTGTCCTAATCTACAGTCCCTGTTACAGGCTACCAGATCTGTCCTAATCTACGGTCCCTGTTACAGGCTACCAGATCTGTCCTAATCTACAGTCCCTGTTACAGGCCACCAGATCTGTCCTAATCTAGTCCCTGTTACAGGCTACCAGATCTGTCCTAATCTACAGTCCCTGTTACAGGCTACCAGATCTGTCCTAATCTACAGTCCCTGTTACAGGCTACCTGATGTCCTAATCTACAGTCCCTGTTACAGGCTACCAGATCTGTCCTAATCTACAGTCCCTGTTACAGGCTACCAGATCTGTCCTAATCTACAGTCCCTGTTACAGGCTACCAGATCTGTCCTAATCTACAGTCCCTGTTACAGGTTACCAGATCTGTCCTAATCTACAGTTCCTGTTACAGGCTACCAGATCTATCCTAATGTACAGTCCTTGTTACAGGCTACCAGATCTGTCCTAATCTACAGTCCCTGTTACAGGCTACCAGATCTGTCCTAATCTACGGTCCCTGTTACAGGCTACCAGATCTGTCCTAATCTACAGTCCCTGTTACAGGCCACCAGATCTGTCCTAATCTAGTCCCTGTTACAGGCTACCAGATCTGTCCTAATCTACAGTCCCTGTTACAGGCTACCAGATCTGTCCTAATCTACAGTCCCTGTTACAGGCTACCTGATGTCCTAATCTACAGTCCCTGTTACAGGCTACCAGATCTGTCCTAATCTACAGTCCCTGTTACAGGCTACCAGATCTGTCCTAATCTACAGTCCCTGTTACAGGCTACCAGATCTGTCCTAATCTACAGTCAAAGTTCTATGCTGCAGGAACAGTCCTAGTCTACAATCAAAGTTCTATGCTGCAGGAACTCTCATAGTCTACAGTCAATGTATTGTGCTGCAGGAGCTCGTCTACTGTCAATGTTCTATACTACAGGAAATGTTCTATCCTCACCAAAGTTCTATGATGCTGGAAATGTCCTAGTTCAGAATCATCTATGGTACAGGAAATGTCCTTTCATGTTTCTACACTATAGGGAGTGTCCTAGTCTAGAGTCAATGTACTAAGCTACAAGAAATGCTATAGCAAGTGTCCTAGTCCAGAGTCAATGTTGCATGCTATAGCAAGTGTCCTAGTCCAGAGTCAATGTTGCATGCTATAGCAAGTGTCCTAGTATAGAGTCAATGTTGCATGCTATAGCAAGTGTCCTAGTCTAGAGTCAATGTTGCAGGCTATAGCAAGTGTTCTAGTCTAGAGTCAATGTTGCATGCTATAGTAAGTGTCCTAGTCTAGAGTCAATGTTGCATGCTATTGCAAGTGTCCTAGTATAGAGTCAATGTTGCATGCTATAGTGTGATGCAGTACTGTGGTTTTATTTTTCAACAGGCCCATTCTTTCTCTATCTGTAATTTTGTCATGTAATTACTTGAGTTTAGTCTTCTTCTCTTGGTAATTAAATTGTGTTTTCAGGAGGGATGACGGTAGGGTTAAATGTAAGTTTGCACCAGTCTTCTTTCTCTAACGTAATTGCGATCACGTAGTCTCATTTTCTTTGTTAAAATAATTGCGGTAATTTTATTGTATATCAGCGCGTGAATATTAATTGGGCTGGGTGAAAATTTTCCGCCGTTTAATAACCCCTACCCGGGAAATCGAGGGGTGGGTGCGTAGAAGCACTACCCATGCACGTAAAACTGGCACTACAGCAAATCAAAGGTAATTTTGCTAACGCCACCGGTAGTAACATGACGCAATTTCGTTGCACGTGAGCAACATAAACATGAGTCATGTATTATCGTTCATTATGATTGGCCGGGGTCAAACTTTATTAAATGCCGCGAGATTATTGGTTCTAGAGAGAAGCGACGCGTGGGTTTTTGGCGTGGGTTTTCAATTATAAATAACAGAATATTTTAATTAGCAGTCTCTTGGTCTCCAGAAAATTCAGCCGTGAAAACTACGCCTATCAATTGCTCCAACGAGAGATATTTGGTATCTGGGTATGTCAATATTTAATTTAGGGTCGTACTCATAGTTCGTGTTAAATAAAATCTTAGCCCGATTTAGTTAAAGTTTCTTTTGGGAGTTTAAAATATAATTTCTTAAATGTGCCATCCATTACTATCTGATAGAAATAATAAAAATGTCAGTGTGCATATAATTTTTTTCTATGGTAAGCTAGTGCTGTCTAGGATTTGAGTAAAGGATTATTGAGATATTCATTGTGTAAGGTTAAGCGCTAAGCAAAACCGGAGCTCGGTAATACGTAGTAGTTAATTGTGACAAACGCTAGTTACTTCTGATAATTTACAAGTGTGTATATATACGAGAGAGTATTTATGTATTTTATTTCATTGAGGATTTTATTCTGATACATTTCCAAGTGTATATAAGCGAGCTTAGTTGTGTATTTTATTTAGTGGGGGTTGATTTAGTTGTGCTATGTTGGTAATGCAGTCGGATGGTAAGAGATGTAAAATATAAGTGAATCTTATATTACATAGAGGGGTAATTCATTTTATGGAGATGGGAGTAAATTATCCCTAAGAGAGGTTTAATTTAATTTGGCGTTAAGCGAGGAAACAATCACGGGTCAGTATAGAAAGTAGACCCAAGTATTTTAGCACAGGAGTTTTTCCCTTAGTGTATGCAAGGTTGTGACGCAGAGATTAGATATGCGTAACAGATTAGATAAGCACATGTCTGGGAGGTTATTACCAGACCGATGTTTACTTTGATACGGGGTAGAAGTAGAGAGAAGGGAAGCGTAGGGGAGACTGACTTCTGGGGATAAATAAATTGTTTATCGTTGTGTGTAGCTTGGGGAGGGGAGCTGTATTATTTAAGGGAGTTAGGTGTTAGAGATGAGTATAGTTGACATGTTGTAAATCTGGTGTATTATTTGTTCCACAGCAGCCATTTTCACGGCACAAATTGGGAGGGTGTAACCGGCCTTCCAATTTACAACGGAAAGTTGTCGTCTCAGGAGCCGAAGGCTCGAGATATCGGCAGAAGTGAAGAGCACTGGTGACGCGGTGGGTACCGGCACCAAGTACGTCTGCCACAGAAAAAGAATCAGTTCCAGTTGCAGCGAAACATTCTTTAGTGAATGGATTTCTTAAAATCCTGAGCTCTAAGCTCATATACACACCCCGAAACAAAGGCACGTGGCCTGGTGTTGTCGTTTAAATTCGGTCATAATAAAACCGATGGCCCTAAACCCAATGAGGGGTAACCGGGCAGGTGAATGAAGGTTTCGTCAACAGTGAAGCCTCTACATCCTAAGTCAAGTACTTAGTCATTATTTCAGAAGTCATCAGCAGTAGGAGTCCGGGGGGGGGGGGGGGGGGGGGGGGGGGGGGAGAAAGGGTCAACATTCCTTTCCTGAACACCAATGAGAGGAGGTGCATGATGAAGACGCCACTTCAGCAGAAGACGGCAGTGTCAGAGTAGACACTGAGCAGAAACAGAGGGGAGAGTGAGGTGTTAGAGGCAAATAGAAAGTCGTGTTAGGACAGCCTCTGAGATAGCAAATGAAAAAGGTCATTTAGTGGATCAGTGCTTGTGAAGCAGTGGTTAGCATTGTAGGACATCAGATAATGAAATTATAGAGTGTAAACACTTAGTACGTCTGCAGCCAGACCGTGGTGTTAAAGTTATAGTTATATTAGGTTAGTTAGGAGTGGTGGTTCTTAAGCTAGAGAACCCCACCGTGTAGTTTTGTTCAGTTAATCCTTAACTTCCTTCCATACAGGTTTCAAGAGAATGTGAAGGTGGTGGGAAGATATTGTCATTAATTTTTTAAATGGTTGTGCTCTTTTCTAGGTGTGCGACCACACACATTATTCTTTTTGATATGTAATTTATTTTATGGTGTAAGTAAACTTTAACTCTCTTCAGACCTGATATTTTGTATCATTTTCTCATACTCTGACATATCTGACTTCTAATGTTCCTTGCTACATTATAATTTGAAGTCTACACAAGAGTGTTATACATCAAATTGTTTGTAATTGAACAGACTACCATATTTAGATGTAAAATTAATATTTTAAAAATTTATATTGATGTGAGTTTTAAAAAATTGAAGGAAAGTCAACAGGAAAAATACACAAAAATTATAAACATGATATTTCACAAAGAAGAAAAAAATAAAGTATTATCAGAACAATTAACAACAGTCATATTTTATTGTAGTCTGACCATTTCTGCATTATATGTTACATTTCCAAAACAATTCAACATTAAATAATAAAATTATGCAAATTTTTGAAATGTTACATAACTATGCTTTTCAAAAAAAAAAAAAAAAATTTTTTTTAAATCTTCCACTGAATACATTACAGTTATTTTAGGTAGCTGCAACATCTTAGCTAAAATAATGAAATATAACTTTAGTAGACATATTTCTAGTGTAACACTAACACATAAGTAAAGTCAGTTATGAGGGTGACATAATAAAGACTCAACACATCTTTATATATTTCCTACTAAGGCTTGTGGTATTCTGACAGACAATTCCTACCTGCATGAAAACATTGTTTAAAAATATCACAAACTTTACATTTTAACTTTTTATTTTTCTTTCAATCTTTACAATCTGATATCAAAGCTTACAACTTCTTTTTGTCTCTGTAAACTTGGGGTCCATGGTGTGCCGAGAAAAAACTGGTGGCTTTGAAGCGAGTAGTGCATCATACAAACTTATGTTCCCCAATTCCGGATTAGTTCTTCTGTAAAATCTAGCTGACCATATCTAGCTGGTCTTCCACATCTGGGTGTTTTTTCTGCTAGTCTTGAAATAAAATGTAAGCATCTACCATAGCAATATCCAGAAAATGAAAAAAAGAGTTATCCAATATTTATTGGTCTTTCTCAAAACATTGTACTTGTTAATTGGCTGGTCACTCTTGTCCACTACTTTCATAACTAACTACAGTATAAGCTAAACCAAATGGTCCAATTGCAGTGATCCTACCTAAATAAACATCAAAGTATATCCACTAACAGCATCAGCAAGAACCCATAATTTCATCCATTTTGTTGGCTTGTCTCTAATATACTGTCAAAAAGAAAACACCCTTTTCTTGTATATATTTTCTTATATTCTTTCATAAAATTACAGTTTGAAGAAGTCAATGGGTCTCAAAAACTGCTTTGTATTTTCTCTGGTGCTTACCTCTGACAGTTGCAGACTGGAACCCTCTCAGGCGAAAAAGGTGGAGGGCTGGAAGGTGGGCCTTCATCAAGTCCATCATAACATAAACATCTGCAAGAAGAACAATTTAAAATTAATTTTTACAGATCAACAATAGAATTCAAAGTTACAGTTTAGTGTCCACAGGAAAATTGACACACATTACATTTTCTGTACAAAGGAATACTGTCAATCATAAAGTCATATGATGTAAATAATAATTTTTAAAAGCAGAGACACAGGGCGAATGAGGTCAGAAAAATCAGCTGATTCAGAAGTTATGTCAGATCCACTTTATATTTATTTCCTGGTGCCATGAGTTCTTTGTTAACTGTTTGAAAGGTGAAATATTTGTTTCTTTTTTTTCAAAAACAAACAGAAAGCAGCTATACTGACTACAATAGCCCACTAAAACGACTGTTTTACTACTTTTCAAAATCAGCTGTCATTTTGTTAACGAAGTAACATTACCTTTACATGTACGGCTGGTGATCTGAGTTGTTCTGAGCTGTATTTTCGCCATCCAACTCATCAGATGTTTCCAAGTCCTCTGAATAATCATCAAAACAGGAATCTACATCACTAGATGCATTGTAGTCATTTTCAGACTGCATTTTGTTTACGACCTGTTAAGTCGAGTTGATCGGAAAAAATCCAAAATGGCGGACGGACAAATTCGGTGTTTACGTTTTTCTGCGTGTAATTTCAAAGTCAAAATAAGTGAAAGCTGTATATTTTTTAGCACAAATATAATTTTTAACATGTATTCTTAATATAAAACATAGATTTGAAGTCAAAATTTAAAAATAAATGTGCTTTTTTTACTTCAAAAGTCATCGTTCCGTTTGGAACGATTTTTTATATATCCGGTCTGAAGAGTGTTAAACAATATACTGGATCAGGTTCTTTCTATCTAACTATACTGTACGTATATAATTGTCTGTATAGGGTGTCTGTGGTCTTAGTTAAACCTTATCTCCTTGTTTAAAAGATAGTCAGGGACCCAAAGATGCAGCAATAGAGAATGCAGTCAGCAACCCATAGCTTGACTGCTTGCGTCAGGGTCAGCGAACCAGAGCTGACCAAGACCCTACTCCACCTCCCCGTGGTGGTCCTGGAAACAGGCTGCATCACTGCAGTCTGGCTGAGAGAGTAGGGATCGAAGAGGGAAGGCAAACCCGGTCCCGAAAAATGCGGTGCTGAAGTCGGATGTGTCGGCCGAAAGGCGCAGATATCACAGCTCCCGCGTAAACAGACACAACGCAACCAATGTCCTTTTCAGGATGAACGAGGAAGAAGAAGACAAGGTAGTCAGAGGAGGTGGGTCTATAGCTAGAAAAAAAGTCATGAGTTGCGAGGGAGAGTCAATCTCGGTTCTCACCCTCGGAGCCAATAGTCTCATCTTTCCACATTCACTGTCATTTAACTCCAAAATCTATCTTCTCAGTCTTTTCTCATACTAGGGTCTTGTCTTACACTCAGACATAACTCTATACTTAAATCCACTTCGTGACATATAGCAAGTGTTCTAGTCTAGAGTCAATGTTGCATGCGATAGCAAGTGTCCTAGTCTAGAGTCAAGGTTGCATGCTATTGCAAGTGTTCTAGTCTAGTCAATGTTGCATGCTATAGCAAGTGTCCTAGTCTAGAGTCAATGTTGCATGCTATAGCAAGTGTTCTAGTCTAGAGTCAATGTTGCATGCTATAGCAAGTGTTCTAGTCTAATCAATGTTGCATGCTATAGCAAGTGTTCTAGTCTAGAGTCAATGTTGCATGCTATAGCAAGTGTCCTAGCCCAGAGTCAAGGTTTTATGCCACAGGGAATGTACTAGTCTAGATTTAAAAGTTACAGGAACAATTAGCATTTACAATTAACAATTAGTGTGTTACAGGAACAATTAGCACTCATATCCTTCAACATTTGCTGAGGGAAATTTAGCCCCTATGGGTTTGCCTGGCAGTCATGATGTAGATTCTGACAGACAATAACAATATCAAAAAAGTTCTATGTTACATGAACTATGCTTTCAATGCTTTCTGCTACAAGAACTGTCCAAATCTAGTCAAAATTCTGTGTTGCAAGAAATGTCACAGTTTAGAGTTAAGGTTTCATTCTACAGTTGCTCTATGCTAAAATTGACAATGTTCCATGCAACAGGAACTGCCCCAGTGTCAACGTTGTGTGTGACATGAACTGTCCTGAAGTCAATGTTGAGTGTAACAGGAACTGTCTTAGTCTACAGGAACTAAAGTCTCTGCAGTCATAGCATTTATAGAACAACAAGCCATACCACTTGTTATCAACTTCTTTATTAATCTCAGGTTCTGAATGGTGGGGTCTCCATGCTGTTCTCCTTCTGTAGTCTGTATATCTCCAGGGTTGGATGTAGCTAAGCCATGTCTCTAGAACCTGGAAAAGGCACATTTTTTAGCATATTCTCTGTGAGTTCCTTAATACCATAGACAATCTTTCTTTGCGGTGAAATAAGAAGTTACTTGATACAGCAAAGAATTAGCCACATCATACTTTGAGATAAAAATAATAAATTGCTGGACACTCTAGAACTTATAACTTGCTACTTTGAGATAAAAATGATAAATTGCTGGACACTCTAGAACTTATAACTTGCTACTTTGAGATAAAAATAATAAATTGCTGGACACTCTAGAACTTATAACTTGCTACTTTGAGATAAAAATAATAAATTGCTGGACACTCTAGAACTTATAACTTGCTACTTTGAGATAAAAATAATAAATTCCTGGACACTCTAGAACCTATCACATGCTACTATGAGATAAATGATACGTTTCTAAGTACTGTACAGAATTAGTCAAGGCCTACTTCAAGATGAGCAGAATAGGACCCACTACACCCTCACAGGCACGTCAAATATTAGTTTGTGCATGGGGCTGGCAACCTCATCATATCAAACATGTTACCATAGAAACCACTGCTGCTAGAGCAAGTGAATGTTTGATGTAGGCATGGTGACCAGTTACAGTGGTGGCTCCATGCTCCATACATAGCACATAGGAAAATGTTGATGATAATGACTTGACGATAAAAATAATATGTTTCTGGACAATATATGATGTCCTGTTGATCACATTTAGATGTTTCTGGACAATATATGATGTCCTGTTGATCACATTTACATGTTTCTGGACAATATATGATGTCCTGTTGATCACATTTAGATGTTTCTGGACAATATATGATGTCCTGTTGATCACATTTACATGTTTCTGGACAATATATGATGTCCTGTTGATCACATTTACATGTTTCTGGACAATATATGATGTCCTGTTGATCACATTTACATGTTTCTGGACAATATATGATGTCCTGTTGATCACATTTCAATGTTTCTGGACATTTAGATTTGACAATGATGTCCTGTTGATCACATTTTTCTGGACTTGTTTTGATCACATTATCACTGGACAATATATGATGTCCTGTTGATCACATTTAGATGTTTCTGGACAATATATGACATCCTGTTGATCACATTTAGATGTTTCTGGACAATATATGATGTCCTGTTGATCACATTTAGATGTTTCTGGACAATATATGATGTCCTGTTGATCACATTTACATGTTTCTGGACAATATATGATGTCCTGTTGATCACATTTAGATGTTTCTGGACAATACATGACGTCCTGTTGATCACATTTACATGTTTCTGGACAATATATGATGTCCTGTTGATCACATTTCAATGTTTCTGGACAATATATGACGTCCTGTTGATCACATTTACATGTTTCTGGACAATATATGATGTCCTGTTGATCACATTTCAATGTTTCTGGACAACATATGATGTCCTGTTGATCACATTTACTTGTTTCTGGACAATATATGACATCCTGTTGATCACATTTAGATGTTTCTGGACAATATATGACATCCTGTTGATCACATTTAGATGTTTCTGGACAATATATGATGTCCTGTTGATCACATTTACATGTTTCTGGACAATATATGATGTCCTGTTGATCACATTTACATGTTTCTGGACAATATATGATGTCCTGTTGATCACATTTCAATGTTTCTGGACAATATATGACGTCCTGTTGATCACATTTACATGTTTCTGGACAATATATGATGTCCTGTTGATCACATTTCAATGTTTCTGGACAACATATGATGTCCTGTTGATCACATTTACTTGTTTCTGGACAATATATGATGTCCTGTTGATCACATTTAGATGTTTCTGGACAATATATGACATCCTGTTGATCACATTTAGATGTTTCTGGACAATATATGATGTCCTGTTGATCACATTTAGATGTTTCTGGACAATATATGATGTCCTGTTGATCACATTTACATGTTTCTGGACCAATACATGACGTCTGTTGATCTGGTTTTCTGGACAATATATGATGTCCAGGTTTGATCAATTTATGATTCTGGACAATATATGACGTCCTGTTGATCACATTTACATGTTTCTGGACAATATATGATGTCCTGTTGATCACATTTAGATGTTTTTCTGGACAATACATGATGTCCTGTTTCACATTTAGATCACATTTGGATCCTGTTGACATGTTTCTGGACAATATTATGTCCTGTTGATGATTTTCTGTTGATGTCATCACATTTCAATGTTTCTGGACAATATATCATGATGTCCTGAAACGTGATCACATTTACATGTTTTCTGGATAATATATGATGTCCTGTTGATCACATTTCAATGTTTCTGGACAATATATGATGTCCTGTTGACATCTAAATGTGATCAACATATGATGTCCTGTTGATCACATTTACTTGTTTCTGGACAATATATGACATCCTGTTGATCACATTTAGATGTTTCTGGACAATATATGACATCCTGTTGATCACATTTAGATGTTTCTGGACAATATATGATGTCCTGTTGATCACATTTACATGTTTCTGGATAATATATGATGTCCTGTTGATCACATTTCAATGTTTCTGGATAATATATGATGTCCTGTTGATCACATTTCAATGTTTCTGGACAATATATGATGTCCTGTTGATCACATTTCAATGTTTCTGGACAATATATGATGTCCTGTTGATCACATTTCAATGTTTCTGGACAATATTTGATGTCCTGTTGATCACATTTCATTGTTTCTGGACAATATATGATGTCCTGTTGATCACATTTAGATGTTTCTGGACAATATATGATGTCCTGTTGATCACATTTACATGTTTCTGGACAATATATGATGTCCTGTTGATCACATTTAGATGTTTCTGGACAATATATGATGTCCTGTTGATCACATTTCGATGTTTCTGGACAATATATGATGTCCTGTTGATCACATTTCAATGTTTCTGGACAATATATGATGTCCTGTTGATCACACAGAGTTTCATTTAAATGTTTTTGGTACAACATAGAATCAGCTACTGTTTATTTCAAGAACAAACCTGACATTTTGTGATAGGGTGTTGAATCAGTTACTTATGCTTGGAATACAACTGTATCGTTCATGATAAAGCATAAATCCTTACAAGGAGACAAAATCTCAACATTTTTGTATATAGTATAAAATAAGTACATTATTCATCCACTGCCCTTGATGACCCCAAATTGATGTCAAGTCCCTCCTGTTGCAAGATATTTCCAGGTCCTCCTCATCCCCTTGACTTCTGTCTTCAGGTCTCTCTCCATGCATTTTTTGTTTTCTTGTATCTCTCTTACGCTGGGTATTCAAGAACAAGGACTGTACTGTATTGCTATTAACTGGTTTCCTGAATGTGTGTCATACATTGGCAGCATCTTCTTCCTATCTCTTGTTCCACTGGCACTTGTTTTGAAACCAGATGTGAGGATCCTTAAATGCTTGCCAAGCCAGGATAGAATAACCAGGACAGACACTAGAGCTCTTGACTCCAACTCAACAAGTTTCAGAATGGCAGAAAAACTGCAGGAAAAGGCTAGATTTACAATGTAGATAATGCCAAGGGTTCTTCTAATCGGTACTGGCCACAAAAGAGTGACAAGCTCAGCAGCCCAACAGATCTGAAAGAGCTGAGAAATGTAAACTGGCAAGACACCATTAAAGATATAGAGACTTATGAACACTGTCTTGACTGTGATTGTGGCAAACAACTTGAAGTTATTGTTACTGTGTCATGCAGATGATGAACACTTACTTGTGGAAAGACAGTCACTTACCATTCTAAAACAAGAGTCCAAAGGCCAACGCTCAAACGCATGTCTCAGGAATGTGTACAGTTTTTTCTGAAGGATGTGTGGAATGACTGATCTGAAAGTGTTCAGTAAAGATTTATTTTAGCCACCATGTCACAACTGTCAGATATTAGAATTTGTATTTATGTGCATAAAAAATCAGGTCAGAGGTCATAAAGCTTTTTTTAAAAAACATCTTTCAGGTAAAACTCTGGCGGGAAGAGGGGGGTAACATTAATGGATACTTGCACAAAACAGACGGATTAAAGTGGTATGACAGGATCACCTACAATGGAAATGATTGAAAGAACCAGTGTGGGGGTGAGGGGAAGAGAAAGATGTTGAGAGGTGGTTAGGATTTACTGTGAGGAAGTTCTCAATTAGAATCACGAGGCAGTCTTTATTCTAGAATCCTCAGAACAGAAAAAAAAAATACAGCCAAATCTAAAAACAAAATGGAGAAGAGAATTGAAATGGGCATAACAAATACAAAAGGACAATAAAGAAGACACAGAAAGTGACTGAAAATGAGAGCTAGAGAAACCTGGATAAAGATCTATGCTCTATGGGCAGCCAAACAAGAAAAATTATTCAACAGAAACAATATTATGTGTAATTCTTAAAAGCTCATTTGATTTGAGCATACATTTAATGAAAATGAACATTATTTCTTACTTTACTTGTTATTTTCTGGCAAGCAGAACACCTGGGACTACACTCATCCAAATGTGGTATCAATAAATCTGTTTTGTAAGCAAAAGTGTCATGTGAAATGTCCAGTGTTGTTGTTGTTGTTGTTTAACTATGGCTGCTGAGCTTCTCGCTCTTTTGCAGCCAATACCAAGTTGAAGACTCCTTGGTATTATCTACACTGTAGATCTAGGCTTTTCTGCCATTCTGAAACATGTTGAGTTAAGTCATGAGCTCTAGTTTCTCCAGTTTGGCTTGCATTTAATGGGTTATCACACCTGGCCCCAAGCTAGGAAGAAGAAGCATTTGGTATACTGTTGCATTCCCCAACATCCAAGGGGGCTCTATAAATATAGAGATAATATACTGTGCTCTGGTTCTGGGCTCTCCCATGGAATCGTCACGTCCTACACAGTGCCACTTCCCCCTGCCTATCATGGGGTCCATAGTGAGATCCTCCTGCATGTAGCCAACCAGATCAAAGTCAGAGTCATCTCGGGGTCCAAGTAATTCCTTCAAGCTTATTGTGCAATGCTAGGTTCTCAAAATGTTTCACCACAGGGGGAATCCCCATAAGTGTGTGGATAATTTCAAGAGGTTCACATCCAAATCTACATACTATAGCATTGTATACAGCGGTTGATCATATAAGGATGACTCCAGATATGCCTCCATGCATTAATGTCCTGTGTGAAGTATACCCCTTAAAGAAGCCTATATCAAAGCACCAACTCTTGCAGTTGTGATTTCTTTAGCTATCTGTTTGACATGATGTGATTGCCAGTCTTATGCACAACATCATATTAGTCACCTCTCATGACATGCCTGAAGAAGTCCTATTCTGTGTATGCCTCCTCCGAGACCACAAAGAACTACACGGGGTATTCAAGTATCATGTCAGGTCTTTTTTCTCTATCCCCCCTTTTTTGTGGGTCTAGGAGTATGTGACCACCACCACATTTTGCACCTTGATAGCGAGCCTGCAGTCAAGAACTTCATGAGCACCTTATAGTGGTGGTTTTTGTAGCAACTTGTTTTACACACTGCATCTGTCAGCACCATGTCCCTCTTTACATTAGACACCGCTTACAACATGCAGAAAGCAGGCATGATGCTATCCTTTCTTTGTCTCCTCACAGGGGAGCCACACCTTATAACTCCTCAGGGAGCATAGGCCTACAACAAACTTATGCCACCTGTAAGGTAGTAAGTGTCAAATGTGAGGTGTCTAGTGTGTGGAAAAGACCGCTTACCTTTTAAACTGATCAAGCGGTGACTGGACTGCCTGCTGGTAGGATGATGTCACAACAGATGTGGTACTGTTGGCAAACTGGTGGAGATACTTGACTAGAAGTCTGACCATCTTCACATGGTTCATGGTTGGCATAAAGTGCTCCTGGGAAGGAAAGGTGACAGAGCTTGGTACACACAGAAGGAATCTGACACTTGCCACGTACTTTTTTTCTTGTAACAACACACTTCGTTCAGTTCAGTCACTAAATTTAATATCTAATGCCCTTCTTGTAGCAACTGCAACTCCATGCTTGTTTGTTTTAATGTCCTTAATTGCTGATACAGCAATGCTATATTAAACATTGGCTAAATTATAAAACTCTACACTTCCCCCCCAAAAAAATCTTCAGCTTCTAGTGACTACTTCACATGTCCAAAAGTGGTAATTTTTTTATGTATGTAATAAGTGATAACTAGTCCACATTTGTCAAAAGCAATAACTAACTGGTTTACAATTGTCACAACAGGTAACCAGTCTACACTGTCACAAGCAGTAACTGCTCCACATGGGTCACAAGTGGTATCTGCTATACAAATGTCACAACAGGTAACTAGTCCAAATTTGTCACAAATGGTAACTTTTCCACATTTGTCACAAGTGTCTAACCCTCTAAAACCACACTGCCACTTACACCACCCTCAGCTATTAAAAGAGAAAAATGTTATATAAGGAATGCTTCGTTATAACTAACTAGCTATTTGGTTAAGTAAATTCTCAGTATATGTTCATATCTCTGGGACGAATCTGAAATTCTTTCTTTGTCACTTTGATGTTTCAGTACTGATACAGTACTTGTACAAGCAATTTCTGTAATAAATTATGTTACAGAATAAACACTCCCAAAAATACAAGCATTAAACTATAGCTGTGATAAATTAGTGTCAGTATGCTCCAAGTTAGCAAGAGAATATATCAATGAGAATAAAAATTAAATAATTTAAAAAATACAAACATCTCTTATCATTCCTTCATTGATTGCCTTACATGTACCAGAGAAGAATAAACATTGAACAAATTCATGCCTAGCTTCTTGTCCTGTGCCGTCCATGCCAAGCTCTTTCCGTGTCTTCTTTATTCTTTCATGTTAATTTGGAGATTTTCCCAGAAGGAAAAAAAGTGAGTCAGCAGCCCAGAAACTCATTCTCTCTTTCCTTAGGCTGCTTTATAAATCTCCATAACAGACGTCCTTCTTCCGTCTTGGATGGCTCAGATGAATTATTACAATTATTTCCTTTCATTGACTTGTTGACACATGTTGAATTTTTTTTTTTTTTTTGGGGCTCAAATTTTCTGCAGTACTGAGGTAGCTTGTCCCTTACCCAACTAGTGTGGTAGGGCACAGTGTTACTATTCTTCGCTTCCATGTTAGGGCCCTGGTAACTCTCAGGCAATCTTCATTTTCACGATGAAATGCCACAGCAACAGGACATTAATACACATTACTGTCGTGCTGACATTATGTGGAGAATACCAGACATTTCATTTTTCATGTTAAAATAACTGGTGTACAATTTTACCATAAGTCTATACTACAAGCAGCAGGTCAAAACTGGCATCAAAAGCAATTTCCCATCAAGACAGAAGCCAAGCGACCAGATTTTAACAACAACAACAACTGTGCTTGTGTGTCACAGCAAGATGCATATACTGGCATGGCTACAAATCATATGACAAGCTAATCCACCCATGTAAACCTACAACAATAACAGAAACTGATCAAGCTATTTTCTACCATATCTACCAGTTTATGATACGTGACATGACAAGACAAATGTAGTAACATGCCAGGATTAGAGGAAGAAAAATTTTTTTTTAAAGTCTTTTATGTGGTTTAAAATATACATTTTAAGACTTGTGTGGTCGCTGTTGTTTGATTTAGTGACACTGGAGCATGTCACTCTTATGCAGCCAATGCCAAGCTGATTTCATTGGCATCATTTACACTGTAGATCTAGAGTTGTCCTGTAACTTTTCTGTCGTTCCACAACTTGTTGATTTGGAGTCGTCAGCTCCAGTTTCTTTCCTGCATACTTTTCCTGGCTTGTCATGCATTAAAGAATCCTCATTCTGAGCTAGCAGGGAGAAAGAGAAGCAGCACCAATTACACGTCATGGCAATGGCTGTAACGGACTCCTGCATGACACACCTGTCCTCTATTTTCCTGCATGCTGTCAATCCATGAGTTTTAAGTGATACAATTATAACATCACGTAGATCTAGACGAATACAGTTACATCGAAACATGAATCTTCATAATGCAGTTAACATACGGCCCATACACATCCTGGCCTACAAAATCTCTACTCCTCACATCAGTGCACAAATACTGCATCTACGGCAGATATATAATAATCAAGGCCTACAAAATCTCTATACTTCACATCAGTGCACAAATACTGCATCTACGGCAGATATATAATAATCAAGGCCTACAAAATCTCTATACTTCACATCAGTGCACAAATACTGCATCTACGGCAGATATATAATAATCAAGGCCTACAAAATCTCTATACTTCACATCAGTGCACAAATACTGCATCTACGGCAGATATATAATAATCAAGGCCTACAAAATCTCTATACTTCACATCAGTGCACAAATACTGCATCTACGGCAGATATATAATAATCAAGGCCTACAAAATCTCTATACTTCACATCAGTGCACAAATACTGCATCTACGGCAGATACATAATAATCAAGGCCTACAAAATCTCTATACTTCACATCAGTGCACAAATACTGCATCTACGGCAGATATATAATAATCAAGGCCTACAAAATCTCTATACTTCACATCAGTGCACAAATACTGCATCTACGGCAGATATATAATAATCAAGGCCTACAAAAATCTCTATAGCCCTGCGCAGGCATACATTATCCAAAAAACACCTTAGGGCTGACCACCTCAGTCAAAAACCCTGCACACACTGAACCCACGGGAACACACCCCGTTCACACAGTCACGAGAATCTACTGTTCTCTTAACACTGCTCTCAAAAATCCCTGCGGACACTAGCCGCGAGAGCTATTCACACATCACTTAAAACCAGTACAGAAACAGTTCATTATGACCAGAGTTCACCTGCTATCTGACATACTGTCTTCCACGAAACTAAGAGGAGATATCTTTAAACAAATCCATACCAATCTGTAAGCAAGTACTCTAACCCAAAATTAACTCTACTCAACACGTATTTCCCAAGATCATTTCCCTTTCATCACATCTGCACTTATCAGTTTGCCACACTCCCAGGGAAAAAAAAATGATTATATCATTTTTTTTTTTTTTTGAAAATTAACTCCCAAAAATTTAACGGTCAATGAAGTTATATCAGATACCTCTTAAATTAATTCCCAAAAATTTTTAAAAAAATTAATGAAGTTCTATCAATTACCTACAAAAATATACCTATGACAAGAGAACATAGCACATCTACAAAAATATCATCAATAAATGTAAGATAACGACTAAATCATCCAACATAATCATTCAAGCATACCAAAATAAAAATTAATCTAATACAAAACCCAAGTTAAGTATACATAGTACAAACTAAACAGAAAATAAATTATCATACGAGAAAAGACAAAATATGAAATGGGAATATGATAAGAATCAAATAGAATCATAAGATGACAATGAAGACAACAATTCCATACATGTAAAACAAATAGAATTATAAGAACCAATTACATTATCTAAAGTCATATAATTAACTTAACACTACAAAGAATGAAAGTATAAATAGCGTAACACGAAAAAAAAAAGTATACAAGAAGTATGAATTACATCAAAGATGAAACACGGAAGCATAAACAAAATATCAGACAATATTGAAAAGACAACAGACAAGATGTAAAGAAATGACGAATAGTCAACAAAGAGAGATGAAAGTAAAGATGCAAATGTAAAGAAAGTTGGTAACAACACCTAACAATAACTATCTAAATGTAACAACGTATTGTAAAATACAAAAATGCTAAAGTATATTTATATACTAACACAAAAAAAGAAAGCTTATGACAAGCACAGCATAATAAGTAATTTAACTAAATTATAAACTTATACATAACTAAAAATAAATTACATCAAATATCACCCAAACAAAAAATTATTAACGCTAACAAGTTTTGCATTGACACATAGTCAAGCGCTAACTACCAAAAAATACATCCAAACATCAAAACATTTTCAAAGAATTAATGTCACTACATAATAGTAACCTTAACATACAATCTAGCGCTGGCGCAGAAAAAAATAAATATCACAATGTTCAAAACACATTTTCCAAAAATTTACAATACAAAAAATGTTTCTTCTCTTTAGGTTAAATAAAAATAGTATTTTTATTTCTAAGTAATATGTAGCTATAATTAATAACTAACAATTAAATTAGCTGAGTAACATAAAAATAATCTTATCTTTAAATAGACACACATCAAAAACGTGTAAGTTTTTTTTTTCTCTTCTTTTAAAAAAAAAAAAATACATCAAAGAAACGTCACATTGGGTAATAAAATGTTAACTACAAACGAAGTTATAAATATATATAAGTGTAATATTATTTATCTTAACTATGTATTATAATCAGATATTTAAATTCTTTAAATGAACAAGAGTATCAGCCGTCGCTGTTAATTCTACCCACTTAATTTAATAGGAAATTTAAGTTAATTCTAGCTGACAAAAAAATCGAATCGTTTAAATTATCAAATGTCATAATTTAGCAAAAATGGAAACCAAGTTTCAGAATACGTCCTTAACTTCAACGCAAAATCATTAATAATACATACAAGTTATGTTTAAAATTACCTTTCACTAAACAATTAATTCAAATAATCTGTATATAAATATGTTAATTAAACATGGTATCAAATCCATGATGAAAAAACAAAACAAAATTTTAAGTAGTGAATAAACACTCAGGACTATCTATGAAAATGACTATTACATTGTCTCAGTAAATAAGTTTGAGCATAGAAATTATTTAATGCATAATTAAAATACAGTCACATATGTAACAACCAAAACATCATGGCAATCAAATGTTACAAAGATTACATAATATTTCATTAACAACATATAAAGTTCTATACTAAAGAATACAATAACATTCAGTGTTTGTAAACAGAACAAAAAATAAACAGGACCTTTGAAAAAAAACAAAACAAAAAATTCCTTCGAGGTCTTGCGAACATCTCATCAACACGCAAGGTGACATCATGACACGGTGGGTTAACGTACTGTCTAGGCTCGCTTGAATGGTTAAATGGTACACAGTGATCTACATCTCTCCCAGGTAATGTAAAATTAGAATGGTGATTCCCCTCGCAAAGTCGCTCGCTGTGAGACAATACAAATGAAAATATCTATTTTAATCCATGGTAAGATTATGAGTGAACACGGAAAATTCACTTTACAATTACCCGAACTCCGTGGTGTAAGGTTGTGGCCCTCCTGCGATGTCAACAACTCTCGTCACATAGCAGACAAACATAGACGTCTCAGGGACAACCTGACCTATAATTCACAGCTGTCAGTGCGGTATGCTGAAAAAAATTTACTACCTTCACAAGACCGAGATGATCTCTCAAATCTATCAGCATGACAAGCAAAAGCATTTAAGAACCTATTACCGTTCCTATTACTCTGATTGCTAATAATCTTGCTCTTATGTGGAGCACAGTTAACCTGGTTGCGATCTGTATAATTTCTTTTGAGAGCATTGTTACTTGTCTATCAACACCGTTGTACTGATTTAAATCCCAGTTACAATAGTTATTCTTAATACTTCTTCCCAGATAACAATGTCCATCAGATAGAACTGGCTTTTTAGCAGAAAAATTATTACTAGACTGATGAACTTTCATATAATTACTTCTGCTATAGTTTTCAAAACTTTTAGAATCACAATGTTGAGATCTGTCACATTTTTTCTTGTTTTTTAGGCGAAGAAACGTTACCGTAGGATGAACTCCCTTGGTACTTTATAACCTTAGGGTTATGTCTCCTATCACAACTATTTTTTTCTTTGCTTGTGGCAATGTGTTTAAAAAATGAGTCACACTGCCTTGACTGGGTATGACTAGAAGGTTTGACAATCTCTTTATTTTTTTTCACAACATTTGTTTCCTTCATGGAACAAGCAGTAGTATGTTTGTTACTTGTAACCAATTTATCAGATCTGTCAATAAATACGCTGTTGGTTTTTAACACACTGACTTGAGATTTAGCACTGTTTCTTTCCTTATCTACAGGACTGGATATTACTGTAGATTTTCCTTTGTTATTCTGCCGCCAGCAATCATTATCATTGGAATCATCTGTATTGCGTGAGAAGTTATATCTCCCACGGAAAGATCTATGTCCACCATTCTTGACCGTAGAATCCGCAAAAAGTGTAGAAGGCTGGCTTTTTGCTTTAGTGCTCTGATGATAAGCAACTTTCTGTCTATCCCTGTCACCATTGACAGAAGACAACATATTGCTATTCAAGACTACGTCAAGCAGACCATTTATTCTTCTTCTTGCTTCTGCAATCTCAATGTCTCTAAGTGCAATCTGTTCACTTAATCTTTTGTTTAAACTATCAGCTTTTAAGACCTTGCAGCTTTCCTCTGCTAGCAAATTTTCAATCTTAATCAATTTGTCTTTCTCCATCATTAATTCTTTCACTCTCTCTTTATCAACCCTCTCAATCTCAATAACATGACTATTCGTAAGCCTATCAACCTTCTCTAGGGATATAGTATCCTTTTCTTTAATTTGGCGACCACAAATCTCATCGTCACTTAACAGATCAATAAGTGTTTCATTACACAACTTCTCATATTTCTTAATCTGAACTTCTAATTTTCCACAAATCTCCGTCTTCTCTTGAACTTTTTGAGTCAGATTTCTAACTTCGCCATTTTTTTTCCCAATCTGAGCTTCCATCTCTTTAATTTTGCCTAATGCCGAGTCTAATTTTGCTCGAACACAAGCAAGCTCAGAATTTGATTTACATAAATCACCTGTAAGTTTAGTCACTTTTTTCTGTAGCTTATTCACTTCAGTAGTACTTTTTAAGCAACTTTCCCTTAGCTCCTGTGTACTTTGTTTTATATCTCCTATTTGCTTCTTCTCTTTTAACTCTTCTTTCTGGTCACTATGCATGTCGTCGCGCCATAACGTACGCATAATCTTCAATATTTCATCACGTTTGTTACCAATATGCTTGTCCAAAAACAGACGAAGGTCCAAAACTAACAATCTCGCTAGATCCTTAGCCATACTCACATGAGGAATTGACTGAAATCTCTCATCAGCAAACTCTCTTAGAGCTCTTGATGCACAGACCAAAAATCTGTCCATAACATGTGACTCAAGCTCTGGGCTTTTTAATCTCTGACAATCTGTCCCTTCCTGAAACAGATACTCTAATACAGGTCTCATATCCTCCGGATCTGTATCAGAATCCATTGTGACTTGTTTACTTAGTCAACCATATATGTCTTAATTAAACTTTCATTATACCAAATCAAGTTTAGATCTCAAATATTGTATCATCAATCCCTGTACATCATCATATTCTATAATTAATCGATATAATTATCGACAACAACAACAATAGTTATCAATAGAATAGGATAGTGCAGATTGAGGCTCGTTGACATGGACAGAAGTGGCAACATTTACACACAACAAAAGCACTTAACTGAAGGTAATCCTGACCCTTTCGCTAACACACTGGATATCACAAAGTTCTAACGTTAAAACACTCCACTGCAGAAAGGTAGAAGGACTAGGCACTCTTGTCTTCAAATCCCTGCCACTGTACAGTATGTCCTCAACAATGCATCAGACGACAGGAACCGATCACAGCAACCCCGCAATCACTTGAGGTATACGTGCAGACGAACTCTCCAAAATACTGCACCTATAGTTGAATCTGCATATGGAAAGACTGGAACAAGCACTGTAACAATTATGGCATCAATGTCGCTATCAGATAACAGCTGTTTGATATCGAAACCAACTGATAAAGTTAGTTTAGTTGCTACAACACGCCAAGATATGAGGATGGATATGCGCAGTCAGCTGATACCTGTGTACAGTTGAATTAAGCCACGCCCACACAGAGCCAAACATAACACAGTTCAGTGTTCCCACTTGTAATGACTGGTCCAGAATCTGACCTAATTTACCCTCTTGTTACGCGAATGTAATGTGGGTGTTACGACCCGTTGGTTTGGTCCACCACTGATAAAACTCAGTTGATGTTTTTTTAGTGAAGAAGGTGAAGCGTGTGGTTTGGGACAGTCACTCACAGTAGCGTACACACCGAGTCATGGAATGGTGTAACGGCTGATGATATTTTAACCATGGTTTATTACAATTATAACATCACGTAGATCTAGACGAATACAGTTACATCGAAACATGAATCTTCATAATGCAGTTAACATACGGCCCATACACATCCTGGCCTACAAAATCTCTACTCCTCACATCAGTGCACGAATACTGCATCTACGGCAGATATATAATAATCAAGGCCTACAAAATCTCTATACTTCACATCAGTGCACAAATACTGCATCTACGGCAGATATATAATAATCAAGGCCTACCAAATCTCTATACTTCACATCAGTGCACAAAGACTGCATCTACGGCAGATATATAATAATCAAGGCCTACAAAATCTCTATACTTCACATCAGTGCACAAATACTGCATCTACGGCAGATATATAATAATCAAGGCCTACAAAATCTCTATACTTCACATCAGTGCACAAATACTGCATCTACGGCAGATATATAATAATCAAGGCCTACAAAATCTCTATACTTCACATCAGTGCACAAATACTGCATCTACGGCAGATATATAATAATCAAGGCCTACAAAATCTCTATACTTCACATCAGTGCACAAATACTGCATCTACGGCAGATATATAATAATCAAGGCCTACAAAATCTCTATACTTCACATCAGTGCACAAATACTGCATCTACGGCAGATATATAATAATCAAGGCCTACAAAATCTCTATAGCCCTGCGCAGGCATACATTATCCAAAAAACACCTTAGGGCTGACCACCTCAGTCAAAAACCCTGCACACACTGAACCCACGGGAACACACCCCGTTCACACAGTCACGAGAATCTACTGTTCTCTTAACACTGCTCTCAAAAATCCCTGCGGACACTAGCCGCGAGAGCTATTCACACATCACATAAAACCAGTACAGAAACAGTTCATTATGACCAGAGTTCACCTGCTATCTGACATACTGTCTTCCACGAAACCAAGAGGAGATATCTTTAAACAAATCCATACCAATCTGTAAGCAAGTACTCTAACCCAAAATTAACTCTACTCAACACGTATTTCCCAAGATCATTTCCCTTTCATCACATCTGCACTTATCAGTGTGCAATGCTGGGTTCTCAACATGTTGCATCACAGTGGGAATTGCGCTGGTAGGCCACTCTCGTGCGCTGGCCATGAAACTCTAGAGAACTAGGAGGCTGCCTGATCCCAGGGTGCACTGCTTAGTTTGTCATTTTTTTTTTCGTACGCCCGCTAATACTCGAGGCGAAATCTCAGGTTATTATTAATGTCTAACCCAAGACTGATTTTTACGTGAGTATCCCTTTTTTCTTGCACAGAGACAGGTGTCCCTCGCCATTCAGGCAGATACTCGCCGATTTCGGAGGTACCCATTAGAGCTGGGTCGGCTCAGGAGCCGCCAGTCCCTGGTCGACGACACTCCTTCAAATGTTCTCGCCAGGTCTCGAGTTAATCCAGTCCAAATCCCGGTTGACGAAAAACCTTCAAATTACCTCGCCCGGGTTTGATCCTGGATCACCCGGTCTCCAGCGCGGTGTGGTAACCACTACGCTAGCGCGGCTCCCTAGTTTGTCATAATTGCAAAGGTCTTTAAAAACCTTCGTTGTAACATGATTACCTAACATGGCTGACATATTTCAAATTCTTTTACTGTGTCACATATTCTGTATCAGCATCAATAACCCAAGTGTATATGGACAAAATTTGAAAAAAAAACAAATTTTGAATATATTACTGAGTATACACAATAGCATAAATGATCACAATACAACACACCTTTTGAACACATTAATGCTAGATGAAACAAATATATGTCATGAATGGGTGCTACGTATCACAAAGTTTGGAAAATAACACTGCCAGTAAAGGGCAAATATAGTGCAGTCCGGATAAGTGGAAATCGCCTAAGCTGAATTTCGATTAAGTCGAAGCAGTTTAGCCAGTCTTGGCTAGAAGTTTTCTTTGGTAGAAACTCCTGATACATAGGAATATTGGACCTTTACCCGTATGTCAGACACTTCCATGACAATTTCCAAACCAACTGTGGTCATTCCTATTATTGTAACTTAGTTATAATTTAAAGATAGCTTAACACACTGTGGCCGAATTATATTTTTTTCCCATTTTCATCCTGTAGGTGTTTGCACAAAGTAAGCTGTAGTTTTCGTAATTGTTTACAGATTTTTATGAATTATGCGTCATTTCAAAGATAAATGAATGTACTATTACAATAAACACCGGTTGTAACTCTAATAGAGGTTGTTGCTATTTAACGGCCCTCCGATGGCCGAGGACTTGCAATATTTTCACAATTATAACTGCTTGCGCCCCATCTCTATCAAAATCACAATTTCAATCAAAGTGCACACCGTTTTCACTCTTGTCCTCGTCGCTAGATCTATCAGTCATTTGTTGAAACACGTTTCTATCCTATTCAGCCGTTAGACGAGATGTACACGCATTTTTTGTAGTCCTATCACTAGTTGCCACGGTAAACAGTTTTACACGATTTGGTAACTAACCCAAAACGATGAAAAATATAAACATAATATCAATTTTCCAGTGTTCTACAACAACCATGCTTTGGGAATTTGTTTTCCGGTGGCAACTTAAAATCTCGAACCAGATCAGAAAGTGTTTCAGTATATTTTTCATTCGTTTTATTACTAAAATTAGATTGGCGCTCTGAGCGGCTTGCGGTCCAAATGTGATTATCTTGTGAGCCGCTGACAGCGGCTTGCGGTAGTTAATGTGTTAAAAGATTCACCTCTCATAACAAACACAATTTGGAGTTTTTTTTTAAAAATAGGGTTAGCACAACTCCATAATTCTGAATTTTTCTTCATAAAATTTCTCAATGTAAGACTGATTGTCCTTTTTTCTCCTGCAATTTCCTTATATTTTCATTATTACAACTATATGGTTAACTTTTTTGTGAGGGATAATTAACCAGTCCATGAAGAGTTAACCAGTTCTATAAATTAAGTTGCAGATGTCCCCCTCCAAGAGTTTGTCAAATGCCATTTTTCTCATTTGTTTTCTCAATGTCACTGACAGAGTATAATTTAAAATTATGGAGTTTCATTTCAGTTCTTTTGAATATAGAGTTAGCACAAGTACGAGGGAAGGTCAAAAAGTAATGCCTCCTATTTTTTATGTATGTAAATACTGCATCGGTGTGCAATTTGTAAATTTAGCAGGATTCCTCAAACACTCTTCTGCACTGTATAGCATTACCAACCTGTTTCAGTAACAGGTGGCACCACTGTAACAGTTTAAAAATGGCTGCCAAAGACGTTCGGTTAAAACAACGTTATGTCATAGAATTCCTCAATGATGAAGGCGAGACCCCAATTCGCATCCACGAACGTTTGAAGAATGTTTATGGAGATTTAATAGTGGATGTTAGCACTGTCCGACGTTGGGTACATCGTTGTGACGAAGCTGAAGTAGGTCAATCCTCAATGGCTGACGCAAAGCGGACTGGCCGTCCGTCTACCGCAGTGACTCCACACAATATTCATTGTATTGATGGCATCATTCGTGGTGATCGTCGGGTAACACTGGATGAACTTTCTTCCATGTTGTCCATTAGTAAAGGCAGTGTCCAGAACATCATTAAAGACCTGGGTTATTCAAAAGTTTGTGCACGGTGGGTACCCAGAATGTTGACAGAGAGACAACATCGCTGATAAGAAAGAAGTTCAAAAGTTCGCCATCTGTAGGGAAAGTTATGGCCTCCGTGTTTTGGGATGAGAAGAGTGTGATTCTTCTCGACTTCATGGAACAAGGAAACACGGTGAATGCAGACCGTTACATTGAAACTTTGAAGAAGCTTAGAGGTCGTCTTCGGCGACTTTACCCATTAAAAGATAAGAGAACTGCACTACTGTTGCACGATAATGCCACGCCACACACCGCTAAACGCACCATTGATGCGATTGCAGAATTTGGCTGGACATTATTACCACATCCCCCTTACAGTCCCAATCTTGCACCTTCTGACTTCCATCTGTTTGGACCACTGAAAGAAGATCTTTGTGGACATCACTTTGAGGACACCGAGACCCTTAAACGCGCCGTACGCCAGTGGTTTAGGAAAAAGGACACAAATTGTTACCATGCGGGGATACATGCCCTTGTGAGAAGATGGACAAAAACTGTAACAAATAATGGAGACTACATTGAGAAATAAATTTTTGAAGTTCAGACTTGGGGCTACATTTCAATGTGAATTTTATCTGTTTTCTTGCCTATTGAATGAAATAAAAAATTACGAGGCATTACTTTTTTACCGTCCCTCGTACATAATAGGGGTCGGAGTGGCTAAGAGGTATGGCATCCATCTCAAATTCTAGAGGTACTGGGTTCGATTCCCAGTTGAGGGAATATAATTTATGGAAATTGTTTTCAGAACCAGTGGTCATAATGATGCCATTACCCCCCCCACCCTCCCCCCCCCCGGTAGGGAGATCGGATGCCCACCCTTCTCGGATAAGGGTGAAAAAATAGGAGGTCCCGTGTGCAAGTTGTGCACGTTAAAAATCTCACAGCAGTTGGCAAAATTTAAAAATTAGAAACCTACCGATCACAAAAATATTTATAGAATGTATGATTCCTATATACACACATTGGGATTCTTGCCGATGCTATGGAGTTCGTGCATTGTGCTGAGATCCTCTGCACTTGTGCGGTGGTTCATTGTTTTTCTTGCTACAATTTTTTCTAGTAACTTACCGTAGGCATTCTGCAGTGTGATAATTCTACAGCTACTGAGAAGTATGGGGTCTTTACCAGGTTTAGGAAGTGGCCGTAGGTAATTATGTAGTCAGTTTTCCGGCACCTCAGCATTCTGTATGCTGGTGTTGAAATCACTCACCACATTCTTAATGCCTGTGTCATCGAGCTGTTTTATGTGGTGATGCTGTACACCATCAGGACTCAAGGCAGTGTTTCTACTAGTATCTAAAGGGCACGTCTTCTTCGGATATGAGGTCGAAATTTTTGTCGCCTCTTCTGTCGCTTCCCAGGATAGTTTTTAATTTCTTGGCGGGCAGCTTTTTCACCTTTATCTGTCTGAGTAATATAATGCTTGAGCAATGCATGTCTCTTTTCGGCATCGGTATTCAGGTTTATTCCTGTCAAGCTTAGAATATTAGGAATTGGCCGGCTTGTACTTTTCCTACTCATTCTGCGATGTAAGGACCAAATTTATGTAGTTTTTGTCAGTGCCCACCTGTGTCACAAAGCCCTCCTACACTGCGTCCTTAGTTTCTCTTGCCAAGCTCTTGAATGTATCGCTGGCTCTCTGCTTTTTCTCCATCTCTTCTACCTCTTCATCATTATTGTCCTCCCCTTTCATGCTTTCCGCAATTACTTTGTCGCTCTTTCCTTTTCCATCCATGCTTTCTCTACTGTCTCATTCTACCAGGGTGGGTGGGTAAAAGGTGTTGCAGCTGTCTTTTGTTTCATATTTTGACACAATATGTGCACAGGTCTACTATTGTCATGTATGCCTGTATGATACTGGAAAGTCTGTTTCGGTTTCCTGTGTCTGGTGATCTTTCACTTTGCAATGAGTACTACACAGGGTAGATGATCATTTCTTGAGCTTACAATACATCCAAACATGCAAAGCTAGCGGCAGAACTAGACATCAATGCCAGATTTATGCCACCATCAGTATCCCCTGGTTTAGTTGCCAGTCATGTTGGGCATCCATCATTTAAAATATATAGATTTCTGCTGAGTAAAGCCCAGCTCAAGACAACACTCTGTCTATTTATACATTTGCTCAGGACTACCCCAGGGTTCTCTACTATCACCCAAGCTGTTTAACATCTACACAGCAAAAGTAGCCACTATTTGGCCAACTGGGTTGGGACGAACACTGACTTTTGCAGATGAAATACTCATTTACTGGACTGGTTCTGGCTGTCAGGAAATGGTCAACACCATACATGGGGAACTATATGAGGTGCTTAAATGGTGCAAGGAAACTGGATCTAAAGTCAATGGCAACAAGGCCTGTGTGATGTGGTGCTCATTGAACAACTCCATAGTGACAAAAGACCTTCCAGATGATTACTCTCAATGGGCAGAAAATTTAAAAGCAAGACAAGCTGAAGAACCTTTAGAATACTCATGCAGTCAGTAATACAATGTGAATGACTGGAATGTATTCAAAATGAAGGGATGTGTGCCAGATACCTCCATTGTGACAATGGGGCACATGCTTGGATTGCTGTTAATTAGATCAAGATATGTGATGGCTCAGGCAAAAGCTTATATGCCAGTAACCACAGACAAAAGGCATCTCCTGACATCAAAGGTGCAAGAATAAAGAGGATGTCACGGATTGTGCAGGCAGAGGTCAACTATTAGACAGGTGACAACAACTGAAAATATATTCAAGGGAGAAGAGTGGAGTAAGTCAGGTAAGAACTGGATGAAGTACCAACAAGTCATCATCAGCCTTGGTTGAGTGTACAGAACTTGGGCCAATGGGAGGGCACAGCTGAAAATGTATCAGCTGATAAATGATGTTGGGGATGATGATGCCATTGTGTACACTGATGGGTCTGCAATACGTGGTGAGAAATCTGGATGGGGCTTCTCTGCTAGACCATAGTGGGACTTACATGATAACAACCTCCAGCATGAGAATGGAGGTGGAGGTAGGTACTGCAGCCTTAAAATGGCTGTATGAAACTTCATTAACAAGGACAGTTATTGTATCAGACTCACAATCCATGCTCCGAAAGGTCCAAAGTGGATGGCTCCAGCATGAATGGAAAACCTCCATAGAAGTCTCGAATCTTTAGGAACTGGTGTGGATCTAATGTCCTGGTCATGCAGGGGTAAGCGGTAATGAAAGAGCTGACAGACTAGCTTCAAAAGCACCAATAGAAGGTGCACTGGTTATAGATAAGGGAAAGACATTGAGGGCAATTACTGATTGCCTATTAGAGAATGACATTGCAATCAATGAATCACCAAGGCTAAGACTGCTGGAATTTGGCATCAAACGTAAGACCAGCAGGGATGAATGTTTGAGAGGATGCATCCGGCATGTATACAACCAGCACACAACAGGAACAATAAGCATGCATACCCTTCAACATTTGCTGAGAGAGACTGAGCACCTATGGGTTTGCCCAAAGTGCAATGACGTCGATTCTGATCAACAATCACAGTCAGAGCCATACAGTAGGATGACCTTGACATTTGAGTTAAAGATTCTTATTTTTGTGTTGGTCTAAATTTCTGTTGATTTTTACACATTGTCCAATGCAATGAACAAAGTTGCAGGGGCAGACAGTGATATCAAAATAAGAATAAAAAAAGCAAGTGCAGCTTTCATTGCATAGAGAAATATATGGAGATCAAGAGAAATCGGATTCAACACAAAAATAAGAATCTTCAACTCAAATGTCAAGACAGTCCTATTGTATGGCTCTGAAACATGGAGAACAACAAAAACAACAACCAAAAAGCTACAGACTTTCATAAACGGGTGCTTACGTAGAATAGAAGGACTGAAATTGTATGACAAGGTTACCAATGTGGAACTGATGACAAGAACTAAACAAGTGCCAGTGGAACGAACGAACGAATGAACAAACTTTATTTTCAAAGGGTTTAGAATTGGGCACGCAGGCCCGTCCAACATTCTGCCCTTCCTTTCTCTCGTCTTCCATACTGAATCCATTAATTCTCACATGTATCTTAAATATTACTTAAAATACAAAAATAATATACAATAAAATAAAATAAAATCCCAACATTGTAACAGTACAATAATAGTTAAACAGATTTACAGTACCTTATCATAATTAATACTAAACAGGACAAAATTATCTTTAAAACCTACATACGATGTTATGTAATTATTTAAGAACATAACTAAATTAGGGTGGCATATAATCTGCACTCATGATGTATTTGAAAAGTCTGTGATTGAATGAATATGGACTAAGCGTGTTTTTTAGGTCGTGTGGAAGATTATTCCACAGATGAGCAGCAGAAAAAGCTAAACTTTTCTTGAATAAGTCGAGCCTAGGCTTGGGCATGTGTAATTTATTTAAGCGTTGACTGCGTCTTCCGCTGTATTTTAAACAAGAACAAGAGATGAGAAGAAGACGCTGGTGATGGATAGGGCACACACTGAGGAAACCTGTTGATAGCATTACAAGGCAGTCCTTATTCTGGAACCCCCAGGGCAAGAGAGGCAGAGGTAGACCAAAAAACACATGGAGTAGAGAGCTGGAAACAGAGGTGAAAATGATGAGGAAAACGTGGAAAGAACTTGAGATGATGGCACATGACAGGAGGACTTGGCATGTGTTTGTTGAAGGGTTATGCTCCTTGGGAGCGGAGGGTTATGAATGAATGAATGCAATGAAGCTCTTCTTCCCTTTCATATTACTATTGTGATATCACTGTCTGTTCCTCCCTGTATTTCTGCCAAGATAACGTGTCAGTCCCCATTTTGTAGGGATAATTACAAGGCAGTTCCAGGATGACAGAAATAGAGGGAGATCAAAATACACATGGAAAAGAAAACTGGAGACAGACATGAAAGAGGTAACAAAAAACATGGAAATCCTTGAACAAATGACACAGGCTTGTATATGTTGAAGGTCTGTGCTCCACAGGGGGCTTAAAGGTTGTGAGTTCATGAAAAAGTTGTCTAAAAGAATTTTTACTGGACACTAACCAGATATTGTAACTGAGTAAAGTGGCAACTGAGTGCCTAAAAATTGAATTTTTGTGAATTACTTGGAGAAAAAATAAGTTTTCCCCTAGGATTCATTAGAACTTTCATTCACTCTCACTGACTTTCCAAAAATTGAACTTTTGTGAATTACTTGGAGAAAAAAATAAGTTTTCCCCTAGGATTCATTAGAACTTTTATTCACTCTCACTGACTTTCCAAAAATGTAACTTTTGTGAATTACTTGGTGAAAAAATACGTTTTCCACTAGATTTCATTAGAACTTTTATTCACTCTTACCGACTTTCCAAAAATGAAACTTTTTTAAATTACTTTGAGGGGGGAAAAAAAGTTTTCCACTAGGATTCACAAGAACTGCTGATATTCAAAATGTCAAAAGATAAGCTTTATTGGATTATATTCCAATACAACCAATTACAAGCCACAGTTATGTTGTTTATATGATTAGTAATAGCACTCATTCATACGAGTATCATACATGAAGCAGATCAAAGCATTTTGTAATGAGCAATAAATTCTGAATGTTCAATACTCACTGACTAAAACAAAGAAGGCATTAAATAAAAACGCTAGGATTTTTCCACTTGCAAGATACATGCAGTGTTTCTCTTCCTGCCATGTGCAGCTAATAAGATAGATTTATACTGGGTTTCTCTTCCTGCTATTCTTCTTCTTAGATCCTTAACCACCGACCGTCAAAGCAGTCAGTGGCCATCACGCCTAGTAGCGTCTTGTAGGGCAACAACAAATTGATTCCACTTTGCTCGATCGGTGGCCATCCTTCGTACAGTGCCCCAACTCTGGTTCATTCTTTGCATCTCAGCCTCCACAGTCCTCCGCCAGGTTATTTTTGGTCGACCTCTCTTTCGTTTTCCTTCAGGGGTCCAAAGCATAGCTGTTCTTGTGATGGCATCGGGGTCTCTTCTGAGGACATGGCCAACCCAGCTCCAGTGTCTGCCAGCTATGATGGTGTGCATGTCCTGCTTGCTCCGAGTAAGCAGATCTTGGTTGGTGATGGTATTCGGCCAAAAGATGCAGTGAATTTTTCTTAGGCATCTTCCTGCTATACATAGCTAATAAGATAAGATTCATGCTGCATGCAATGCTGAACAGTGTCTCAACTGGGGTATGAATAATGCACATGACAAAATAATGCCAAAAATAACTCTGAATGCTGACATGTGACACAACACGAAAGTACTCACAAACACTGTTCTAAAACGATCTCTATGGTACATGGCTGAAAGCTTCATCAGGCCAAGGAAAGGAGTATCATCAATCATTATTTATTTGAACAGATTACAGAAATAATATTCTTGATGAATAATCACGTAAAAATTTCAGGACAAATTTTATAAGAAAATGAAGATGACTGTATAATACCATGTGTAAAATAATAAGAGGAATGGACAAAATGTATACATGACAAAAACATTTAAGATACTGTCTGACAAAATTTATACATGAAAATACAATATGAATAAATCTACTGACAAAATTTATACATAAAAAATAATTTACATTTTCAGAAAAAAAAATGTATACATGAAAATATATGAAAACACTTGGTGAAACAAAAAATAACAAAGTTCCTGACACAACGTATGCATGAAAATAATATAAATAAACCATCATCCCTTGTCATCCCTGTGGAGCATGTAGCTAACACCATAGATGGTCCCCTTCACAGGAAGCCTACACTAGCGCATGTGTTCTTGTAGCAGTGGTTTGTGAAACAATTTGTTTAACACAATGAAACCCCCCCCCCCCCCCCATGCACAACCTTATATTAGTTGCCCCTTACGACATGTCTGAAAGATCAGTATTCCTATTCTATCTTTATCTTATCAGAGACCCCTGGTTAACTCCATGAAGCAAACAAAATGTTTCCAATAAAACGTATACATGACATATAAACACACCCAGCGACAACATTTATATATGAAAAGAAGAATATGAAAACACCTTCTGAAAGTATAACTTTCACTACGAAAACACAACACTGAAAGAAAAAGTTACATCCATGTTTTCCTTATCCATCTTTTAAAATTCCCATAAAAACTTAATTCACCATTCAGTTCCCAATGGAAAATAGTGATCACCTTTCAGCTGCTCAAAGATCACAGATCTTCAACAAACTTATGTCAAGTCTTCTTGTCTTGTGCCATCAGCTCAAGGTCTTTCGTTGTCTCCTTCATCCCCTTTATGTCTGTCTCCTTCATCCCCTTTATGTCTGTCTCGTTCATCCCCTTTATGTCTGTCTCGTTCATCCCCTTTATGTCTGTCTCCTTCATCCCCTTTATGTCTGTCTCCTTCATCCCCTTTATGTCTGTCTCCTTCATCACCTTTATGTCTGTCTCCTTCATCCCCGTTATGTCTGTCTCCAGTTCTCTTCTCCATGGGTTTTTTAATCTCCCTCTACCTCTTGTGCCCTGAGAGTTCCAGAGCAAGGACTGCTTTGAAATGTCATCAATGGGTCTCCTCAACGTGTCTCCTCAACAGGTCTCCTCAATGTGTCCTATCAACAGGTCTCCTCAATGTGTCCTATCAACAGGTCTCCTCAATGTGTCCCATCAACAGGTCTCCTCAATGTGTCCTATCAACAGGTCTCCTCAATGTGTCTCATCAACAGGTCTCCTCAATGTGTCCCATCAATAGGTCTCCTCAATGTGTCCCACCAACAGGTCTCCTCAATGTGTCTTATCCATCGCTAGAGTTTTGGGTTGTTGTTTTTGTTGTTCTCCATGTTTCAGAGCCATACAACAGGACTGACATAACATTTGACTGTAAAATTCAGATTATTGTGTTGGACTTGATTTCTTGTGATCTAAAGGAGAAAAAAGGCCCTCAGCAAATTCATGCCAAGTCCCTTCTGTCTTGTTCCATTCCCTCAAGGTCTGTCCATGTCTTCTTTATCCCTTCCATTTCTCTCACTAGTTCTTTTCTCCATGTGTTTTTTCAGTCTCCCTCTCCCTGATGATTCAAGAATAAGGACTGCCTTGTAATGCCATCAACAGGGATCCTCAATGTGTGTCCTATCCATCACTAGTGCCTTCTTCTCAACTCTTGTTACACTGGTACTTGTCTGGTTCTTGTCATCAGTTCTCACATTAGTGATCTTGTCATACCACTTCACTCCTTCTATTCTACACAAGGACCTGTGTATGAAAGTCTGCAACTTTGTGGTTGTCAACATAAAAACTTGTCTTGCCTTATTCAACATTTTCTAAAACTCACAAAACACAACATAGTTATGATCATCACTTCCCTTGTTGCTCCTTATGGAGCATTGGGCCACTACTTCATCTGGTGCTCATGCAGGAAGCCTGCACCAAAACATTCATGTGCTGTTGTAGATGTTGTTTCTGTAGCAATCTGTTTTATGTAATGAGGCTGACCGTCTGCTCCATGCACAACCTCATGTCAGTACCGTACTTCTTACGACATTCTTGACAACAGTGGTTCTATTCTTTATGTGTCTATTCAGAGACCTCCAGGAACTAGACGGGGCAACATGATTAAGCACATGATTAAAACAGCAATGTAGATTTGCAGTTTTCATGACGGGGACAGTTGAAAATATTTCAACAGGAAAATTTCATCAGTGTAATCAGAACATTTCATTACCATCCACTGCACACTAACTAGTCTTTTCCTCAGCTGAAGTCTTTCGTTCACCTTCAGCTTGTTATCAATGCTCCCTCACATAAATCACTATCAAGCTGGTTGCTAATCAATCAATCAATACCCTTTAGCTCCCAAAGGAGAATAGGCTTTCAACACACACATGCCAAGTCCAATATCACGTGCCACCAGCTCAAGATCTTTCCATGTCTTCCTCACAATTTTCATTCTTTCGGCTTTCTTTCTATGTCATGTGCCTATTTACCAGAGGACTTTCTTCTGTCCTGGATGGCTGAGTTTTATTTTCTTTAGTTGACACGGCCATGTTCTTTGTTTAACCTTTAGCACGCTGCGGGCGCCACATGGCTACGAACGTAACCTATGTTCTCCATGCTGGAGGCGCCATGTGGCACCTTGCGGCTATCATCGTTTCTAGCATAAGACTTGTGTACACGTGATTTTCAGCCCCGGATGTTAAGTTCTAATGTTATTTGCAAGAGAGTTAGCTTCCGTTTCCGATCTTAAAAAAGCGATGGGTGTATCCGCATTTATTTTTTGTAAATTTTTAAAATCGAAATGAATCGGCATCAACACACGGCCATTTTTGCTCTAATTTTATTGGATTCTGACGCCATGCGGTGGGGATAAGATTTTGTCTTTATAAGCGCTGATATCGTTTCTCAGAATATGTTTGATGGCTGAGATGGAAACGAAAGTAGAATGGCATTGCTAGTATGTATAATGTTAGGGGTTAGGACTAGGAATATCTGAAAGATTTAGAATTTCGGCCGAATGTCACAGCTGACGAGAGCGTTTGTTGCTTTGCTACTGATGATGGGTGTAACGAAAAGATCGTCATTCGATTTGTATTGGTCTATTGGTCAAATGACTTTCATTGAGATGCAAGGGATATGGACCCTTCGTTTGCTGGTTATTTTTTTAAATTTTTTTTTTAATTTTAAAATTTAAAAAAAATATTTTTTTATTATTTTAAATTTTTTTTTCGTTTTTTTCATCTTTCCTTTCCTCTCTTCCTATCACATCTAATATGTACACAAACAAATTTTATATCATCAGATTCACCATTCATTTATTTATATAAATTCCAAAAATGATAGCAATTGACCAAGAAACACAAAAACTATAGACATTAAGGGTCACCCACTATAGAAACGGGACGCTGTGAAAAAGAATGCAGCTGCAGGCGAAAATTTTCGCCAAAGAATGCAGCGTGCTAACGGTTAAGGATGGGGTCCCATGCCTAACCCTCCTTCACCACTTCTTACGACTTGCATTGTAGGTTACAGTGTTACTATTCTTTGCTCCCCTTTCAGACCCCGGGACAACATGTTTTCTGAGAGATATGTTATTTTCTTCATTTTTTAGGTGGTCCACTCTTCAAAGTAACTGTGAATTTTCTGCACTGATTAGTCATAAATAAATGATGAGAGACTTTTAAATTACAAGCCACATGAGCAAAAGACTGCATCAAATCAAGTGCTGCACCTACATCAAAGGTTGGTTGTTAGGTAACTCCTGAATTCTCTGCCTCTTGCTTGTAAGTGTACACTTTGACAGACTATTTTCTGTGTTGTCTTCAGGCACAGCCTAATGGACTATTTTCTGTCTCTTGTCTTTAGGTACATCTTGACAGACAATTTTCTGTCAACTTCTTGATGTTTCCTTTCCATTTATATTGCTGTCATTGTCTTGCACATTCGTCGCCTCCTTTTCCTGCTATTATGGCTTGCAACAAACAGCTATAAGTACTCCAATTCACAATGTCAATCACAAGCCACGTAAACTAAAATACTTCAGTCTACACATTCATTCCCTCTCATTCCTACATTCTCTATACCCTACAAACAAAATGTCTGCCCCACAAGCTAATATCCTACCTGCAACCCACTAGAGAATATGTGCATTTTGTCACTGCTGCTGAATGTGTTCTGGTTTAGCCAAAACTCGGTCAGAACCTGTGAAAAGGAAAAAAGACAGTACACATAAATTGTTACAGTTTAAGATAATAACATTTTATATATGGTGATCTTGATACATCTAAATGCTGAAACACAAAAAGGTGCACAAGAACCAATACCACGCAGTCTCGTAACATCAACTGTTGCTCAAACTGTTCATAGATCTCTATACATCATGCAGTCTCATAACATCAACTGTTGCTCAAACTGTTCATAGATCTCTATACATCACGCAGTCTCGTAACATCAACTGTTGCTCAAACTGTTCATAGATCTCTATACATCAAGCAGTCTCGTAACATCAACTGTTGCTCAAACTGTTCATAAATCTCTATACATTCAAGTAAACTGAGCCTACAGAGGGGATGAGTTGTTGAGGGCATATTTGTCGTAAAGCACGTACATTTTTAAAACACTGTAAGTATTATAATTGTTAGTGCATTTTAAAGAAAATCTTCGTTTTATAAATTTATTTTTTACTTAAACTTTTTTAAATCTCTAAAATCACCTGCAAGTGAGGCATGTATGACACAAAGTTTCATCATCTTATCTGCTGTGAAGCTGATGCCTGCTAAACTAAGCTATCAGTTGTAGCATACATTGCCAACATAACATACATTCAAATCTAACCTGCAAAAATGTCTCTGAGCGCCAGATTTCTATCTCTGCCTGATCAAAAACTGGCATACTCTGCTGGTGTTGCCTTTGAGCTTGGATAAAACTTGATTTGAACAGACTACGATGGGACAAATTAGACAATCCTCCTGCTGAAGGAGAGCCCTGACCTGTAGCAACTCCATAAGGTTGCCTGTGCCAGAAAAGTAAAAAAAAACAATTCAACACTGCTTTTTAGACTTGGTATGTACATATACCTAACAGCTCGTCATGAATCATAGGCCGTCAATGAATACACACTAAATCTTCCTGTCTTGTGCCGTCTGTCAAAAGTTTTTTCATGTTGTACCTCACTTCATGTCTATATCAAAACCCCTTCTAGTGTGGTGTGTTTTTTTTTTTTTTGGGGGGGGGGGCCTGTATTTCTCTAACACTAGGGATACCAGAATAAGTGCTGCCTTGTAATGCTATCAACTGGTTTTCTTAATGTTTGTCTTATCCAACACAAGTCTCTTCTCCTGACATCTTGTTCCAGTGGTATTTGTTGGGCTCTTGACATCAGTTCCATTGTTTGTGACCTCTCCCATATAATTTTCAAGTTTTATTCTGGCATTTTGTTTTTATTCTCCAGTCAAACAAAAGGACTGCTTTGACATCGTGAGTTGAAAATTCTATTTCTGTGTTGGACTTGATTTTGTTTCATTTCTAAATGTTTCCCAATGCAATAAAAACTCTTCTTGCCTTTTGTATTCTTATTCTGATATCACTGTCTGGTCTCTCCAGCTGTGTCTACATTGTATGTATGATTCCACATTTTGTAGGGATTATCTCCCAGTGCAATCTATCTTATCGTTTTTCACATTGATTAATTCTGAGTGTAAAATATGTTGTGCCAAAGTTTACAGCTGGGCTGTGATATCAACACCTTTCAGCCCAGCATATCTGATTTCTGCAAGCCCTTTTATTCAGGCTTTGCTTTTCTTAATCTTTGGCTGTCCCAAGCCTACCTGCAAGGCTGCATGTAGTTTGAAATCAGAGTTTACCTTCTCCTAAATGAATGACATGTACCAATAATCATAATACTGGGTGTCTAAATACAAATGCACTAGTAGCCCACAGCTTGTCTTTCAAATTCTAGAACTGTTAAGATCAAAAATGGTGTTAATACTTCAAGAAAGACTTGAGGGTGATGGTGTTAATACTTCAAGAAAGACTTCAGGGTGATTGAACAGTCACTTCATAATTGTAAATTGTTATTTCTCCACTCCTATCCAACTAATTTATATGAAACAAAACATCACAGTAAAGACAATTACTGCACTTTTGTTACATAAAAGCTATGTCACATTAACATTACAACTCCACATGATTCTTGTAATGTCAGTTTATTGAGCATTTTAGAGTTTATTTCATTTCATTTTGTTTCTGGCAATTTAAAATAAAAATTAACTTATTTTTCAAATGGCAGTTACAGCTAAATGTTTTGATATTTGTTTCATGTACATCCAGGGGATATAAGTGAGAATACAAAAATATAAAAAATAGGAAGTCACTTTTCAACTACCCTGTGTTTACACTTGCAACACATTCAACAATTTGTACAGTTTACTAATAAACACGATCTATTCAATGTATATTCAAAAGTGAAAAGCGATGGCTTGTGTTTGTTCTGAACACACTGTAAAAAGACAAAGAGGAAAATAAAAAGAAAACAAATTAGGACACGAAGTCGGGGGGAGGAGAATGAAACAGCACACACACACAAACAAAGACATATGTCAATACATACCCTGGATTAGAGGAAGCAATAGGTGATCTAATAACATGGCCACCAATGTGTGGAATTTTGGGCAAGGAACTCTTATCACATGGCAGGAAGTACACTAACAGGCTGTCAACAATGGCTGGATAAACAAACTCGTATAGATCACCCCAGCTCACATCTCTCGCCTGCCAGAGTGGACTCACGAGGGCATAAGCCAAGTGAAAAACAAACAGTTCAAAGGCATGTGGGATTAGTTAAGGTCACATCAAAGTTCACCAATACTTTAATCCATTTGAGAATGTGTATGACAAAAAAACAGGAATCTTACGTTCCTCATCATTTTCCTTAGAGATCCTTACAGAGCATGAAGCCCCCAGTTCAGCTGATCCTCTTGCAGGAAGCCTACACCAAGCAGTCACATGCTCTTGCACCAATGGTTTCTGTGGGAATTTGTTTAGCATGTTAACTATTTGACCCCCCCGGAACAACACTCAGAGCGTTGGTCAGATTTGACACTCGTGCCAAAACAACTCTCTGAGCGTTGTTTTTAGTCTACCACGAATTAAAATTACAGTACAGGGCAGAAAATAATTGCGGAGTCAAAGAGTTAAGGTTGCCCCGCCCATGCCCAACCTCATTTATGCCCGAGGGTGCAGTATTCATATTCTTTGTTTGTATCTTCAGAGAAAACCCCCCCCCCCCCCCCCCCCCCCCCCCCCCCCCCCGGAACAACTAGAGTCTTACTTTAATACAAGAAAAACATTTCCTGTGCTGCAACCTTGAAGCCTTCTTCAGGGACAAAACATATACAAAAAGTAAATAAAGTAATGATTAAATGATTTTAAATGCATAAAGTTCAGGTGGAAAACAAACATGTGATTCTAAGCTGGTGGCATTTAAGGTAGCAATTACCAAAGCTTTTTTTAAAATGTTCATGCACATCAGCATTTTTATTTGACTTTAATATAACTTTCTCCCACCCCCAACATTTTTATTTGACTTTAATATAACTTTCTCCCATCCCCAACATTTTTATTTGACTTTAATATAACTTTCTCTCACCCCCAACATTTTTATTTGACTTCAATATAACTTTCTCCCACCCCCAACATTTTTATTTGACTTTAATATAACTTTCTCCCACCCCCAACATTTTTATTTGACTTTAATATAACTTTCTCCAACTCACAACATTTTTATTTGACTTTAATATAACTTTCTCCCACCCCCAACATTTTTATTTGACTTTAATATAACTTTCTCCCACCCCGAACATTTTTATTTGACTTTAATATAACTTTCTCCCACCCCCAACATTTTTATAACTTTTGACTTTTTATATAACTTTATAACTTTCTCCCACCCCCAACAATTTTATTTGACTTTAATATAACTTTCTCCCCCCCCCAACATTTTTCCTTCACTTTAATATAACTTTCTCCCACCCCCAACATTTTTATTTGACTTTAATATAACTTTCTCCCACCCCCAACATTTTTATTTGACTTTAATATAACTTTCTCCCACCCCCAACATTTTTATTTGACTTTAATATAACTTTCTCCCACCCCCAACATTTTTATTTGACTATAATATAACTTTCTCCCACCCCCAACATTTTTATTATGTTAAGCCACCACTTTAGATGGCCACCACTTTAGATGGCCTCACATTAAAGCACAAACTCTTGTAGCTGTGGTTTCTATTTGTAACAATTTATAACACATGATGAGGTTGCCAGATACAACATGATGAGGTTGCCAGATATAACATGATGAGGTTGCTAGACACAACATGATGAGGTTGCCAGCCACATACACAACCTCACATTAGTTCCCTTTTACTGTAAGCCCATGGAAGTAATTGTCCTATTCCTAGGTTGTACTCAGGGCCCTTAACAACAACCCAAATGTAAAATAGAGGACTCAACATCAGAAATATAAATCTAAACACAGTTCAACCATAAACAAATCACAGAAATAAAACAAACAAATGCATAAGCTCACACATACACAAAATGAAAGGATATTTAGCACCAAAACAGGTACATTGAAATGTTGGACATGCAGCTTGTTGGTATAAAATGTTGGGACAGCACCGTCTTCAATCATATTCTTGGCAGGGACCTGGAAAAAAGCATCAGCATTTTTAGTTTGACCACACAAGTTATGCCTGAAATAGTGCACTTCCTTCACATGAATTTTTACCTGAAATTCTTATTCTGAGTGTGTGTGCGTTTTGAGTTTTCACTCTTTCCTCCCCTTTACTTATATGCAGTATTGTTTCCATTGCTTTTTTGCTAACCCAGAGGACTACACCAACTCAGCTGTTTCTGTGACTAAGCCTGTGTTAATGGCGTGTGTGCAATGCCACCAGCTGGATGGTTTTCTCGTTACACAATCTGGGAGGGCCTGTTGCCAGGGTCACCACACACAGCCTTTAGGGATAGTGTTCGCCAGGTTCTATGCAAAGTGCTCTAAACAGACACAGCAGGAATCAGACCACTGCCTCATTACCTGAGTGGGAAGGGCCCATTGTTGAGATTACCCCACACAGCCCTCTGAGACAGCATCCGCCAGAATCTATTCTGAGTATGTGTAAATGGTCGAGTGTTATGAAAATATTAATATAACAAACTACATGTCTACATGGTCTAATGCTGTGAAAATACCCATATAACTGAATGACTGCATAAATGGCTGAGTGTTGTGAAAATGTTAACACAATTGGTGTGTGCATGTAAAGTAGTAGTGAATATCATTACTACCAAATGTGTGATATAAATAAGCTGAACAATAAGAATCAATATAACTAAGTGTATGGTACACAAAATGTTAGACAATCACCAAGATTTTACCACATATGAGCCATTCAACATGTTTCAAATGCCAAAAGTATGCCGACCCATAACTTACTTGTAGATATTAACCAAGTCAAATTACATTAATTTTACAAAATTTCCTTTTCTTGTCCATTTTTTTCCCTCTATTCTTTAGGTCAAAGTGATACATTCTGTCCCATTATTTTATTTTATTTTAGTTTAAAAAAATGTTTTCTATTGCATGTGTGTTCCTGCAGCCGTCACTCAAACATTAATAGTATAGGAAGGCTTGGCATGAATTTGTTGAAGACCTGTACTCCACAGGGAACTGAAGGCTAATGAATGAATAGCAGAATCATCACTATCAAGAGCTATGCTATGTCTCCCTATAGACCTTGATGTTTTCTATCAAGTCTGTTGCTGACATCACTATCAAGAGTTATGCTATGTCTCCCTATAGACCTTGATGTTTTCTATCAAGTCTGTTGCTGACATCACTATCAAGAGCTATGCTATCTCTTCCTATAGACCTTGATGTTTTCTATCAAGTCTGTTGCTGACATCTTCCCATATCACAATGTCAAGCTGTCCTTATCTTTATAACTACATTTCTATTTTTCATTCTCTCAACCACTCTTCACTGTTAATTGTCCACAGATCTTCCAGTAGTACTATGTACAATTTAGTTCCCTTCATGTTTTCCACTACTTTTCTATATATGTCTGGCATTCTCATTTTCCACATATTTTGGAGTCACCCTCAAACCCTCTAATATGTTGGAAGTGAAACATGGCACTTCAACACCATCATCATCATCATCATCCCCCTTTTAACTGGTATAGAGCCACCACTGAAGCTTGGTCTTCTTGCAACAAAGCGTTCATGTGCTCGTGCAGTGTTTGTTTCTGAGGCAATGTTTTTACAAGATGAGGTTGCTAGCCTCATGTACAACCTCATATCAGTCACCTCGTTGACATGTCTAAGGATGCAGTAGTTCTACTCTGTTGTGGTCTGTTTATAGATCCCGGGACCTACATGGGGTAAACACGTAAACTGCATATATAATATCATATCTCTTATGCTCCACCTGAAGCACTAAGCCACAACTGTCCATGGTGCCCCTGCAGGAAACATGTTCCAAGTATTTATGTGTTCTTGTAGTGGTAGTTTCTGTAACAGTTTGTTTCACAAGATGAGGTTGCCGCCCCCCACACACACACACACACACACACAAAATCTCATATCAGTATCCAATTCTATTGCTGTCTCCTCAGAACTCCTGGGAACTAACTATATGAAGCCCATATATCATACTCACCGGTATACATCTGAGAGGAAACTCATATGTGGCATATGGATCAGCTTGTAGAATATTTATAATGTTCATAAGTGGCCCTTCTGGTGACAATAAATGCAGCTCCGGAATAAGATCGTACAATGTAGCTAATATGAGACTGTGCATTTAGCTAGACTGCTTGCGTCAGGGTCAGCGAACCAGAGCTGACCAAGACCCTACTCCACCTCCAAGTGGTGGTCCTGGAAACAGGCTGCATCACTGCAGTCTGGCTGAGCAAATAGGGATCGAAGAGGGAAGGCTAACCCGGTCCCAAAAATGCCGTGCTGAAGTCGGATGTGTCGGCCGAAAGGCGCAAATATCGCAGCTTTGCTGTAAACGGACACAACGCAACCAACGTCCTTTTGAGGACGAACGAAGAAGAAGAAGAAGAAGACTGTGCATGAGGCTGGCAACCTCATCATGTCAAACAAACTGCCACAGAAATCACAACTGTAAGAGCATGTGAATGCTGGGTGCAGGCTTCCTGTAAGGGGACCAGTTACAGTGGTGGCTCCATACCCCACAAGGAGTGTACAGGAAAGTGATGAATACAGACGTTAATGATGGTATTGACAAGTATGAAAGTGTCAAGACGTTTGAAGTAATAACCTTAGTGTACTATATATGTCAAAGCCACAGGTAGTGCCTGGGGGAAGGGTCACTGAAGCAAACAGGGAGAGAATAGGACTACCGATATCTCAGGTCTGTTGTAAGAGGAGACTAGCAAGAGGTTGTGTGTGGGTCTGGCAACCTCAACATGTCAAACAAATCATCATAGAAACCACCACGACAAGTGCACAAGAATGCTGCTTTGGTGCATGTTTTCTGCTAGGTGACCAGCTGTCATGGCTGCCCCAGGCACCAGATGAGCAAAGCAAACAAAAGAAGAAAAAAAAAAGAAGAAAAGACATGCATGAATAAATGAATATGTGTAAAACTGACAACAAAGATATTTCACATCAAACAAAACTACAATAATACAAATGTTCTCATAAACTCATCACTAATGATGTTTTTATTGCATCAAATACTTGTGCTAAAAGAGTCATTGTTGTTATTTAAGTAGGATTGCTGAGTTTGTCGCTCATTGTAACCAGTGCCAAGTTAACTGCTTTGGCATAATCTACAGTGTAGATCTAGGGTTTTTCAGAGGCTTTTCTACAATTCCACAACTTGTTGTAAGGTCTAGTTTCTTTCTCCGGTAACTTTTCCTGGCTTGGCATGCATTTAAATGATATTCACATTTGATTTTAAGCTAGAAGAGAGAGAGACAGGCAGCCTGTTGTGTATCATTTGCCACCCAGGAGGGGCTCTTCTGATATGCAGGGCTAAAATACTGTGCTCTGGTTCTGGACTGTCTCAGCATGCCTCACATCTTGCACAGAGGCACTCCCAGCCCCACTCACCTGTCACCTATCCATTGTTGGATCCTCCTGCATGCCTTTAACAAGGTAAAAGTCAGAGCTAAGTCTGGGGGCTTGAGTGATTCCCCCATGCTTGGTGTGCAATGTTGGATTCTCAACAAGCTGCACAACACTGTTTAAGTATCTACGGGAGAGTTTGCAATGTTTCCACTTTAACATCCAGAATGAGGCAGTAGAACAAGATAACAAGATGTGAGGTGAAGATGCTGGCATTGGATAGTACATACATTAAAAAAAACAGGTAAAAGTGTTACAGTGCTTGTTCTGGAATCCCTAGGATAAAAGAAAAAAAGCTGTGGTCACCCAACTGTTCCTTTTCCATATATATATATATATATATATAATTTTTTTATATTTATAAATTAATTTATTATTTTTTTTTTTAACTTAATTTAATTAATTAATTTTTTTTTAAATATTACTTTCCCCTCACTCTGTTTTTCAGTCCTTGTTTTCATTTTTTTAATGTACTATCCACTTCCGCTTTCGTGGCAGCCATCTTTGCTCCAACATTTGACAACACATAAGGGAGTATTTTTCTCTTATTTCTATAGTTTAATGTTCTCCACTTAATTCTCACTCTCTTTCCCTCCTGTCTCTTGTTTGTCTGACCCTGACAAAGGCCTTGTAGACGCAACGTAGGTTTTTCTTGTCCTTTCTCTTTGTAAGAAGTATTACTATTTGTATGTTTTTGTAATTTTGTTTTTTCATTCTACCGTTTTACCCCCAGCAGTTCTCCTCATATCATACTTTGCCATCTGCCAGTTGTCCGTAGAAGATATCTTTTGGGATGCGACCATCTTCCATGCGGCGGACATGGCCAAGCCAGCATAATCTACGCTGTCTAAGCAGTGTATGCATGCTTCGAAGGCCAGCATGTGACAACACCTCAACATTTGTCACTTTGACCTTCCATAAAACACAGAGGATGTGGCATAGACACCATAGATGAAAGCTTTTGAGCCTTCTTTCTTGCTTAGCATAGGTTGTCCATGTCTCGCTGCCATATAGAATATAATGAGTATAGCTGCTTAAGATACAATTTAGTTAGGTTCTGTTCTCAATATATGCCCATACTACACCGTTCTCAGCATATTAGTGTAATCTTTTTCGGTGTTGTGAAAAAATAATTCAATACTGACTTTTTAAATTCCTGTTCTTAAGTAAATGTCCAGGTTTGGCATTTTTAGCACAGTGCTGTCTTACTAGTGACAAACAATATCAAAATACCACATCTGGGCAAAAATATTAAATGTCAAGATTATTATTCATAATACATGTGCTATAAATTCAAACAAAAACTATCAAGGCTATCTTTAAACAAAAACTACATTCAAACAAAAACTACCTTAAAAAAGAAAAACTCTCTCTTACTTTGGTGCTTGCTTTTCGAAGAATTTCCTCCATCTGTACACATTTTTTAAACAGAGATTTGGACTGATAGGCCTTCAGCACATCCTGCAAATTAAAAGGATGTTCTAATTCAAAGTGTATTTATTGTAATACTAGCATGCAGATCCATCAACATGAATGGAAAAAAAACAAAAGCATTGACTGGATAAAACAAGTTTAGATTTTGGAAGTTAAACTTTTATATAACGGTACGTATGTGTATATATATATATATATATATATATATATATATATATATATATATATATATATATAGAGAGAGAGAGAGAGAGAGAGAGAGAGAGAGAGAGAGAGAGAGAGAGAGAGAGAAAGAGAGAAAGAGAGAAAGAGAGAAAGAGAGAGAGAGAGAGTTATATCCTCACCTGTGTCCGTTGATTATACATGAAACAAATGTCAAAACAATTAGTAATAACTGTCATGTGACAAATAAGTTTTATTTTTTTAATGCCAGAATCCAAATGAAACCTTCAACGGCCAATAAACTGAATGTTACAAAAGAAAGTGAAAATTGCAGCCCACTACAAATTCATGTGTTGAACAATATGATCTCACGCTGAGCTGTCATATTAATGTGGCATAGCATTTGATGTAATAAAATGGCAGTTAATTATCTTTATTTTGAAGATTGTTTCTTAAAAATTAGTTGGCTAGCAGTTTAAAAATTAGTTGGCTAGCAGTTTAAAAATTAGTTGGTTAGGAGTTTAAAAAATAACAACGTAAAAATAGAAGTGACTTTTCAATCACCCTGCGTGAGAGTTTAAAAATAACAACGTAAAAATAGAAGTGACTTTTCAATCACCCTGCGTGAGAGTTTAAAAATAATAACGTAAAAATAGAAGTGACTTTTCAATCACCCTGCGTGAGAGTTTAAAAATAATAACGTAAAAATAGAAGTGACTTTTCAATCACCCTGCGTGAGAGTTTAAAAATAATAACGTAAAAATAGAAGTGACTTTTCAATCACCCTGCGTGAGAGTTTAAAAATTGACCAGTTGGCAGTTTAAAACAGCTATAACAAAATGGAGCAAAACTTCCCACTACACCTAAAGACAAATGTGGAAGACACTTGAGTTTTACAATTAATCAGATACAAAGCTTTTTTTTTTATGTGCAATGTATAGGCTACCCACTGATAAATGTGAACTTATTGTTGAAATGAAGAACAGCGGCACATGTTGTTGATTTCTCTCAAATGTCTATCAATACCCCGGCCAATTAAGTCGCGGACATCAAAACAGACTTTAAAAATATTCAGAAATGCAATAATAAGAAGTAAGGGTGAGGAATCCTAACCATGTGTATAAGGTATTCTCTCCATAGCCCCAGATTTTTGATGTTGCCTCAGAAGCTCAGATATAGCCTACAACTTACAAAACAGATAGAACAATTTGAACAGAAGAGTTTCAAACCTGTGCTGCAGCAAGGCAAGTAGTAATGGATATTGTTACAATGTCAGATGATTTTTTTGTGCTTAGAAATTTCTTCGAAGCCACTTACTTTTCGACTTACTATTGTTTTCTTTCTTTCAACTCTTTTGTGCAATATAAACAGGAGGACACAGCCAATTTGGAAATTGCAGCCATGGTGGGTGTTTTCAATTCTAATCTCAATCCTAACCCTAAAATTGTTGCAGACTTACAAGGATGACATTGAAGACACGTCCCACTATTCTGCAATTCAACAGGGGAAGTTTACTGGTGATTAGATTAGGTAAGATAAAGGATCCCGTTTACATGCCCATTGGTGTTAGACGCATATTTTCTTGACCATCAGCACACTAGGGGTGATGTGGTCAGCATCATGCCAGCCGCCTTAACCTTCCCAGAGTTGCTCTGGTACCCAATTTATGAGGCTGGGTCAACCCTGGAGCCGTTTGCGGTTTATAAAATCCCACCTCAACTGGGGATCGAACCATGGACACCTGAGCTAGGAAGCCAGTGCACTAACCATTAGATTAGGACTAGGCCTAGTTGTAATGCTCTGTATAGTTCCTATCATGTTATGGATATCGATCTCTCAATCGCCCCAGGCTTCATAATTATGGCTGAAGTAGGGGACAGTAGACTGGTGGACATCATGTTCACATAAAATGCGACGTTTCGCTTCAAGTTGGTATATTTTTGTTTAACGGCCTCAGTGTTTGAAACAGGGTTGGTGCTAGGTTAAAGCTTGCTGTTTGGCAAAACTCGAAACAGGGCTGGAACTAGGTTAAGACTAGCTGTAATGTAAATATGGATAGCCAGGCTGGCAATATGGCGGATCTTGTCTACTAACCTCGTCATATGCATAAAAAGATAACAACTAACAAACGATTATACACGACAATAAACCAAGTTACGTACTTTAATATGGTTTAAACTGTACGCTGCCATGATGAATCAAACCCACTTCCGCTACCGACTGTGTTTTCAAAAGGTGTTGACGTATTTTAAATTTAAAAACAATAAGCATATACACAGAAACAAATAAAGTTTTAACCAAAGATAGGGTTAGCGGTAGATGTTGGAAATAACATAAGTCGATAAAAACGACACGTGGAGTCCAAATACGTGTCGTTTTTATCATTATATATTATCTGTTATACTATATCCTTTCACCATTTGCCACATGGGAACATAAATTCCTATCCCCAGTTTGTTATCATCTCCTTTCGATCCATCTGTGTACAGTGTAATACTGTCCTTTGATATTTGTGAAATATATTTCCTGTCTTTGTTTTTGATCGTAGCCGTATCAGTTGTTTTATTAATTATGCATGCCAGGTGGTAGTCTGTATCTGGTTTCTTGAGTTCCCAGGGTAGTACCACCGGCGTGTATATACTGTTATTAATTGATGTATTTAGGGCATCCAAGTGTACTAGTTCCTCCATGTATTTCCAACCTGTCGGGTATCTACTGGTATTCATGAACGTGTTCTGAGCTGTTGTTGGTTGATACCTAGGAAAAGCTGGATGAGTCTTGTCAACATAATTTTGGTAATTTTAGTTCCTTTCTCCGAAGTTCCAAAGGGAGAACTCCTAAGGCCACCTCCAGAGCACCCCTCGATGCTGATCTGATTGCACCTGCAATTGTACATTATGCTTGGTGCTGAATTCTATCTAATTTAATCTTGTAACTTTGTGCTGCAGAGTCATATAGGCCTACTATGCTTCCATAATCAATTTTGCCTATAATGAAAGATTTATAAAACATGATCATTGTCTTAGTGCTTGCGCCCCATCCATGACCTTTCAAATATTTTAGCATGTTAGTTAGTCCTCTAAGACAGCCGATAGGATAGTCTGGCGCTCTCTCTTCCAAACCTCTACACCTCACGGTAGAAGGGGAACGACTAAGTAAGTAAGTTAGTCCTGTACAAGACTCTACCAGTCTATCTATGTGTTTGTTCCAATTCAGTTGTTGGTCTAGTGTCATTCCTAGGTATCGTGTGGTTTGGACTGTACTAATTTGTTGCCCCTGGAAGCCAAGGGACTTTTAATGTGCGCAACTTGCACACAGGTCCTCCTATGTTCTCACCCTTATCCGAGAAGGCTAGGCATCCGACTTCACTACCCAGGAGATCAGGGGTGAGTATGACATCATTACAAACTACTGTTTCTGAAAAAAAAATTCCATCAATTATATTCCCTGTACTGGGAATCGAACTCAGTACCTTTAGAATTTGAGGTGGATGCCATACCTCTTAGCCACTCTGCCCCTTCAAAATATTTGTTGACAAAGACCATAAACAGAACAGCATAGCTGTTGGATTAAGAAACTTGACATTGATATATAATATTTAAACTTCCTGCCAACACTGACTGTTTATATAATGTTTAAGCATGATCCCTGCATCCACTGTCCTGAAATGTAAATAAATTTTTGCCTTTTGATTTCAGGAATGAAACGCTACCTTATTATTACAGGAGATGATTTTGGTTTTAGTTTAGAGAGAAACCAGGGAGTCATGGAGGCATTCAGTAAGGATGCAATTAAAAGTGCCTCCATTTTATTAAACTGTACTGGCACAGATGAGGCTGTTTCTCTCTTCAAATCCAGTGACCTTTGTCCAGGTCAGTTAACCAGCATCTCAACTTAATATTATACTCCCTTACTTAGCAGCATCTGTTATTCATTTCACAAAACCCAGGAGTTCTTAACCTGTGGGGTGTGCCTCTCAGAAAATTTATTGCAATTGATTTCACCCTGGATAAAATTCTTAACTTTAGAATCAAGCTGTAAAGTTTCATTAAGGTATCTTATTTATTTTTATTTATTTATTTGTAAATATGAGGATTTGGCTAGAAATAAAATTGCTGTAGTAATATCTTAATTATGCCGTGATTAGTTCTTTGATTAATTTAGGGAAGGATGGGAGGTGTGAATATTAAGTTTACTCTCTGGGGAGGTGTGTACATGCCCTGGCTTTAGCATCATTTTAACTCCTGGTCAATAATGATGTCTAATGAAGTACCACTTTAGTACATGTCTTAAAGTTTACAAGCATTTTACTAATTACTACTTTCATTATCATTACCATCAGCTCTCTGTGGAGCATAGGCCATCAACAAGTTTACGCCAAGTCTTCCTGACCAGTGCCATCCATTCAAGGTCTTCTGTATCCCTTTCATGTCTGGCTCCAAAAAGCTAGACATTCTCTCTGTTTTTCCTACCCAGGGGTTCCAGAACAAGAATCGCTGTTGTAATATATCAGCTGGTGTCCTCACAATCTATTTATATCCTGTTCATCGTCAGTCTTCTTTCCTCACCTCTTGTTCCACTATAGCAAGGGTCAACAACCCAGGAGCTTTTGGGATCTACTTTAGAAATAATGAGCCCTCTAAAGATCTACCATATATATAAATATGTGTGTGTGTGTGCGTGCGTGTGTGTAAATTTTAAACGGGGGGAGAGATGATGAACCTTACAAAGAAAAGATTGTTACTATCTCATGCAGTTCATGAATGTATTTTAATCATCACTATGAGAGTTTTCAAACACCATACACAGTGCATTCAAAAAGGTATGCACACCATCATTGCAGGCAGATCCTGGAACTGGGTTGGCCATGTCCTCAGAAGGGACTCTGACACCATCACCAGAACTGTTATGCTATGGACCCCAGAAGGACAGTGAAAGAGAGGCAGACCAAAGACAACCTACTGGAAAACAGTGGAGGCTGAGATGCAAAGCATGAACCAGAGTTGGGGCACAGCACGAAGGATGGGCACCAACCGAGCAAAATGGGGACAATTTGTTGCTGCACTAGAAGGTGCCACTAGGCGTAATGGCCACTGACCGTTTTGTCAGTTAGGAGCTAAGGATCCAAGAAGAATGAGAGTTTTCTTTGGGAATGCGGAAAAAGTACCTTTCATCCCCGGGAGACTGCGATTTTAAATGCCGGCTGGAGAGATCTAGTCCTAAATATCCCCTAGTTTTAAGTCTTTGTTTCCCCCAGCAGTCGCCTTAAGATCTACCAAATCATCCACTGGGATCTACCGGTAGATCGGGATTGCCTGGTTGCCGACCCTCTGCACTACAGTGTCATGATGCTGAAACATTACATTATCATGTGGTTGAACCTATTATTTTCTCTCCATGCCTTTGTTTAACTTTTACTTATTTTCTTCCTGTTGTCACAACATATTCACAACATTTTTTCCTTCTCACAACCATATCCATTGAAAATAAAGTGCTTCTTTCTCTTTGCGATAGTTTTCACATTGCCCAAGTTTTTCAGCTGGCTATGGTGTTCAAGAGAATCACATCTTTGTACTTACTTAGTCGTTCCTCTTCTACCGTGAGGTGTAGAGGTTTGGAAGAGAGAGCGCCAGACTATTCTATCGGCTGTCTTCCTCCTGGCCTGGTTCCATTCTAGTCCTCAGTCCTTCAAAAGTTGTCTAATGTTGTCCTCCCAGCGGACTCTGGGTCATCCTGTGGGTCTGGATCCCTGGCTCTTTGTTTCCCATGCTTGTCGTGGTAGCTGATCTTCTCCCATTCTGCAGACATGGCCAAACCATCTTAGTTGGGACTGTTCTACTTGGGTCTGCAGGGAGTGGGATTTTAGGCCTTGACGTATCGTCTGGTTGCGGACCATGTCTCTTCTTGTTACTTCAACCACCTTCCTCAGATACCTCATTTCTGAGGTTTGGATCTGGCTTTTGTGGGTTGTAGTCATTGCCCATGACTCGCATCCATATGTCATAGGTGGAGGTACAGCCATCTTCGTTTTCTTACCAACCTCTCTCTTGCTGAGGAATCCTCGATTTATGGCCTGAAAAAGTCTCCCAGCTGTTGCTTTTCGAGTGGCCAACTCTTCTTTGATGCCTCCCTTTTGGTCTATAATAGCTCCGAGGTATTTAAAGTGGTCGACCTGCTCCAAGACCTGTTCTCCCAGCTTAATCTGATGTCTTCTTTCTTCTCATGATATCACCATGGATTTTGTTTTAGAGCTGCTTATGACCATCCCTCTCTTCTCCAGCTCTTCCTTCCAGACTTGCAGGTTGGATTGGAGATGTGCCTCTGATTTAGCAATCAGGGCAACATCATCAACAAATGTCAGCTCTGAAATGCAGACCTGTCTCATCTTCCAGTACCCCACTGAATACTTTCTTGTTCTCTCCTTACATGCCTTGATGACATCGTCCATGAAGAGTATGAAAAGATAAGGTGACAGGATATCACCTTGTCTTACACCAGTGGTGGTCCTGAACTCTTCTGACTTATGGTTTGCTGTTCTCACATAATTTCTGCAAGACTTGTAGAAGCTCTGTATAGCATGAATCAGAGGTGCTGGAATGTTCTTCCTTGCCAAACAGTCCCAAAGTTTGCTCCAGGGGACCCTGTCAAACGCCTTTTCCAGATCTATGAAACAAAGATGGATCTCACTCTTATACTCAAGGGCCTTTTCACTCCTCTCTGAGTGTGAAGATTAGGTCTTGAGTACTTGCTCGGAATCCGCACTGGACCTCATCCAGTTGTGGCTCAGCTAGGCATCGGAGTCTCTGCTCTAGGATTCTAGAGTAGATTTTACCAGGGACGCTGAGAAGGGATATGCCTCTATGGTTTCCACATTGTCGATTGTCACCCTTTTTGAAAATTGGTGTTATGATGGCAATCTCCCAATCCTTTGGTATGGTCTTGTTGCACCACGCTGCCTGTTGGACCCTTAAGAGTAATACGTCGCCTGATGCTCCCATTTCTGGTGTTATACCATCATGCCCTGCTGCTTTGCCCATCTTGATTTTCTCCAGTGCTGCCTTCAGTTCTTCCATCTTTATGTCATCTTCACCATCATAGGTTTTCTCTTCTGTGCTAGTGGTTATCATTTCTGATGATCTTTGTAACTTCCGGTTATTTTATTGTGTTACATTATTCACGTTTTTGAAGAAGAAGATTTATTGCAGAGTTGCTGTTCATGTTGCAGTGAATAATTAATTAAAATAAGTCAATCATAGGCACACAACAGAAAGAAAGGATGACAACATATAACAGAAATGTGACATAATCTGAGGCTTTGAACTAGGGACCGCCTAAATGGCATCATGTCCCTGCTGGGAGAGTGAACCATGACAGGACACATGACTAGCTAAGTACTTATCATAAAATGTGATTATGGTGCTGAAATAGTTATGTGTACTGTCATGTCTCACGCGTGCTGCGAGGCTATGACACCATTCAGATCATCTCTGGCTGGAATCCCCAGGATGCCTATCATTTCAATTACTTTTCTGTTGTCTTTCTTTCTTTCTTTCTTCTGAATGCCTGCCATTGACCTATTTGCTTTAATTTTTATCTACACACAACTATTAAGTTTCCATCTTAGTTTGTCTCTGTTGCAAAGTCCTGGAAGAAAGAGCTTTGTTCGTTATGAATTTTTATTTCTGTGAAAAGAGAGACAGTTCTTTCATGACAATTTAGAAATAATTTATTCTTACAACACAGGCCTCCATTTGAATTTAACGGAGGGAAGACCACTTGGGAAAACAAACTATCGGACACTGACTACATCAGATGGTGTGTTTAAGGGCAAATTCGGCCTCCGAGAAGACCTTGATGCTGGCCTGATTGATTTAGATGAGGTAAACTCTACTAAAGACTTCATAGTTTTAGAATATACAGATAATACGGAAGAGAGATTTGAGAAATGATGTACTGGTTGAAGAGAAGAGTGAATTAAAAAATCAAGCCATCAACAGATTTAAAATCTTGGCGAAAGAGGCCAAGGATAAAGTTTGGGAAGCCTTTGCGACACCTGTGGGCACGGATAAAACACTACAAAAATGTTGGTCCCTTCACCGGCGAATGAACTTGAAAAATACATGCCAACGCATTCCTAACATTAAAATCTCGACAGACATAAGCCTGAAGACAGACGAAGAGAAAGGTCGAGCATTTTTTGATCGATATATGTCCCAAACAGATAAATGCGACAAAGATAATCGTCAAAAAATTAAGGGCCGTGTTATGGAAAATGACATTAGAGGCGAGATATATTTCGACCTCATATCTGAAGAGGACATTGTGTACACTTTGAAAACCAGCAGAAACACAGCCCCGGGTCCTGATGGTGTACAGTACCAACACATAAAACAACTGGACGACACAGGCATTATGAATGTAGTTAGGAATTTTAACATTAGCATACAGAATGCTGAGGTTCCGGAAGACTGGCTACACAACTACTTACGGCCACTTCCTAAACCTGGTAAAGACACCACACTCCTTAGCAGCTATCGCATCATCACATTACAGAATGTCTATGACAAATTGCTTGAGAAGATAGTGGCGAGACAATTAATGAACCCCCTTGAAAATGCACGCATCCTCCCTGATACCCTGGGCAGTTATAGACCAATGAAAGTAACATGGGGTAACTCTGGTACATTTGCTTACAATGTTTATGAGGGTTTCCAGCATAAAAAAGAAACGGTCGCTGTGGAAATTGACCTAGAGGATGCGTACAACAGTGTGGACTTTGCAACTTTAATCGACTGTGTAATGGCATGTGGTGTAAATCCTTGGCTAACAAGGTGGATAGCAGCTGCCTTAACTGAGAGATCAGTTGCATTTCGTTTGGGAACATGGACATCAGAACCAATGCACATTTGCCTGGGACTACCCTAGGGTTCTCCATTGTCATCTGTGCTTTTTAACATCTATACAGCAAAAGAAGCTGCAATGCAACCAACAGGTCTGGGACAAACATCAATTTTTGCCGATGACATACTCATTTACCGGACTGACTCAGACAGATAAGAAATGGTCAGAAGCACACGTGAGAGTCTACAGGCGGTTTCTGAATGGTGTGAGGAAAGCTACTCCAAAATCAATCCTAACAAAGCATGTGTGCTATGGTGCTCCCTGAACAACTCCATATTGAAAGCAGATCTCCCAGACATTAATCTCAGTGGGCAGTCAATTGAAAGACACAACAAGCTCAAATACCTTGGAGTTACTTTCGATCGTGGGCTGTCATACAAGTACCATGTTGATCACATCATACAGAAATGCAAAAGAGGCCTAGCAGCCCTGAAAACAATGGCTGCTGCGCACCTCGAGCAGAGACTACTGTTTCTTCTAAATCATCATCTGGTTTTGTCAGTAGCTGAGTATGGCCTGGGAATACTCACGCTGTCAGTATTGCAATGTGAACGACTGGAATGCATTCAAAATGAAGGGATGCGTTTAGTCTTGGGCTGTACGCGAGATACCCCCATTGTGACAATGCAGTATATGCTTGGCTTGCTGTCTATTAAATCCAGATATGTGATAGCTCAGATAAAAGCCTATGTGCGAGTAACCACAGATAAAAGTCATCCCCTACACACGAACATAGCTGACATCAAGGGAGTACGAATAAAGAGGGGGATGTCATGGATGGCACAGGCTGAGTCAACTATTTGACAGGTGACCACAACTGAAAACATATTAAAGGGAGAGGAGTGGAGTAGGTCTAGTGAGAACTTGGCGACCTACCAACAGGTCATCATCAGCCTTGGCAGAGAATGCAGAGCTTGGGGCAATGAAAAAGCAGAACTGGAAATTGATCAACTGATAAATGAAAATGTTGGGAATAATGATGCCGTTGTGTACACTGATGGGTCTGTAGCCTGTGGTGGGAAATCAGGATGATGCTTCTCAGCTAGAATTAAGGGCATGATCGTCGCTGAACATAGCGCGGCATACATGACAACAACCTCCAGCATGAGAATGGAAGTAGAGGCAGCTATTGCTGCTTTGAGGTGGTTGTCTGAAACTTCATTGACAAGAGCAGTTATTGTGTCAGACTCTCAGTCCATGCTATGGAAGATCCAAAATGGATGGCTTCGGCATGAATGGAAAACCTCCATAGCAGCCTCAAATCTTCAGGAACTGGTGTGGATCTACTGTCCTGGTCATGCAGGGGTACGCGGCAATGAAAGAGCTGATAAGGGAGAGATACTGAAGACAATTAATGATTGTCTATTAGAGAATGACACTGCAATCGATGAATCATCAAACACGGCTGAGATTGCTGGAGTTTGGCATTAGGCATGGGACTGGCAGGAATGAACGTTTGAGAGGATGCATCTGGCGTATGTACAATCAGTGTGCAACTGGAACTGTTAGCATTCATACCCTTTGACATTTGCTGAGGGAGACTAAGCACCTATGGGTTTGCCCGGAGTGCAATGATGTCGATTCTGAACAATAATAACAATAGTTTTAGAAAAGTGGAAACATGAACAAGTAGGTGCAGAATTTGACTTCAGGTTTGTTACAAATTTCTTACAGTACTTCAAAATAATAACCATTGCATTGAACACTTCAGAATATTTATACATTGCATTCAACACATGTCAAGATAGCCACTAATTTTATAAAGCTCACTTCAGGATAACCACTTATTTGATAAAGCTCATTTCAGGATAGCCATTTTAAAAATAAACCTCACTTCAGGATAGCCACTTTATTTTTTAGAAAGCCTACTTAAGCCAGCCACTTATTTGATAAAGCTCACTTCAGGATAGCCACTTATTTAATACAACACACATCAAAATAGTCCTTGTAGTTCCCAGGACAAGTAGACCAGAGATAAAGAAAGAACAGGTGTACTGCTAACTCAGGTATGTTGTAAGAGATGACTAGTAAGAGATTGTGCTTTTAGCTAGTAGCTTCATCAGGCAGAACAAATTGCCCCAGGAACCAGTACTCCAAGAGCCCATGAATGCAGGCTACCTGCAAGGGGACCAGCTGCAGTGATGGCTTTGTGCTCCATAGGGAGCAACAAGAGAGAGTATGATGATGATGATCTTCAGAATAACTACATATCTAACACACAAAAATTGTTGGTCAGGTACTGTTGTATACTTTCATTATTTTATTACTTCAAGAAAGAAAGCTATGAAGCAAGTCTTTACTTGTAGGGTGGTGAAACTGCTGTCCGTGAAAAAGTTTTTGAAATGGCATTGCTCATGAATATACTTATGATTGAGTTGTAATGCTATCTGCTGGTTATACAGCATTAAATGGCGGTCCTTAAATCTGGGATCCTCAGGTTAAAAGAAGAAAACAGAAATCTAAAAACATATAGACAGATGTTTTTGTTGTTCTCCATGTTTCAGAACCATACAATAGGACTGACTTGACGTTTGAAGTTGAAGATTCTTGATTTTGACTTAATCCATATTGTTTGTTGAAGTTTTTGTGGTAAAAATTGTTTACAGGATGGGGTAACCAGCCCCATGCCCAACCCTCCTTAGTTGCTTGTTATGACCTGCCTGGTAGGGCACAGTGTTACTATTCTTTGCTCCCCTTTCGGGCCCTGGTATAACATGGGTGATACAGGACAGGAATGCTTGGTATAAAATTGTTAAAAAAACTATGCTCCAACTGAAACTGGACGGTAGTGATTATAATGATTATTACGATACTTATTACATATACTTGTAATTGTAGTTCATTCTGATCATCTTTATATTTTGGAACATTACTGCAAATGTCTGGTAAATTTTGAGTATGTAATTGTAACATATTTTAGTCATATTGACATTTTGAAACATTAAGTAAATGTCAGAAACTGTGATTAAATAACTGGGCACATTACAGTATAAACCTCTGTAATTTTAGTGTACTAAAAAGTTTGTGTATTCTGAAACATTGCCTTACATATCACAGAAAGTCTTCTTCTTTGATCATTAGCCGCGACCGTCAAAGCAGTCAGTGGCCATCACGCCTAGTGGCATCTTGTAGGGCAACAACAAATTGATTCCACTTTGCTCGGTCGGCGGCCATCCTTCGTACAGTGCCCCAACTCTGGTTCATTCTTTGCATCTCAGCCTACACAGTCCTCCGCCAGGTTGTTTTTGGTCGGCCTCTCTTTCGTTTTCCTTCAGGGGTCCAAAGCATATCTGTTCTTGTGATGGCATCGGGGTCTCTTCTGAGGACATGGCCAACCCAGCTCCAGCGTCTGCCAGCTATGATGGTGTGCATGTCCTCTTTCTTGCTCCGAGTAAGCAGATCTTGGTTGGTGATGGTATTCGGCCAAAAGATTCAGTGAATTTTTCTTAGGCATGTTGTGTGAAAAGAGGACAATTTCGACATTTCCTTCTCTGTAACTCTCCAGCATTCCGCACCATAGAGAAGCACAGAAAGCACATCTTAATTTTGTGCTTGTGCTGTATTGAGAGGACTTCCAGATGTTGTTTAGACTAAAAAAGGCTGTTCTTGCCTTATTCATTCTGATGTTGATGTCTTTGCCTGCCCCACCGTCTGGTGTTACTATGCATCCTAGGTATGTGAAGGTGTCTGTCTGTACCAGTTGCTGATTCCTTACTGATATGGGCTCAGGGTTGCTCACATTGAGCGTCATGACCTCTGACTTCTTTAAATTGATGTTCATGCCCACCTGCTGGCTAAACTTATTAAGTCTATCCGTTTTTTCCTGGATGTGTTGATGTGAATGTGCTAGTAGTGCAATGTCATCTGCATATTCCAGATCTTCCAATGTAGAAAATGTAGTCCATCTTATTCCTCTTGGACTGCCCTCTGTTGTCTGGCGCATCACCCAATCTATGACTGTTAAAAATAGAGTGGTTGATAAGGGGCATCCCTGTCGTACTCCTGTCTTCACCTCAAAGGTTAGGTTGCTCTGCCCAACACTACACGTAAAGTTGGCATAGAGGCTTTTTATGATTGACACTATGCAGCTTGGAATTCCATAAGCCCTCAGTATTTTCCATAAACTGTCCCTATGTATGCTGTCAAAAACCTTTTCAAAATCAACGAAATTAATGTACAGCAGTCTTTGCCATTCTGAGCACTGCTCTATAATGTTCCTGAGAGTGAATATATGATCTACACATCTTCTGTTCTTTCTAAATCCTGCTTGTTCTTTCCTCAGTTTGTGGTCTACTGCTTTTGAAATTCTCTTTATAATTATCCTGCCTAGTATTTTGCTGGGAACTGAGAGAAGAGTGATTCCTCTCCAATTATTGCAGTCTGCAAGATCTCCCTTCTTGGGCAATTTGACAATTATTCCTTTGTTCCACTCTGATGGTGTTGTCCCCATTTTCCAGACTTGTGCAAATAGTGGTTCTAATAGTTCTGCTGCTAGCTCAGGGTCTGTCTTAAATAGCTCTGCATTTAAGTTATCATGGCCAGGAGATTTTCCATTCTTTAACCCTTTGATTGCTGTGATGATTTCTTCTTTTCGTGGAATGTCTGTATTTACATCTAGATCATTTTCAGCCTCAGGAACATTCAGTTGTGTCTCTGGTGGTTCCTTGTTCAGAGTTTCTCTGAAATGCTCTGCCCATCTTGTTTCCTGTCTCTCTGCTGTCGTAATGAGATTTCCTTGCTTATCTCTTACTGATGTAATATTGTTTGCACCTCGTTTTCCGCTGATGAATTTAGTTATTTTGTATACTGTGCTTTGTTCATTTCTCAGTGCTGCCTCTTCTGCCTGTCTTGCAAGATCGTCTAGGAAATTCCTTTTGTTGGCTCGGGTTTGGCGTTTAACTTCCTTGTCCAGCTGACTGTACTGTTCACTATATAGTTGCTTTAACCTGGGGGACTTCGCTTCTGTTTTCTTTCTTTTCATTTCCTTTCTCACTGTTATGGTGTTTAATGTTTCTGGTGTTATTCAGTCTTGCTTCTTCCTTTCCTGGAATCCCAAGCATGATTTGCTGCTTTCCTTATATATTGTTGAAATGGTGTTGAATTTCTGGTTTATATCATCAGTCAATGTCTTTTCCCGACTTTTGGCAAATTGATATCGTTTCTTTATGTCAGCCGCAAAAGCTTTTCTGGTAAGGGGATCCTTCAATTTGCTGTCAAACCTTTTCTGTGTAGTTACAGTTGGTCCAGCCCTTCTTAGTTTCACTTTCAGTTTTGCTACTACTAAATGGTGATCACTTCCCACATCTGCACCTCTTCTTACCTTCACATCTTGTAATGCATGTCTCCATCTACCGTTAATCATGATGTGGTCTATCTGGTTTCTGTCCCGACCATTTGGTGATTCCCATGTTAATTTGTGAATTTCTTTATGTGGGAAAAGTGTTCCTCCAATGACCAGGTTGTTAATACTACAGAAACTTATTAATTTATCCCCATTTTCGTTTGCTGTTCCGCTGCCGCATTTCCCCATTACTCTTTCATTATATGTATTGTGTGTACCAGCTTTCGCATTGAGGTCTCCCATTACTATAATAAGATCATATCTAGGTGTGTCTTCCATTTCTTTCTGCAGTTGTTGATAGAATTCATCCTTGACCTCTTCATCGCTGTCATTCGTTGGTGCGTAGCATTGTATTATTGTAGTATTGGTGAATCTACCTCTCAATCTTAATCTTATCAGTCTGTTGTTGATGGGTTTCCATTCCAGTAATGTCCTTTCTATTTCTTTCTGTAGAATAATGGCTACACCTTCATTGTGCTGTCCATCCTCTCTTCCAGAGTAAAGTACTGTTTCTCCTGTTGCTGTTTTAACTTTTCCTGCCCCTGTCCATCTGCTCTCGCTTATCCCTAGAATGTGTAACCTATAGTTTCTCATTTCTGCCGTGACCTGTTTTAGTTTACCCGTCTCATTCATTGTCCTGACATTCCAAAATCCTATTCTTGTATCATGTTTTGCGGTCAGGACGTCCGTTCTCATGTCAGTGGCTTCCTTTCGGCTTTCACCACTGACAGTCATATGAGCCTCAGACTCCGGATGTCCGTCTCGCAGCAAAGTTTGTTTATTCGTTGTTGTTTCCGTAACTTCAAGTTTTTTTTTTACATAGACAGGGGTGTCAGCCCTATGCTAAAACCCCCAACCTGGAGGACCAGGGTGTCTGCTTTAGTCTGACCCCTGCCCGCGCAAACCTGTCCAGCTTGGTAGAACCTTCCAGGAGTAAAACTCCCGCTGGCATAGTGTTGGACCCCATCTTGTTGTTGCTACTGTTGGTGGTGGATATGTAATTGTTGGGACTGTTTATGTTCTTGAGTCAATCATGCTAATTTCGCGAATATATTAATTCTGGATGCAGTAAGATGCAAACTCAACGTAGGCACATCAACAAGTGCCAATACTGTGATAGTCCAAACTCGTTAATTGAAAGTTCATACATTGTTTATTGACATCACATCATACGGGACGAAAACACTCAACGTTGACGGTTAATAGATAATTCGACATGATGATTATGGACGCATGTCCTCAATAATAATTCAAATAAATAGTCTCAGAAGAATCCTCCAGCAAATTCTGACTAGGTCTCTGAGTGAATACATCAATAGTCATAAAGGTCATGAAGTAGTCAGTACAAGGTTATTTTGATCACGGTTGACCTTTCCTCAAGGACAAGAGATTCTCATTATACTTGGTAGTATCTAAGATCCCGATCTAAAGAAGTCCTCATCAACAAAACATATTAGAACGTAGGTGCAGGTTCCTACTAAATACCTTCTAGGCATGTAAAGTTACTAAGGCATAGATACTTGAATTACCTCTTGTATTAGCCGTGACTGACCCCAACGGCTTCCTAATATTATATAGATAACGTAGATCCACGGTAGTTACCGCCGATCCCCTTGATAGGCATTTACTGGCATACAAAATTATATCTTCAGCTGTGAATCCATTTCGGTACAGGCTAGTCACCTGTTATCGACTAGATACTCACGACTGTGGAGAACGATCATTATTATTACAATAAGTATATACTTGGCTCTTCCAACGACTCAGCACTTACGTGGATGACCACCGGCTACAACTGCTAATCCGCAGGACCGGGTCTCAATATAAAATACTTTACCCAAAACACGGGTCTCGAACTCCCAAAGCTTCACTATTCGAACTTGGGATTCTTGCTTCTCAAACCCATTCATGACGTCAACCGACTGTCTAGATACACGTGCGGACAGGATAACCCCCTATACGCCTTAGTGCACAACCGTGCGCTAATGAAATCAAACTCACCAATAAGACTTACTCTCATGTAAGTCGGTGCGTAAAGTTTATTACAGAGGTAGGACCATGTATTAATAATATAAGACTACCTTCATCTGTAAAGGAGTGCAGAGGTCTACGAAAAGGGCTCTACAGATTCCTTACCAATTCCCCCAAAAAAATTAATTATATTAATTTTTTTCTTTAATACCGACACTAGAGGTAAGTCAAGTTTACATGTTCCTATTTTACCAATATATCATGATAAAAATAATAAAATATGAAATTCCAGTTAACTCAAACAACAAAAGGTATGCATAAAAGCATACATCCACAATTGCACACCTTTGGTACAATGTGGTCAATGAAATGAAATATCATATTAGAAATATTGAATTAAAACAAATGTAAACGCAAATACAAAGAAATGATGAGAAACCAATGAATAAACAGAAAAGTGATGGATATGCATTTAAAATGACAAGTGAAAAAATGAATAAAAATGAAAGAATACAATTTAAACACGTATAAGAACAACGCACTTAACTGTGTGTCTAAGTCCTTTTGAGGTACTAATGAAAGTACTAATGTTAAATTAATGTGCTTAAATACAACTATTGATAAATCCACTTAAATATTGTATAGTTAATTACATTAATCATTATTTTAACTAACTAAGTATCTAAGTTTAATAATCTAATTAATTCATTTATTTCACCTTAATAATTATATTAATTACTTAAATACCGAAAGTTCCATTTTCCTGTTAGTGAACAGTTTATAATATAACAAATTCAGTTCCACGAAGAAATCAGAGTGGTAGAAATGTTATTTCGGTGAGAAAATATAATCCTTTTCCAACGTTATTATCTTTTCAATGTCATAATTAAGTGAATGTTATTATCACAAGGATAGTCATATACCTTAAAGTTCCATGTTATTTTGATACATAAGCATTGTAGATTTCACTTGAATGAATGTTAATGAATCTTATAATCGAGGTATCACACGTAAAAAGTTACCCTCGACGAACTGTCAGTGTCCAAGTTCAGTTGTCTTTAGTGCGTAGCTGTTAACTCGATTCATTCGGACATCTTGACAAGATGTCAGCGAGAACATTCTGTGTGCCAGGTATGGATCGAATCATGAAATTAAATGGTTGTAACGCGATCGCATACGTAGTAGATTTGGCAAATTTTACGTCCTTTGTGTTGAGTGCAGTAAGAGCTTTTTGGTCTGATTCCACAATAAAGTGTGATCCAAGCAGATATCTTTGAAGTTTATTTATTGACCAAACAAGCCCGAGAAGTTCTTTATCTAAAACTGAATAATTCTGTTCAGTTGGAGTTAACTTCCGTGACACATAGAGAACGGGATGCAAGGTGCCATTATATTCTTGTAGTAAGACACTTCCCACGCCGTAATTAGAAGCATCGTTGCGTAATACAAATGGCAAATTCTCGTTAGGTAACCTTAAAACAGGATGATTAGAAAAAAATTTCTTTATGATATCCAACGCGATTTGATGTTCGTTAGACCACCGAATCACGTTAGCTGCACCTTTCCTAAGTAATGAAGAGAAAGGAGCAGTAATGGACGAAAGATGTGGTATGAATTTCCCATAGTATTGTACTAGTCCTAATAGAGATCGCACTTGTTTCTTTGTTTTAGGTGTGGAGATGTTAAGGATTTTGGAAACATTACTGTCCTCTGTGTATAACATACCGCGACCAATACGGTGTCCCAAAAAAGAAATCTCGTGGAAACCCACAAATGCCTTTGATGGCTTAGCAGTTAAATTATGATTTTGTAATGTGGACAGTAATGAGTTTAATCCTTCTAAATGTTCTTCCCATGAGTCACTGAAAAGACAAATGTCGTCTATGTACGCAATGACGTTGGGATGATGAGATAGGATTCGACGCATCATGCGTACGAACGTGGCAGGAGCGTTGACTAACCCGAAAGGCATAAAATTCCATTGGAATAGGCCCCCGGGGCGTCGAGAAAGCAGTTAGTGGTTTTGCCCTTTCTGTCAATGGTACTTGCCAATAGCCTTTTGACAGATCAAACTTAGAGAAGAAAGTAGAATGAGATAATTTTACTAATAAATCTTCTAAAAGTGGCAAAGGTTCAGCGTCAAATTGTGTGACTTTATTTAATTTTCTATAGTCTACACATAGACGAATGTTATTATCTTTCTTTCTAATTATCACCATAGATGAAGCATATGGTGACAACGAAGGTTCAGTTATGTTTAATCGAAGCATCTCATCTAATTCCTTTTCGACCTTATCTCTAAAGTGCAAAGGTATGGGATATGGACGAATACGGATAGGTGTTTCATCAGTTAGGAGAATATCATGCTGAATAGCTGATGTATGACCTGAAATGTCAGTGAGAACCTTATCATACATTTGAAGTAGTGATGAAACTTGCTGTCGTTGATCAGTCAAAAGAGAAGAAGAAATAGTGACAGCATTCCAGTTTTCCGTGGAATGAAGAGGTACAACTGGTATGGGCAATAGTACATCTTGAAAAGAAGATTCTTCTTCTTGTATAACTGACAGATTAGTATAGTTATGAATGTGAGGAGTAGGATCGTCAGTCGCTTGAAATACTGATTGTAAATAATCAGGACGTGAATAATACTCTTTCAACATGTTAATGTGAAAGGTTTTGTGTTTTCCATTAATATCTACGATGTAGTCGACATCGGATATTCTTGAGATGATCCTAAATGGACCTCTCCATGTGATAAGTAGACGATTATTATGTGAAGGCAGTAAAACAAAAGCCTCGTCACCAGGAATAAGCTGGCGAAGACGTCTATACCGATTTGCAAATAGACGAGCTTTTTCTTTAGACTCTTCGGATGATGCAGTAGCTAACCTATAGGCATCTATTATTCTCTTTCTTAAAGAGATGACATATTCATATGAGGATTGAGTTTCCTCAGGTATATTATCTTCAACCAATAAATCATGGATTAAAGACATAGGTCCGCGTGGTTGTATGCCAAAAACCAACTGGAAGGGGGAAAACCCTGTTGCTTGGTTTTGCACTTCGCGATACGCGAAGAGAGCAGCGGGTAGGACCCTGTCCCACTCCTGAGGGTGATCTTGAGTCATCTTACCCAACAACTGCTTAAGTGTCCTATTCTGTCTCTCAATTAATCCATTCGACATCGCATGGTATATAGAACTGAGAGATCTATCTATACCCAATGTCTTCATAACCTGTGACATGGATTCGGAAATAAACTGGACCCCATGATCTGATAGGATCTTACGCGGAAAACCAATGCACGAAAAGATCAGCATTAAAGCTTCTGCAACGCTGGCAGATGAGGTGTTTTTTAAGAGGTATGGCCTCAGGCCAACGCGTACACATATCGATACAGGTGAGAATATGTGTATGTCCTCTTGCAGATGGCAATATAGGACCAATGATGTCTATTGCCATTTTATCAAATGGTCTAATAGGTATGTCCGCAGCTTGGATAGGAGCATCATGATACGGACCCCTTACTTTAACTTCCTGACATGTCACGCAGGAACGACAATAGAGATTAACATCCCTATGAACGCCAGGCCAATAGAATGCGGATAGCACTCTAGATTTTGTTCGGGAAAAACCCATGTGACCTGCGCATTGTGAATCATGAGCATGTCGTAATATTCTGGGTCTCATAGCAAACGGGACCAGAATTTGTGAACGCACCAATGAATCTGTTTCTCTTATTAATCTAACTAAAATACCTTTTTTTAGAGCAAATTGGTGTCTAGACTTTGCAATTTTGTTGTTATTATTTTTCTTAGTCGCCAATTGAAAAAATCTCTGCAAAGAATTGTCATTCTTTTGTAAATTAGCAAACAGCTCCCTTGAAATAGGAGAATCATCATCATTACTATTATGAACCGTAGGTTCAGAAGTTGATTCACGCGACAATTCAGTAGCTTGCGCTCTGGTAACAACTGCATTTGCAGCATGAATGTGTCGCTTTTCCCATTCATTAATTTGCTCTGGTGTACACTCTTTTATACCGTGTATACAACCAAGTATTACATCGCTAACTGGATTCTGCAGAAGACAGGCATGGATCTTCCTTGAAAAGAAAGGTGTATGTAAGTTAATGATGGCTGTAGGGAAGGTTTCCACAGTACCCCCAAATGTGACACACTTGACCACGTTGCCTGTGGCCAAGGAGGGGTCGATCAGAGAGTTCCGCACTCCCACCGTGCTGCAGCCTGAGTCAAACAAGACAGAGCAAGGAATAGAGTTGACGTATCCTTTGTTAAATTTTAAACACCCTTTCCCTTGGTGAATTGATGCAGAAGTAGCTGTACAAACTACGGGTAGACTTGGTAAAGTGTGCCCGCATCGCAGCGTCGTGATCGCCTTGGGCTGGAATAGCGTTGAGCATTCGTGACATGTCTTTACCTGTTCTAGATCGATACAAGACATAGCGTTATGTTGATTAACATTAGTATCATTACCTTTGTTAGTTTGTGCTTCAATTGAAGCAACATTTGAATGTTGTCGTGGTCTGCTCGACGATCTATCTCTTCGTCGCGATCGAACCTGATTATTGTCATTAAAATTGCTATAATTACTGTTTCTGCTATCATTAAAATTTGGCTGAGTCCGCCAATGAAAGTTTTCACTGTTGTGATGTTGGCGAAATGACCTATTCATAAATCTATTTCTATTTTCTGGATGATATGATTGAGATCTCCAATGTTGTTTATTATTATTTACCTTGATTATATTTAGGATTGTTGTTACTAAAATCTTGAGATCTGTGAGCTTGACCCCATGATACATTAAATGGAGCAGAATGTGAGTATTGTTTCCCCTTTTGAAAATGACCAAAGTGGAAATTATTATTACTTCCCCTTTGAAAATTTCTATCGCTACTTATCGAACGATTTCTAGGGAAATTGTTTTGTTGCATGGCGAAAGCAACGGGTAAATCGTCCTTAAGTTGCGCATTGCTGACATCCATGTTAGGATGAGCTGTGCAGAAATTTTTACAATGATCTGACATTTCTTTTATATTACCAGGCTTACGTTCATGCAGGAACGCAAGAAATGCAGGACTTACTGCCGATAAAACTTTATCGCGAAGTAATAAATCGAAAATACCGTCATACGATTTCTCTATATTGGATAGTTCTATCCATCGTTCTAAGGTAAGACGTATTTGCGAAAGAAAATCATCAAAATTCTTGCTAGATTGCGGGAGCATAGACTTGAACCTAAGTCTGTATTGATCCTCTGTCATCTGAAATTTGTTTAGAAGAGCGGCCCTGAGAGCATCGTAATCATTTTTTTCTATAGAGCTAGTAGTGTGATACACAGCTATTGCCTCTCCTGTTAGTAATCTGGATAAGTGGGTGCAATATAATGATTTATCCAAGTTGTACGATCGACATGTAGCCTCAAACCTATCCAAAAAAAAATATGACATCGTCGGATGGTGGAGTAAATTTAGGCAATTTGAGATGAATCTCTCTAAAATTCTCATGTCTAGATGAAGACTGGCCTTCCTGAGTCTTTTGCGTATTACATTCACTTGCCAATCTTATTCTATCAAATTCCAATTCGGCAAGTTTCAAATCATGCTGACGTTTCTTTTCATTCTCTTCTGTCTCAAGCTGAAGCCTTCTTGTATTTTGTTCAGCTATTAATCTTCGTTCTTCCATTTCCTTTTGTTTAACTTCCATCTCAATTTTAAGTAGTCTTTCTTTTTCTGCCGCATCTCTTTGCTTATTTTCCATTTCAATCTTAAGTAGTCTTTCCTTTTCTGCCGCATCTCTTTGCTTATTTTCCATTTCAATCTTAAGTAGTCTTTCCTTTTCTGCAGTATCACATCTAAATCTTTCTTCAGCCTCGAATTTTTTTCTGTTCGGACTCACGCTGAAATCGTTTCTCTTCTAATTCAGCGGCTAATCTCATTTTTTTCTCCTCTTCTGCAGCTATAAATTTTCCTCTTCTTTTCATCTTCCTCAGCCTCAGTCCGTTTTTGATCTGCCTCAAATTTCAAATTTTCCAAACGTAACTTTTCAGCATCCAATCTTTGAGATTCCAACCTTTGAGATTCTTTATATTCTGTCATAGCAAATGATCTAATCTCTTCAGGAGGTATATTAAGCGCCTTTAGCCTGCTTAATAAAATAATCTAAGGTAGACATTATTCAAAAAATTATTCTGAAATATTTCTACATAAAATGTTACTTCACCAAATGGTCTTCGTTCCTATCCTAGAACGGTAAATTCAAGTCTTATAATAGGCAGTTATATTAATTAATTAATAAAGTAATTTATACAATGAAATGTTATGAAAGCAATAACTTGACAGACAATAGCACAATACTGACAAAACACGATACTCAAAGACGAGTGAACACAATCGTAGAAATCAAATAAATTAAAAATGTGGAACTAAAATAGGATGTCGTAAAAAAATTACGATGACATCTACGATCAGATAACACACAAGACAGTTGACAACACAGTGTATAGACATCAATGTTGTAAGAAACTGAACGACAGTCAGGTTTAGAAGGACGCATAATACTAACAAAAAACTACATCATAAAACTAAGTACGAGTAAAAAAAACTATGAAAACAACAATTAAAACTTGACGGAACAGCTAAACAAATACTATCATAAGAAGCAAGTAGCGATCGGAACTACAGCAAGGTTTCTAGCCTTGAACCGGAATTATCGCTCAATTGAAACTTATAAATCAAAAATCTACAGAACATCTGACAAAGAGCCCGAATCGGCTTCGAGATGAACCTCGTTTGTCAGATCGACCTCCCTACCTCCCACGAGAAACATCAAACATAGAACATGCAACATGAAACATGAATAAAAAGTAGTGGACATATTACCAAGCCAAGGCACAGCTAAACGTAAAACGGTGTAATGACAACACGACGTTTTTACTTATCTCAACCGGCTAAAAAAAAAATATCCCTCGCATCCAGGACTGCATGTATGAGACATCTATTTGACGAAACATAAAGCCAGAGTCCAATGTCGAAACTTGACAGTTGAAGTCCCTGGGTTGTCCTTGACTTGTGATGACCGTTAGAAGTGCTGCAAGGTCCAGGATGTTGTCGCCTTGAAAGATACCATATTTCTTTTCAACCGAGTTTGAATGAAGGCTTGAGTTCGATTCCGCTAATGAAAACTGGATATTTTCAGAGCACACTGCGCCACCATATTGTTGGACCCCATCTTGTTGTTGCTACTGTTGGTGGTGGATATGTAATTGTTGGGACTGTTTATGTTCTTGAGTCAATCGTGCTAATTTCGTGAATATATTAATTCTGGATGCAGTAAGATGCAAACTCAACGTAGGCACATCAACAAGTGCCAATACTGTGATAGTCCAAACTCTTTAATTGAAAGTTCATACATTGTTTATTGACATCACATCATACGGGACGAAAACACTCAACGTTGACGGTTAATAGATAATTCGACATGATGATTATGGACGCATGTTCTCAATAATAATTCAAATAAATAGTCTCAGAAGAATCCTCCAGCAAATTCTGACTAGGTCTCTGAGTGAATACATCAATAGTCATAAAGGTCATGAAGTAGTCAGTACAAGGTTATTTTGATCACGGTTGACCTTTCCTCAAGGACAAGAGATTCTCATTATACTTGGTAGTATCTAAGATCCCGATCTAAAGAAGTCCTCATCAACAAAACATATTAGAACGTAGGTGCAGGTTCCTACTAAATACCTTCTAGGCATGTAAAGTTACTAAGGCATAGATACTTGAATTACCTCTTGTATTAGCCGTGACTGACCCCAACGGCTTCCTAATATTATATAGATAACGTAGATCCACGGTCTTCAGCAAGTGAATCCAATTTTCGGTACCAGGCTAGGTCACCTGTGATATCGACTAGAGTTACTCGTCACGACTGAATTGGGAGAACAAGCATGTGTATTGATTACAAAGTAATATATACTGCGGCACCAATCCAACGACTCAGCACTTTCTAACGTGGATTGACAAAACACAAAAAAAAACTCCAAAATGCAAAAAAAAAAACAAAACAAAAAATCCATAACAAAACCAAAAAAACAAACAACCACAAAACAGACACGGTCTCGAACTCCAAAAGCAAAAAAATGTACGAACAAAACATTCAAACAAAAAATCTCAAATACAAAACAAAACAAAAGGACAGTTCCAAACAAAAAATGTCAAAAGACACAATCAAGTCCAAAAATGATCAACCCCCCAATACGCAACAAAAAGAACAAAAAAAAAAAAAAAACACAAAAAAAAAAATAACAAAACCACAATCCAAAACAACAAACAAACACAACAAAATATTCCAAAAACGTAAAGTTTATTAAACCACAAAAAACAAAACATAAAAAACTTAATCAACCCAAAGATTACCAATCCACCATAAACAAAAGTGCAGACAATTCCAAAACAAACACAGGGCAACAAAAACATAGCTCTGGGGTGTAATCATGAAATGCAAGTCCACAAAACCAAAAAAAATTACCACCAAACAAACCATGACAACAAAAAACAAAACAAGCAACAAAAAAAAACAACCCAATGTGTACTAACATCCAAAAAAAAAACATTTTTTATTTTTTTTCACTTTTTTTTTTTTTTTTTTTTATTCTTTTTTCACTTAACCAAACCTTAAAAAAAATAACCCCAACATCCACAACTGGAACAAAAAACCAACAAAAAACGCAACAAAAAGGCTTTCAAAAAAAAAACAAAAAAAAAAAACAAAACCCAACCAAAAAAAAAAACAAAAACAACTAAATCCACAAAAAAAACAAAAAAAACACTAAAAAAAAAACATTCAATTTCAAAAAAAAACCTGTGAATCATATAAAAAAAAAAAAAAAGAAAAAAACAAGACATACAAAATCGTCCTCAGAGATCTAAAACACTAAGAACAACTAAACCTGAAGTTCAAAAAAAAGGTAAGGTACAGGAGAGATGGTATACAAAAATAACCAAAAAAGAAACCAAAAAACCATTAAATAGTCCAAAAACAAGTGGTGTGCAACACAATACTTGTTTATAATTTGATGTTTTTGCTTTATTTTCGCAACCCCACAACAAAACCAAAAACAAAAACAAACGATCCAAAAAACCAAATATGATCCAAAAACAAAAAAATAACAGTAAGACCATCCAATAAAACACACAAAAAAAAAATGTGTCAAAAACATCCATCCAAAGGTCAAAAAAATCCATAAAAGAAATAAAACATTACAAACAAAAAAAATCCACCAAAAACAAAAAAAAAAACAATCCAAAACAAACAAAAAAAGTCCAACTTACAAATCCAAACATCCAAACAAACAACGACCATAAAAAAAAAAACTTACAACATCAAAAATCCAACCTGGAGTCTAAAAAAAAACAATTCAAAAAATGCTCTATGACAAAAACACAATGCAAAAATCAAATCCATCCAAACTAGCTAAAAAATACTTGTAAACAAGGGGAATTAAAAAACCCTACATAAACAACAAAAACAAACTAAAACCAAAAAAGAAAAAATGTTTAATCAACATCAACACCAACACAACTAAAACCACATCCAAAAACAAACCCAAAAAAATCATAAAAAACAACAAAATCAAACAATGCACATCAAAAAAAAACTCACTACCAATAACATCCAAACAAAAACAACATAATCTAACCAACCATCAAATCCAAAACCAACAACAAAAAAAAAAAAAAAAAAAACAAAAAACCCTCCGATACAAAGCATTCCAACAACCCCCCCCTATAGCACAATACCCCATGCACCCTCCCTCCTTATTCTTCCCTCCGAACACACATATGCAGCAATCCAAAAAGCATCTACTCATCAATACATGGAGTCTTGTACTCATACGAGATGCACAAATGCATAAAAAGTGTGACGATCTTTAAAAAATAAACAACATAATGCTAAGAATGAAAAATTTAAAAGTAAGCACACCAATCACGCCTTGTAGATCACAAATAAAAAAGCGACTATGTCTTAAATGGTATACA